>JAOTQW010000026.1:2039537-2051209 GCA_026260075.1 Sisor rabdophorus
TATATCTATCTCTCTCTCTCTCTATATATATATATATATATATATATATATATATTGCAATTGAGAGTCACCAATCAACCAAACCTTCTCAAATCATTAATTCATCTTCTATACCCGCTTATTCCCTTAAACTCTGAGTCACTGGGGGCGGCTGGAGCCCTAGACTAACAACCACACTTTTACACTCACTCTTATGGCCAATTTCCAGTCAATAATCAACCTAATGTACATGTTTTTGAACTGTGGAAGGAAACCAGCATAAACCCACATGTGAGGAGAACATGCAAACTTCACACAGAAGGACACCTTGCCCAGGAATCAAACCCAGGACCTTTTTTGCGCTAACCACTACGCCACAGCACCTGGCTGTTAAAAAATCAACTACAGCTAAAATACCTTCAGTGTCAATGTTATAATGTTAGTATGATGCTGTGCTGTTTAGATTTGCAGTATTTATTCAAAGTGACTTACATTTATCTGTTTTATACAACTGAGCAAGTGGGGGTAAAGGGTCTTGCTCAGTGGCCCAGCATTAGTAATTTGGTGATGCTTGTAATTAAACCCAGATCTTCCAATTAGCAGTCCAACACTTTAACCACTGTGCCGTCACTTCTCTACCATAAGATAATTACTGTAAATCCACACCCTTCAACCAATCGTAATTAGTCATTGTTTTTTTAAGGGTTTATATAAGTAAATGCATTTTAAGCAGTTTTATACAAACTATAGACATCTGTTAAAAAAATTCAACTCCTTTTTTGCACTAACTGAAAGAATGTCATCTTCATCAACATGCAGTAAACCAAAAGCGTTTCCTGCAGCGTTATCTTAACATAATTGTTAGAGATTTCCTTGCTCGAAGACAGAAAAAATGTGTGGATATCACGGTACATTAAAGCTTTATCAGCACGGTTCCCAGGAGGAGAAAGAAAAGTGTTAAAAATTTGTTCTAAATGTTGCCTCAGCATGTCGATGCACTCGTCCTTTATAAATTCCCAATTATAAAAGTGACAGACTGAGAATCACCCTATGTTCTAATTACTGAGACACAGAGGAGGAGGAGGGAGGAAGACGATGTCGTAAGCCCCAAGACATTTCATTTTAATTAAACTTTGTCACTAATCAGGGATGGGAGCCTCACAATACACAGCCAAGCCTGTGGAGATCACATTGGATCATACCTCTCAGCCTCAGCTGGCATTAATTTAACAGGAACTTTTCCCCTCAGTGTCCCACACATGATTACAGTGTTATGGAGTTGACTCGCTGGCCACTTTATAAGGAATTTTTATATTTTTGTGATTAACTAAATGCATCATATGAAGAAATTTCTGCATTAATGTTCTGGTTTTAATATGCTTTTCCTGTGATTTTTGGCACAAACAAATAAATTCCAATTATTGTGCATGGAAACCCCTAAATAACATGAGGATATCCATGACACTATACCTCACTAATATTGTATGTTTTTCTCTTTGTTTGTTTTGATTGACTCTTGTGCTTTGGAGCGAATCCAGGTCAATAAGGCTTTTTAGTGGATTATTGAGCATAGCTTTGGGAATTGTTGTTCATTCAGCTGCTAAAGCATTAGAAGTCAGATGCCGATGTTTGGTAAGGATTAGTACTGGCCCACGCGATAAGAGAACTAAAGGCCTAAGTGCTTCGGACCTCCATAGCCACGAAGCCACAAGAGTACGTGAAGTTAGAGATATGGATTTTTATTACGCGGCCGATGGTCAAAGCTTATTATACAAAAATACAATATTAAATGGACAACACTGTGTTAACAGGATGCATAGAAGGGTAAAAAAATCGCAATTATGTAAGCAACCAGACATGACAAATGCACACACATCATTTAATTATGTTTAAAGAGGCTCGGGTAAGAATTTAGATACAAAATACACTTTTTAAAAAATTCAAGTTAACGTAAAAAAAGTATCGGCCCGGATATGTACTTAATCAACTACCAAAAAAGCTAATAAGATACCGGAATTACGTTAGAGTTCCATACAAATAGATATTATGCAACCAATGGTGATATACTGTAGATTTCTGACAATCATAAACTGATAGTTCATTCATTCATTTTCTATACCCGCTTATTTCCTAAATTTGGGTAACAGGAGTCTGCTAGTCTGCAGTCTGCTGCCTATCACAACACACATAGGGCAAAAGGCAGGGGTGCAAACTGGACAGGTTGCCAGTCCATCGCAGAGCCACACATAGACAAGCACTCATACACTCACACTTACACCTATGGGCAATTTCTAATCACCAATCAACCTAATGTAGATGTTTTTGGAGTGTGGGAGGAAACCAGATTAAGAAAAAACATATGGGGAAAAGATGCAAACTCTGCATAGAGGGACCCCCACACAGGAATGGAACATGGTAAATTAGAATGATGGATGTTAAATAAGGTGAATTAATTATTCATTCATTCATCTTCCATACCCATTTATTACCGAACTCTGGGTCACAGGGGTCTGCTAGAGCCTATCCCAATGCACATAGGGCGAGAGGCAGGGGTACACCCTGGACAGGTAGCCAGTCCATCGCAGGGCCACACACACACACACACACACACAACCACATGCACATTTACTCCTATCTGCAATTTAGAATCCCCAATCAACCTAATGCACATGTTTTTGGACTGTTGGAGGAAACTGGAGTACACAGTGGAAACCCAAACAAGCACGGGGAGAATTTGCAAACTCTTCCCGTGCCCAGGATTCGACCCCATGACCTTCTTGTGGTGAGGAGACCAGACTAAACACTACGCCACCGCGCCACCTGAGTAAAGTATTAATACCATCGAATTCTACTTAAATACGGTATCAAAGTATTTATAATTTGTTACTTTCTATCTCAACAAAGCTATAACAAGTACACTTGATATTGAATGTGTAAGATTAAAAGTGTGCAAATGACCAAGGATTGGTAAAAATTAATTATATTGCCAGTACTAAGGGCCCTCAAGTAAAATTCTGCTTAGGGCCTTCTAAAGGCTTGGTTGTGATTGGTGAGGATGTCTGGGATGGGTGTTTAGATCTTTAGAGGTTAAGTCAGATGCAGGGCGTTTTAATTCCTCCATTTTATTCATTCATTCTAATCTAACCCATCTTCTAACCTGCTTGTTCCCTAATTTAGGTTTGGGTGGGTCTGCTGGAGCCTATCCTGGGCAAAAGACAGGAAGGGTACACCCTGGACAGGTCACCAGTCCATTGCAGGGCCACACTCACACACTCACGTCTATGGCCCATTTAGAATCACCAATTAATTCAATGTACATCTTTTTTAACTTTGAGTAAATTCATGCAACTGCCGGAGAACATGCAAACTTCACACAGAAAGTCCCCTTGCCCGGGAATCAACCTGGAACCTTCTTTGCCTTGAGGCAACTATGCTAACCACAAAGCCACAAAGCCTCCTACTCCAGCTTATCTTTAGTCAAATCCTACTTCAAGCATAAGAGAGTCAACATGCCTAGCTTAGGCCTCTTCATTTCATTTAACAAGGAAATTTTAAAACTACAGTACTACTTGTAGAAACGATGACTGTTTGGCCATAGTATGTCATACTATCAGTATTACATGCACACCCTATTTTTATTTAGTAATAACAAATTTAAGATGTATTAATCTTCATGCAAGCTTTCCATAGACTTTTCTCTCGCTTGTTCTTTTTCTCTCTAAGCTTTCTGAGAACAAGCCAACCATTATCAATAAAGATGAATCTGATATCACTTACAAATTAACCCCGCTGACTGCATTAATCAAGATCTTTAACGTCGCAACACAACAGCATCCGTCTATGGTGGACGCACTCCTCTGTCGTTCCCTTGCCCGTCCTCTTAAGTGATGACCAGTTGGACGTGCTGGATGTCACAAAGCAGCACTCTATCTGAGCGCTTTATTGCTCACTTCAGGTCACACTGACGTCTGTGCGCATAAATGATGACTATGTAAATCACCCACAGCGCCTTGCTGTGCTGAAGAGGCACAGATTTAAGAGTTCAGACTGAATTGCTAAATGGACAGGAAACCAATAGATAAGAAGCTGAGCAAAGGGATTGAGAGAGAGAGAGCAAGAAAGAGAGAGACATTATTTATCACAGTGCCTGCAAGTTGCTGTAATTCATCCGCTATGGTTCAGAACGTACTTTTCCAAAATTTAAGATCAGATTTTTTAAATTAAGTTGCTATTGGATTTTATGGATTTTTGCATATAGTGATGTGAATAAGTTTTGTCAGTGTAGGCTTTATTTTACCTACAAAAAGGAGATTTTAAACTTCAATACATGTTTGCACTATAGACCCATAATGTCGAATGTAGAGAACTAACTTGATGTTAAACTATGAACATCGCATCAAATCATGAACCAAAAACTTTTTGTTTTTTACTAATCCTAACCTTACATTTACATCATTTGGTAGACGCTATTTTCCAGAGTGACTTACAGGCCTTGCTTAGGAGCCAACAGTAGTACTGCGTATCGAACCATGGTCTTTCTGTTATAAGTCCAACACCTTAACCACCTAGCACCCCTTCCCACAATCTCATTGGATATAACTGTCTAATCATTTTAGTTTTCTCTTTATAATTGGGAAGGTTACTTTAGAAATGTAGTAGATTAAACATGTAGCATAAATTAAAAATAAAGTAACTAATTACATTTTATTATTTTATCTATTTACATTTTATTTGTATTATTTTAATTAAATAAATGTAAAACATTTATTTACAGCATTTAAATTTATTTGGCAGACGGTGACATTGCTCAGGGGCTCAGCAGTGGCAACTTGGTGAAATCAAACCTTCCAATTAGTAGTCCAACACCTTTACCACTATACTGCTACCACTTCTAGGCAAGGTTAAACTCACTCTCAGACAGGGTCATAGTAGCCCAAAGCAATTTGGATCAAAATAACTGAATTGGCAGAAAGGGTGCTCTGCAAATTTTAACTAGAGAACCAATCAAACCACTTTAACAAATGACTTAGCAGAAGGCATAGTGCAACTCAAAAACAGGTGAAGTCAACAATTAATAATATTTAAGATATTGTAGGTTTCTTAAGAAATTATTTCGTTATAAATCTACTTGTCTACAGGGACTGTAACAAATTACTTAATTATTCATTCAACTTCTTTAACCTGCTTATTTTCTAACTCTGGGTCACAGAGGCTACTGGAGCCTAGCCCAGTGCACGCAGGCCGAAGGGCAGGGGAACACCCAAGACAGGTCTTCGGTCCATCACAGGCAGAAAACCAGAATACCCCTTGTCTGGGAATTGAACCCTTGCTGTGAGGCAATTGTGCTATTTACTACTCCACCGCACCACCCTGTAACAAATTACTGTTACACTGTAACACTTGTTATGGATGTCTCCTTCCACACACTTTGCAATTACATTTATGGCACTTGGAAAATCCTCTATATTTCTCCAACTGAGTAGTTGAGGGTTAAGAGCCTTGCTTCGTAGTACCTGGAGGAAATCCACGCAAGCACGGGGAGAACATGCAAAGTCTGGACAGAAAGACCCTGTGCCTGGGAATCCTTCCCAGGACCTTCTTGTTGTGAGGCGACCGTGCTAACCACTACACCACCGTGCTGCCCTGTAATATCCTTAATTTTAAAGAAATGTAAATAAATGATTTTGGAAGTGTTTTGAAAATGATATTATAGACTAAACTATAGACTCGCAGCCACCTCATCATTCCTTTAGCTCCATGTGCTAACATCTACCATAGCATGTGATACATCTTAAAAGAACTATAACAGATGTATGCATATCAAATGTAATTTCTACTTGGTGTTTTGCAGGACTAAGTTTGTTCTAAGAGGGACATCTGCTGGTGGAAACATAAATTACATGTGTAATATTTATGCTTTTGGACTCATATGGACTTCCTCATTTGAAGAAGATTAGGGCAGCATTTGTTGGTTAAACTGGTTTTAATAATATTTAAAGATTTAAAATCAGGTGTAATATAAAATGTACAGACATAGCATAGGGTGTAAAAAATTTTTTGAAAAATATAAATGACAATTCCATATTTGTTTTTAAACATCCTATTCCAGTCTGACTCCTATAATAAACTCCACACTTTAAAAAAGGATTTCCATTAGATTGGAGTGGAGTATGATTTCAGAGGTTTGTTCATTCAGACACAACAGTGTTTGTGAAATCTAACACTATAATGTCAGGAAGGAACAGAGCTAGACTAGGAAAAATAATCAGCCCAGACTGGCATGGTAGACATTTTTAAAGTAAGACCAGTTAAAAAATAGTAGAATCAGATATTAGACAACGAATTTAGGCAATAATCATTTATTAAACTTGCCAGCAGCCTATATGCTAGCAAGTTTACTTTTATATGCTTATGATTCAAACAGACATAATTAAATTATTAGACATGAAATCGGGGTGGCATAGTGGTTAGAAGCTTACTTCACACAAAGAAGGTCCTGGATTTGATTTCTGGGCAAGGGGTCTTTCTGTGTTTGCTTGTTCTCCCCATGCCTGTGAGTTTACTTTGGGTACTCCAGTTTCCTTCCACTGTCCAAAAATATGTACATAAGGTTGATTTGTGACTTTATATTGCTCATAGGAGTGAATGTGAGTGCGCGTGTTTGTTTGTTTGTTTGTCTATGTGTGGCTTTTCAAAGGAAAGGCGACCTTCAGAAATAAGCGGGTATGGAAGATAAATGACATATTGAATCATGGGATATAAATCTATAAATTTGATAATCTGTGTTATCATGAAAAATCTAAACATTTGCACTGATTTCTATAAGCCAAGTTAGTTTAGTCAAGTTAAGTTGAATTAGTTAGGTTTATGTTTATTGTTTTGTAAGCCTATCTAATGTAAAACAGAAATGCATTTGTGTTCTAAACAACTTGCTTCAGTGGAGTTTATTACATATACAAACACAGTTATTGCATTTTCCTTCATTACTAATTAATAATCTTGCCTTCTGCATTGATATGCCTCATATTTTTTAAAATAAGAAATGTTTTTACATGACCCATGATTACTCAATAAGATTAATAGCATCAGGCATTAGAAGTCTTACAATACACGTGCTTACAAAAAGCTTGTTGTTGCAGGGCTGAGTGGGAGTTTGGCCCATATCTCCTGAGACTACATCCTCTACCAGGAGAACAATATGTGTATTATAACTAAGACACCCACACAAATGAGCCTAGTATGTGGTGTTGTGTGTGTGGTATTATATTCCATGCTAAAACGTGCTAAAGGCTTGAAGCAAAGTGGTGCCACTTTCTGCTCGTGGTCAGGTAGAAGCCAAGTTTACCAAATGCACCAGGGTTGAAATACTGAAATGTTTTTCTCTTTTAATCAGTGAATTTAAAAGCAAAATTGATACTTTGATCACTTTAACAGCTGAAAAACTGAACTGGATAATGTTTGATTTTTTTTATCTAAAAACATTTCTAGTACTTTTAGTATTAAATATAAATATAAGATAAAAGTTTTCTATGGCTGTATCACATTTTTATATATTGCGATCACCAAACATTTAGCCATCGAATTATTTTGTTTCTAAGAGCTAGACCCTATCTTATCTTATACCATTTAGGTTAACAACAAGTTAACAACATTTTTTGATCTACTTTAAAGCTGAAAATCTGAATAAAACAGTCACAATAAGGGGTGCCATCAAGAGGGGAAGATAGAACAATTGTAAGGACACTTTGGTGTCCCCCCAAAATTTGTTTTATTAGCAGTAACGATACTAGCAGTAATGGGGTGGTAAAGGGGCCCAACTTTATATAATATAGAATATTTTGAAAGGATGTACAGACTAACTCAAAAGTAACATGTAATTAAATTGTACGCAATTTCATATGCAGCCTTATTTTCATTGTGTGAATTTAACTGTTGATGCTGTTTCATAGTTTCCGCCTATTACATTCAACAAGTGCAAAAGCTGGTTAAAGAAAACTAGAAAATCCATATTTCACCAGACACAGCCTGGGTTTGAATATTAAATATTTACATTTACAAATGTATTTAAACAACAAATATTTAAACCTCAATAGCAGTGATTCAGTTTTTTGAAAAATCATTTTCATATATTATACTTAATGTCCATGGGCACGTCCATAAAAGCTGCTATACTACATTTTAAATAGTTTAATTTCTGTTGGGAAGTACTGTTTCTCTCTGCTAATGAAAGTCAACATTTTTAATGTACATTTTTATATTCATCATGTAATGAGTGACAGAACATGGTGTGCTAGCTGACGGCTGTGCTGTGTCATGTGCCATGTATGAATAAATGAACAACAGAACAGCTTTTTAAAGCTTTAACAAAGTGTATCTGAGTACATCTACATAACTCTATGTAGATGTATCTACATAACTCATAACAAGCTGTTTTGAGAAGCTCAGCCGGGTCACATGACATCCACACTGTCCTAACAACCCCTTAGGCATCACCCAGCCTGGGTATGTTCATGCTCCACTTCTGAAAGAAGTCTTTAGTTGTAGCACAATTGAAAAGAAAATGTTTTATTAGTTATAATTAGTGCCCTTTTTCTGTCTCTGTCTGAGGAAATATAAGGTGAGGGGGTGAGATGAGGTGAGATGATATGAGAAACAAAAGTATTATAAAATGTATGTTAAAAATTGGCATCGTCATTGCATAAGTATTTAGCTCCAGTAGTTTTATTTGTTCTTGGTAAAGTTAGCTAGGGTAAAGATGTAGCACAGTTCTGAAGTTGTTAGACTGCTGATCTTGGTTTTAATTCCCAGACACATAAAAAATCTGCTACCAAAAAGCCTATGACCAAAGCCCTCATTTCACAACTGCTCTATTAGATAATAAATGTTGCTATGGATAAGGATGTCTGCCGAATTGTAGAAATGTAAATGTAAATTTTGAAGAAAAAGAACAATTTACAAGTCGTACCCCAATTTTACAGTTAAATTCTGCTTTGTGTATTAAAGTATGTGCATTAGGTTGTGGACCTTCACACCAGAAGTTCATTTCAGTTCAATATTTGGCTTCATCCACTTTTTGTTAAACTGCCTGCTGATAAAAAGCATCACTGCTACGCGCTTCACTTCAATAGCACACAGGTGAAGACACATAAAATAAAGAACGCAACACAAACAAAATTAAACTGCTGGTGGAATTATCAAGTTTCAAACAATTATCAAATATCAAGGCTATATTCAAAAATTGGATTAATTATTATGTATATGATTAAAAATAACTAACCCAAAAAGAGTAATAATATAAAATAGACACGGATGGATAGCTGTTTTAATTCTAGGGGGTTGAAGGGGATGTGAGTGTATGTATGCATTAGACAGCATGTGCACCACGTTTAAAAAGCCGTCCAATACTTCAATCCGGTACGAGCTTCTGCCTGTGGATGCCAGGGATTTCATATTTAATTCCGACTCAATGTCGGGTCACTAGAACGTCTACCAAAATGTGACGCAGTCACGCGGTTTGGACAGAATTGAAGCATTAGGCGGTCACGCGCTGATCCGCTATTTAAACTCAGCAGTGCGCCCTAAAGTTGGGGCGCAATGAACCTTTCCATGTGGGAGGTTTTCCAACAGTAGCAACAGAAAAAGGTTGTCGTGATTGTTTTATATTTCAAGCCCCCAAAAAATAGCTTTGCGTTTGTTTGATTATTTAATCAATTCTTTGTGTAATGAGGATACACGCTGTTTTGGTGCTATCCTGTTGCGCGTTTGCTGTGCGCGCGCAGTTCCCGCGTGAGTGCACAAGCGCGGAAGCTCTGCGCAGTGCGCGCTGCTGTCCGTCCCCATTCGGCCGCTCAAACGACCCATGCGGCGCGAGCCTGGGTAGAGGACAGTGTGTACCAGTGCAGGCTGACACGCGCGCTCACGGGCCCCAGTATCCACACGTTGGTCAGGACGACCGCGAACGATGGCCGCTTCGCTTTTTCACCAGCGCGTGCCGCTGCATCGGAAACTTCTACGGTTACAACTGTGGCCGGTGCAAACACGGATTCACCGGAGCAAACTGCGATACACCAGTGCCAATCGGTGAGCATGACCAAATGTCGCGTATTTATTGTGTCATCCAAATATATGCGTGTTAAAGAAGAACAGATGTATTCATTCATTCATTCGTCTTCTATTTCCTAACTCGGGGTCACAGGGGTCTGCTGGAACCTATTCCAACACACATAGGGCAAGGGGCAGCGGGTACACCCTGGACAGGTCGCCAGTCCATCACAGGGCCAAATACAAACAACCATAAACTTACTTTAACTCCTATGGGCAATTTAGAGTCACCAATAAACCTAATGTACATGTTTTTGGACTCAGAAAAACAGAGTATCCGGACGAAACCCACGCACGCACGGCGACCGTGTTTTGTGGCGACCGTGCTAACCACTACGCCATCGTGCTGTTTTTCGAATGTTTTAGTTTTTAAATGTTTGTTTCATGTATAAATAATAGGTGCCTTAACACAAGTGAAGGATCAGTGATTAGGGAATGCTGAATGGAAAAATCTGGGTTCAAGTCCTGGGACCACCAGACTGCCACTGCTGGGCTCCTTAATACTTCAGTTGATTTAAAAACATGAGAATTTCATGTCGCTCTGAGTAAAGTAATCTGGCAAAGCTTTGACTTTACACTCCCTTGTCTTGTATATTTTGTATTTTTCTTCTTTTGTCCTGCATCACACTGTTTTGTATTTGGATGTTACATTTGCATTGCTAGCAGGTGCACCTCTTCATCCAAATGAGTAGTTAAAAACTTTGTTGAAAACATTGTAAAAACTTGTTTTCAAATGTAAAAGAAAAGTTGACTTTTTCGAGCAAGGGGTCTTTCTGTGACAGAGTGTGCGTGTTCTCCCCACACTTGCATGGGTTTCCTTCAAGCACTCCGGTTTCCTTCAAAAACTCTTACAGGTTGATCATTAACTCAAAATTGCCTATAGAAGTAAGTGTGAGTGTGTGAGGGCCACACATAGACGAACAACCACACACAATCCTATGTGCAAGTGACAATCACCAATCAACCTACTCTATGTGTTTTTAAACTGAAAATCTACTTTGGCACATAGAGAAGAATCCAATGCCGAACAGAAAGACCCTTTGCCTGGGAATCAAACCTGGGAATCAAATCTTCTTGCTGTGAGGCGACCATGCTAACCACTACGCCACCTGGTGTGTGTCATATTATTAGATTACCAGGAGATTATTATTCAGAAAGCAAATGTTTATTATTCTGTTTAGTGCAAATATTAAAAAGTAATGTTTGTTTTTCTGTACTGCCATAACAAACCTATGTACAACTAGGAGGCAAATATTACATAATAAAATATCCACATTAATACTGGGAGTCAATCTGGCTAAGGTAATATTCTGTTGCACACAGACCCAACCCCATTAGAGAAAATATGTATCCCCTACAAAATATATGTAGACCTCTATAAATTAGTATATACAATCTGAAAAGCAATTGGGGGTTAAGGGCGTTTCCCAGGGACCCAGCAGTGGCAAATTGGTGGTGCTAGGAATCAAACTCTCCTGGTACTCTGGTAACATGAATGAACAAACTGGTCAGACTAGTTTCTTATAATGCTGTAACAAGTGGGTTTCCTCTGGGTACTCCGGTTTCCTCCCACAGTCCAAAAACATGTGCAT
>JAOTQW010000026.1:2058911-2069337 GCA_026260075.1 Sisor rabdophorus
GACCCCCGTGACCCCGGATTCGGGAATAAGCGGGTAAAGAAGATGAAATGATATTCAAAGTGCCTGATATGTTCTATAAAGTGGCATCATCCTTATACCTTGCTGGTCACGGGATTAATATGTAATATTAGATTAGTCTAATATAAAATGTAATATTATTATATGCCTAAAAGTCTGAGTTTGTTGCTTGTTAATGATTTTACTACTTTATTGTAAGACACTACTTCCTTAAACCGCTTGATAAGCGTCTTAACCAACTATACAAACATGCTAAGTTTATGTGTGCGTTTATGAACCTTTTGGCTTTCCACAATAAACTCACAGTGCGAAAGCGGACGGTTTCTGTCTTTATAAGCGCTCAGCTATCGTCTGAAACGACTCGTATATGTTCGTGTAGCAGAACTGTTTTAACCAGGATCGAATATAAACACAACTCTGCATTTACATCGAACTGTTTTCACTGGTAAACTGATCGATTTAACCAAAGTGACTTACAGAAAGCTCCTCCTGAAGCGCAACCGGATCCGCGGCTGGTAATTTCAGCGCTGTGTGAATTATTTACGCAGGGATCCTTCGAGCTTTGTGACTTGAAACAGGGGTGTGTTTTCTAACTATGGAGGAAGACGGAACGGTTCCAGATTTTAGGGACATCGAGGTGAAACTGGGCCGAAAAGTACCGGAGAGTTTGACCCGGTCCATTACGCACAGAGCAAAACCGTTGGAGTCCAGCAGAACTCAGAGTCAGATCACCAACTCCGAGCTTCAGCAACTGGAGAGCAAGATGCTGTTCCTTAAACAGGAAATGGTGAGATATTTCTTCCCCTATTGTTTTAATCTCACACTATCAGCTATACACCTTCTCAAAAGATCTCATGTAACGTTACTACACAAGGGCTCCCCAAACTTTATTCAAAAAAACACTACATCATTCATTCTTTCTTTATGGGATTCTAGTATTATTCTAAAGATTTCATGATAGTAATTGTATATTTTCCCATAATAACCCCAGATCGGTTATTTTGTTATGTTAAGCATATGTTAATATTTCTTAAAAGACTGGTCCAAATGTGGAGTTGGGTCATATTGGCCCCAAACCCCCTGGGCCATAGTTCAGGGACCCGTGTATAAAATTTTTAGATCCATTCATTCATTTATTCATCTTTTATACCCACTTATTCTCTAACTCAGGTTCACGGGGTATGCTGGAGCTTCCCAGCGCCCATAGGGTGAAAGGCAGGGGTACACCCTGGACAGGTGGCCAGGACCATCCTGGATAGCAAAATGCCACATTGACATTGTATTTCTTTTTAAATATGTCCTGTTATCATTTGCTCTGATTTTTTAAGCACGAACAGTTTATTTGTAGCTTTGTTACTTGAGTGGTATCATTATAGCTACATTTGCATTTCAGTGCACTTTGAAGTGAACTGAGCAATCCTTAAGGTCTAATTACAGTTTAAAAGATGTGCACTAGCCTTAAAGTTACATTTTTAGTTTAGTTTTTTTCCTAGGCCATGCATTTTCTTTTACCTGAAATAGAAAACTATACACACACACAATATCCATATTGTGCCTTTAGAAAACCTGAACTAATGAACTGCATTTAATTTCTTTGAATTTCTTGGTTTCCTCCTCTATCCATCAATCCACATAAGTGTGTTTTTATTTCATGGTTCAGATCACTAACCGCTACATCAACTAAAAAAACTTTCATTTCTAACAATAAGATCCACATGTCCACAGCTCTCAGTACAGCCTCTGTGAGTTTGAATTAGGTATGACATGAACTGTGCAGAAGTGCATGCGAAGTTTGTAGGACGTCATCCTGTGATAACATCACGCTGTGCATGTTGTCATCAGGAAGCCAGCGATTATGACTGCAGACTGCTTCCGTCTGTGTGGCTAATAATGTCAGGAACAGGCAACAGAATGAAAAGTCATGCATATGGTTTTAAAGTTAAAGGCTTGACCGCATGACTTTTCATATTCTTACAGAAAGAAATATGTCCATATTCACTTATGCATACACGTGTATACTGAACAAACTAATGTACACACACATACACATACACGCCAGTGGTAGTATAGTAGTAATAGTCGTATAGATTTCAGCTGATACTGTGTTAATCAATAGATCCCTTTCATCAACAGAAACTTTGATCTAGACAGTGATTAGCGCCTCATCCCAGTGCACTTCACACATTTTGCCATTCATACAATACCAAGCTGTTTGTTGTCTTAGGCCATGATCTACAGAAACCGTGTGCAGTAAAATATACCAAGCTTTTATTGGCACCTAGAAAAGGTTAAAAGTCAAATAGGAGTCACAGACTCCAGATGAATCCTGTGAGCTTTTCATCAACTATTTTTTTTTATTTAAAGTAGCTTTAACTAAAAAAGGTAATTAGGGAAGTAGTAGCGCATGGTTAGGGTTCCGGACTGCTAAATGGAAGATCTGGGTTTGATTCCCAGAACAACCAAATTGCCACTGTTGAGTCTCTGAACAAGGCCCTTAACCAATAATTGCTCGGGTGTATAAAGAAAATAATGTAAGTTGCTCTTACAAATGCTGTAAATGTAATAAGCCTGAATGTTAGTAAGTAGTGTCGGTGTGCGTTTCCATGACAATCATAAGGGTATGCAGGTTTTCATTCAGTTTTAAATGGAGAAAATGGGTGTGAACATTGACCTTGAATGTATTATATTATTTGTATTAGCAATATAATATTGCACATTTCTTACTTTAAATTATGTTACAACACAGTGAATCCAGTTTCTTTTCTCCAACCATTACCTACTGGCTTACTTTTTCATGGCCTAAAATTTTTATTTAGACTGAACATTAAACACAACTATAGTAATTTTCAGCAACAGGCATCTCAATCATAATTTGTCTTTATTATGTCTGCTGTTTTGTCTTTGGCCTTGGAGTGGTTTCTAGACAGTACAACTTCCTGCCATCAGACATTTCCCAGGTTTAAGAAAAAAAAGAAACTCTGGTTTGTGTGTGTGTGTGTGTGTGACCCCAGCTGTCTGTTTTTTTGCTCCTAAATGTGAGTGATAACATTAAGGGTTGAAGGGCCAGGTCTCAGATCAGTTGTTAAATCAGCAGTAGTTCAAGCAACTGGTTCTCCATGCACACACACACACCCTATACGCACACAGTTTTGAATGAAGGTATCCAGGAATGAAAACACACACAAATTGGAATACGCAACTTAAATGACAGTCAAGTCACAAAAAACCCTGTCTGAAGTTTTTTTTTTTAGCTCCGTATTTGTACATCTTTGTTGTGTTGACAATTTTAATGGTTAGGTTTTCTTTCATTTAATAGCGTATTATTCTATGAGCATTACTGAAGCTGCAGACTGTGGAGCTCAAGCTACAGTTGGTTTTCACACACCACAGCTTAATCTTTAATCCAATCAGGGCTTTGTCGGTTGACCCCAAAGCCAAACCCGCCTCTGGAGTTACAGCTGCCACTGTCCTTCTGCTCCAGTGTTTCATAGTTCTTAATTTGATTTTTTATTGAATTTAACAATAGATTTACATGATTTGTTCATTGTAGCAATGTTGTAGCTTCCAAAATATCGAGCTAAAGGTTTTTTTTTTGTATACGAATATACGATTTATGTTTATGTATAATTCAATTAAAACCCCTCAGTTTTAATAAACTTAATCCCTCATTTCTTTAGTTGTCACTGACATGATACAGCCATCGTCTCAGGCACAATCACTGCAAAAAAGGTTTTAGCTATTTGTTTATTTTTTTTTTGAGATATGTGTCCTGTGTTTATAACATAAAACAAATAGAATGTTATAGAAACATTTAGACCACATGACTACGGTAGAAGATTGAAGATTCAAAAGTAAACTAAAAATGATATTTTAATACACAAAAAAAAGACTGACTATCTACGCTTTGTACCAGGATTCGAATAGGCTATCCATCCTGGCTACATAAACTAGTCTTTAAATACACAGACCGTCTGGACAAATCATGTTTCAAATTTGGAATAATATATATATTACTACTGTGGTAGATTCAAAAAATTTTAAGGAGGCATTTGGGGTGCCCTTAGTTGGCTGATGAACATCTGTCACAGAATGTTATATTTGGTCAAATTATCAGGGAGACCAAATGTAACCATATCGCTCTGCCTGAACATGCATCGTCTGAAAACATACGCATTGCTTCGATTTATTTTACAGCCTCCAAGCATGTGTTAATGTCATTGGTCACAGCATGTCAAAAACCAATGGTGGGTCATAATATTGGTTACACATGTGCTTGCTGAGAATTTCAGCATGTGTTGCAGATGCTCAGAATGCTTCCTTCAACCTGTCAAAAAGTAAATCAGTAGTTTAACCAGTGGTAATTCTGAAGATTTTTTTTAAATTCATTTTTATTCCAGTTTATTAGGATAAAGTAATTGTAATGGCACATTAGAAGTTAAATGTATGTATAATCAGTGCTTCCCATTTTTTTTTAAGTAAGGCAACATCGGAGACCACATGACCACTTCAAATTTCATTTATTTTTCAAAATGTAATAATAGCATGTTATAACCATAAACAACAAAACAGCCGTATGGCCCACACCATTTCTACCAGTAACAAAGTTTCTCCAAGGTAAACAATGACGTCTATAAGCACTCCCCCTATTTTTGCATCAGAGAGATCATTTCATTGACCGTCTGCTAGGGTTTCTTTTGTCCTGTTTGAAAGGCGAAGAGGGCAAACTCCGGTCAGAACATAAACCATCTCTGGGTATACTAAAGACAAACACATAAATCTTGAGAAACCCCTAGAAAAAAAAGTGCCACACTTTGCACACCGTTTGCCTTCACTTTTGTTGTTCTTGTGGCTCTGTCAACCTTAGTGTGCACAAAATTCCACAGTGGCGAATTAGGGATCTTATAAAGGCAGGATGTGGTCACAGGGCAAACACTAGTTGTATTATCGGGCTCAGAAGAGAGCCTCTGTGTTTAAACCCAGCTGGCAAAGCAACTATACTCATAGAACTACATGGCCACTTCACTAGACTCTAATTCACGTCTAACTCACATACCACACATATAGCAGGCACGGTATTGTATCGGTCATAAAAAGTATTATATAAGCAACTGCCAGTTGTGTCATTCCTGTAAAGCTTCTACACCATTGGCTGCTTTGCTTGGATTTCTAGATCTGCTGTATTTTGCATCCCATTTGGATCTTTGTGTCATCGTTGAGCACGCCCCACAGCAGAAAAGCTAAAGTCTTTGCTTTGTTGGTCTATAGATGACATGTCAATACATTGGTGATAAAGTGCTGCAGTTCTGCTTCAAAAGCAGACTATAGCTCAAGGGCAGGGCACATAATCAGTGGTCTGTAAATGTATCATTTATTTTTCTTTTACTTTTTTCTTCCAGAATTCACTTTACTTTATTTTTATAGGTTTAAATAGCATGGTGTGGTTATAATTATTACAGCTCAGGAATTCTGTCCCATCTGAATTTTTTATAGCATGCACATTCCTGCATCATGAAAGATTACGCTTACCCCTGCCGTTTCTATATAAAGACATGTACAATCACCTCAGTTGATGTTAAAAAATGTTAAGTTTGAATCTAATGTTTTTTTGTATGGTAACAATGGCTTTAACCCTTTTATCATTAGTCAAAACCTGAACTCTAACACTACTCTAGTCCTAAACCATAAAGTGTGGCTTATGTCATTAGAGCGGCAACGTTTTTAAGCTTAAATATTAGGGAATAATGCAAGAAAAAGTAATTTATAATTTTTTTATTTTAAAATAATTTACAAAATAAATAATGTCACAATAGTACATTTCCAACACTTTACTACGTGTCGTAAGAACATTCCCATACTATAGGTACTATTGCTGCTTTCTGTTCATTTACTCAAAGGTACCTCAGGCAAGTTGGTTACACAATATAGTTATCATTTTGAACTAATTTAAAACCTTTGGAATTTTCCACTGTAATTAAACCAAATTGAATTGGGGACATTTACTTAACCTCTATAGTTGATATTCTTTCTATATCTTTATAGCATGTATTTCAAATAATAATAAATAAATGGCAATTTCATTTGTCACTGATTATACAACAGACATCATATACTGAAATTTTTTCTTCACATATCTCACCTTGGAAGGTTGGGGTCAGAGCGCAAGGTCAGCTATGGTACAGTGCCCTGAAGCAGGAAGGGTCTTGCTCAAGGACCCAACAGTGCCAGACATGGTGGTGGGACTTAAACCCAGGCCTTCCTGGCCTTCTCTGGCAGTGGTGGGGCTTATAACCATGTATTCCTGGTCTTTTAATCAACTCAGCACCTTACCATTTGAGTGACCACTGTCTCAAAGCAAAACTCTTTTGAGACAGATATATAATTAATATAAATATTTAGAATAAATCTCAGCTTTGACCCACTACTGTTTCATATAACGCATCCTTATGTTGCAGCGGATCCTAGGGCATCTGAACCTAAATCCACTGTTTATTTGAATGAATGACAAAAAAAAAGAAAGTATTCAGCAAGATTAACAGCTGCTTATTGTACCTTTAAACATTTTTCATTAGTTTCCTCTGCTATTAAATAATTTGCAATTTAATATAATTTTTTACCTTTTCCCAAAACGCAGGCCCACCTTCGTGCCATTGATGTCAAACTGATGCAGCAGCTTCTTTCCATCAATGAAGGCATAGAGTCTATTCGCTGGGTAATGGAGGAACGAGGAGGCATGGCCAGCCACGAAGGCAGTTTGAATGGCAGTCTGTATAGCCTCTCAGACAGCCAGGATGCATCTCATCATGGAAGCTTCAGCAGCCTTCAGGACCGGACAGACGAACTGGACGGAATTTCAATTGGCAGTTATCTGGACACGCTAGGGGAGGACTTGGAGTATTCCTCCCCCACTGACCAATCAGAAACATACAACGACCGATCCATTATCTCAGACGAGACATACAGTAAATCTCCACTTCGACCCAGTGTGGACTCCGACGAGTACTACTGTTTTGGATAACAGGACCTAAGGTGTCTAAAGCTGTGGTGTCAAGCTGCTGATCCTGAATCAGTTGGTTATTTTATTAGATACATAAAGAGTTCAGTCAGGAGTAACAGCTGGGGTTGTAGGTAGTTCTACTTTAGTTATTAGCCACTAGCATGTTCTGCAACTGCTGATGTCACTGGTGGTTTTTTACACATCAACATATTTTTAACCAGCATTTCCAGGAATATTTTCAGAAAACATATTTTTTAAATATTTTCCAGCTTTGACCCAGCAAGCATCATTGATGTTAACGGGATGTAAAAAGGGACCTTAATTTTCAAAAATTAAGCAAAATTTATCTCTGACCAGAAAGAGCAACCAAATTAAGCAGAACACATGCAAGGTACTACTGGAGTACTACTACTACTACAAGGGACTGGTGGAGTTCTAAAGTTACACAAATGTGAACCTGAATAAATTCTTCACAAATGCCTTGGATTGGTAAATATTAATAACATACAGCTTACATCATGTCTTATATGGTCGCTGCTATTTCTGCACAGTGAAAAAAGGGCAATTTCTGCTAATCTGCCAAATTTTCCAACTATGGCAATAATTTCCTACAACTATGGCAATAATTTTTTACTCCTTTGACTGTTTTTTGTTTCTTCCACTGTCTTACCTCATCTTTACTTGACTTCTTTTTTTTAACTCTTAACCAGGTTTTTATAAAGTGAACCTCTGAGACTTTCTTTTCCACTTTCCACTGTATTGTGTACTCTAAGTGCAGCCGGGTAAATATATACCATGAATCATGTGGTTCAATCGGGAACCTGGATTCGCGTGTGTGAGAGTAAATGTGTTGTGTAAGATTTTACACATTTCCATTGTACTGTACAGTTTTTCCTAATTTATTACTGTACATTGATTGTTGTATTTTGTGGTAAAATTGTTATAATATATTGTTTTATAAGCCTTCCTGGGAGCTGTGTGTGTTTTTTTATGTTTTATACGTAATGTTACACATGTAATTGTTACATTACTGTGTTATTTTGGGCTACATTTTCAATAACGGGATGTTGTTAATCAGGCCCAAAAAAACATCATTAAGTAATTTACACCTGTAGAGGATATCTTGAGTTTTTCTCCTGTTCTATAATACTACTTAATCAGACAGAGTTTGAAGCTAAAACATGGAAGTTGTTGTTTAGGCTATCACAGTTTGTACAAAATGAAAGTAATGGACAGATAAAATATAAAAATGGTACTGAGCAAACTCATGATTGAGAGCTCGATCTGGAGCACCAACAGCACTGCATCACTACACAAGAAGACGAGGTAAGGTTACTGTGAAGAAAAGAGCAACTTAGTGGAATAAGTTTTCTTTTTTTTATCTTTGAACTTTTAATCACCCCTTGTATAGATTGCAGGACTAGTATAGCCTGTATCTTTAATCTAAAGCTCCCCTAATGTAAAGAAATTTTTCCTCAATGTAGGACAAAAAAGGTATATCTAATGTTTTCTTGAAATACAAAGCACAGCAAACTGTTTGTAGTATTTCTTAGACCTTCTAAACATACGTTCATGCAATAAACCACCAAATTTCTACATTAGAACTTTTTATCCATATTCCGCAATATGTCCCAGCGTGTGACATTCACCAGGGTTTCCCAGATCACATGTATGTTTAAGGTATTAACTTACACTTGTCACATTTTAGAGTTTATATGTAAGCAGCCAATTTTTTAAAGCAACTGGAATTTGTGCACCCATCCTTGTTTGACCTTGGCAATAAAAAACACAGATAGACAGATCCTGCATTTGTGCGTTGCTTTCACTCTGCTTGTCACATCTGCTATTACCATCAAAGTTACATATATGCTATTATTTTATTGACACATAGCTTTAACATGGAATGGAACAAGTTTTAGATATGTTTTAACATTTGCTATGTTTATTTATACCCTGAGATGGACTGGCGACCTGCCCAGGGTGTACTCCCTGACTTTCGCCCTATGTGCGCTGGGGTAGGCTACAAAAGTAGTTCGGGAATAAGCGTGTATAGAAGATGAATTAATGAATGTTTATTTATTTAAGTTTTACTTGTTTTTCTTTGCATCCAAACAAGTATTTCACACTCACTATTAAGAGAACACTCCCTGTGATTTCCTCCCACATATTCTAAATTTCTAAATTTCCTATAGGAGGGTAAGTGTGTGTGTGGCCCTGTGACTAGCATAAACTTTTGCCCATTAAGTGAGCTGGGATAGGCTCCAGCAGACCCCCATGTCCCTAAATAAGAAAATAAGTGGGTATAGAATAAAATAAGTGGGTATGTTATAAAAGATGAATGAATGATAAATGTTTAAGCTTGTAGCGTGGTTTCTGTAAAATTCTCATTATCACAATTTTAGTGTTAACTAAAAAGCTATAACATTTAAACTTGCTGTTTTATACTATTGTGTTCTGTCAGCTTTGTGATAATTTTACAACAAATAAATGTGTGTTAATGTGCAGTCAGCACTGATGAAGTTGCAGATAAGTCACTCCTTGTGAAAACAGAAACAAAAGAACCAAAGTTGATTATTTAAAAGCTTGCTCAAAACTGCAAACGCAAACACCCGTGCACAAAGGGTAATTGATAATTCGTTTATCGAAGTAGTAAACAGTTTGCCATCCTTTGTTTTCAAGAAAGTTACTTCAGGAGGAAAAAGAAAATTTCCCCTGCTTGTGTGTAACTTTTCGTGGTCTTAAGAACTGGTTTGTCTGGTTGGACAAACAGCCTGGAGTTTACATTCCACTGCAGGATACTTATTCACTAACAATGTTAAAAATTAGTTTACTTTCCATGGGTGGGATTCCATGGGTGGCATCATTCGCACCTTTTAGAATCCTTAGTTTACACCTTACCCATTGAAAAATGTTTCACCTTTACACGTTGAACACACAAGCACTACTCCTATATCATCTTCAGTAATGTTTATAGAGTACTCTGGATTAAGCTAAAAGTAAACTTCATGAACACGAGGCCCTGGTTTAACAAAACTAGGTTTGAGTTACAAGCATGAACATGTCAAAAGTCGGGCACAAAGCTCGCTTTTTTTTTTATTTTTATGTATATCTTTGTGTCTCTTTAGTCACCCAGCTGTTGGGTTGACATGAAATTGGAGAAGCTACTACCTCTGCACATTTTCCATTCCTTTGTTCTTAGGTAAATTACACTATAGTGTAATACAATGTAATATGTGGACCAACACCCTTTGGAGGGTCCCAAAGATCAGTTTGATTAGTCTTAGAAGCAGTAATGTAATAGAAATTATTTCATATGGCCCAAAATAGTTAGCTACATAGCTGACTGTAGCTACATTTAAATTTACAGCATTTGGCAGATGCTCTTATCCAGAGCGACTTACAACTAAGCAATTG
>JAOTQW010000026.1:2086913-2100034 GCA_026260075.1 Sisor rabdophorus
TATATATATATATATATCAAAACTACTGCTACAATGGTAAACAATTATTAGGAACTAATTAAGGTGACGGCGAAAAGATTACACTGCAACGCCAGAAGAAAAACCCGACTTTAGACGTCAGCAAACAGAACAACGTTTTTTTGTTTATCCACCCGATGCATATTTTACTAAGCTGCACACAACAAACGACTAATTTCTTTTCTTTTACAAAACGTCTATCGTTAATAAATAATGCTGCACTCACTGTCGACATTTAGCGCTGTTATTTCTACGCTCTAATGCTAACAGTCCAACGCCAAACTTTACTTTTCCGTAAAGACCAGAACACTTACACATTTAATCTGAAATTAGACCAACTCTACATTCTGCTCGAGATTAAACACACAAACGTGTCGCCGAAGTAATCAAAACAAGACAAAAAAACTAGACATACACGGTTTGGTTCGGCGTTTCTGGAAAAAGAAGTTAAGGCGGTGTGTAAATTCTCATACTTGAATCCTAACTAGGGCGCCTAAAAAGTCCGTCACTGCGTGTTTATCAGAAGGCAGACTTTCTTATTGATAAGTGGATAAGTATGTGTATTGAAACGCTGCCCGTGAGGAGCTAGTGAATCCGGCTGGAAGCTGGCAGAGAAAAAAAGGAGCTGCAAATCAAAACAGTAACCTGAATCCAGCGCGGAGCACAAGAACGATTAGAAACAAGATCTTTGACTGGAAACAAAAATTTATTATTTTAAAATGCCTAGCAAAAAGAAGAAATACAACGCCAGATTTCCTCCGGTAAGTCCGCTAGCTTTAGTTACTACACGAACGTGACAGCTAGCATACCTTTTTAGCTAAGCTAACGGTAATCGCCTTTTATTGTCGCAAGTATGTATTATATTATTTCTTATAGTAGAATGTGTCCTTTAAGCTCTCATTTCCTCCTGCATCCCTAATCCAACATGGCTGTCGGACGTCGGTTTTAACAAACCTATGCAAATGAGCTAGACGAGGCCGATGCTAAGCGGCTGCTCCAGACACACTTTACCACCGCTAACTATTTGTTTTTCTGTTAATTTATAATACCAATAAAATAGACACATTTTGCATAAAAATATAAAAATGTGTATTTAAGAAAGCAAGCAGAAAGCAGTTTGATTGAGCTAACAAGACTAGCCTAGTAAGAATGGCTAGTCAGTTAGCAAAAAAGCAGAGTTAGCCAGTTTGGCACTCAAACACAACTGACAAACGTTTTTGTAAATAAATCTAGTTAAATAGTATATAATTACATACATGTCGAATATACAACCGCATACCGTGCGCATTTATAAACTGTCATTTCCTGCTGCTGATGTTGCTTTTGTTTTTGTTATTGTTATTATTATTTCAATGATTAATTGATTGACTTTTCTTAATTAAATCTTTTGAATTTTAATATTTCTCAATCTAATAAAAATAAAAGTAAATACTGAATATTAATCATGTTCTACTGTTTAAATGTGCCCTCAACTATTTTAAAGAGCATGCGATCTTCTCCAAAGTTCTCATTTAGTCAATTAAGAATTGTTAAAAACATTATCTAATGTTTGCAAAAAGTATAATTGATTCTTAAAATTTTCTTTTATAAAACCTGATTTTATTATTAATATTAGTATTGGCTATGTAGGTTTTTATTTGTGGTGCGACAGGGTTTGAGTCTGCTGTGCTACTTGGACCCCAAATGTTTGTTTTATTCACTATTAAAATGCCATTTTAAAGCATCAGGGCTATTTTTATGCACTCGTATTGCACACCCACTTAAACTAACATACATGGTTTTGGACTGTGGGAGAAAACCGGAGTAAATCTGTTCAAGCATGAGAACATACAAACTTGGCACAGAAAGCCCCTTGAATCCAGAACCATCTTTCTGTGAGGCGATCGTGATAACCACTAAGCCACTGAGCTACCCCATGAATTTAATAACTTTATTATATTGTATGTTATGATTTTCAGCAGACAAACAAACCAAAATTATAGCTGGACCCTTAATTGACAGCTTTATACCTCGCTTATACCTGCTTATTCCCTAACCTGTGGACACTTTAGTCTGCTGAAGCCTATCCCAGCACACATGCGGTGAAGCAGGTGTAAATCATGAACAGGTCACTAGACTATCGCATGGTCACACACAGACAAACAAGCACACACATTTACATTTGCTTCAATCAACCTAATGTACAAGTTTTTAGACTGTGGGGAAAAAACCTGGAGTACCCGTAGTAAGCGCAGGGAGAACATGCTCCTCAAAGAAAGACCCCTTGCCCAGGAATGGAACCTAGGACCTTGCTGTGAGGCAACTGTGCTAACCACTTTGCCACTTCTTAATTAAATTAAATTTTATTTATATAGCGCTTTAAACAACTTCTAAACCATATAGCGCTTTAAACAACTTCTAAACCATAACCCAGGCTTGTTGTTCTAATGCCTAATTTTACCCTCAGGTTAAGGAATGTTTCACAGTTCTTGTTATAAAAAAAGTTAGAACACTACAGCTGAAGAGACAGACACTGAACATGAGGGAAGTGTTTAAGAAACACAAAGAAACACATATTTTACATTTTATATTGATATTTAATATATTGTATAGATGAAAAAGATAATACTTGCTAAACCCTGTTGCCTTTGGTGGATTATCTTACTGACACATGCACTATAAAATTAAACGCTGCATTTTATTTTATTCTTCCAGCAACATCTGCATCGAAAATAGCAGGGATGTGTATTTGTGATTTTAATAAAATGATCACAGGAGTGCTAAGCTTGTCGTAAAATAACAGCAGCCAGGGAGTGAGGACAGAATGAAGAAATACTGACTTGCTATATCACTTACCTCACATCATCAATCTATAGTGATAACCTGGTTCCACAATGACTCTCTCTCTTCCCCCCCCTCCCTCTCTTTCTCCCTCTTGTGTGTGTGAGAGAGAATGCTTTAGGCAAGGATTAAGAAGATCATGCAGACCGATGAAGAAATAGGCAAGGTTGCTGCAGCAGTTCCTGTTATAATCTGTATCCTTCAGATGGCAATGCATTTTTTTAAATTTTCTGTTGCCTTATTTCTGTTTTAACCAAGTAACATTGAGATGAGAAACTTGCATCACTGTTTAATGTATTCACTGCTTCTTCTATTTGTCCATTGACAGATCATTTATATTAGTTATGCCTTTTTTTTATCAAGATTAATTGCATCTATCGATTGTGTTTATTAAAGGTATTGACTCGTAGAAATTAAATGGATTTGGCTTCCCAGAGTGAAAATGGATTGTGTGTGTGTGTGTGTGTGTGTGTGTGTAGGTAGTCACATCTTATAATTAAAAAAGAAACAAACACTCATGTGTGGTAAATCTATGATGATCCATGTTGGATTCCGTCTTAGATCCCTTCTGGTCCCACACGTTGACTAGTCCACTTTATTTCTCTTAATTTTCTATTAATAAGGGCAAACATTCCCACAATATCTTACTTTGTAAAAAGTTACAATTAATCGATAATAGATCATCAATTTTTCAGATTAATAAAGAAATTTTATCTAGTAGTAGCTAGTACCAGTATTGATGCAATGAGCTAATTTCAAGCCATTTCCTTTATTTATTACCCTGTCTGTAACAAAAGTTGTTTCAGTCTGAAGTACACAATAAAATAGAATAACCTTTTTTTTTAGGAATGAAAGTGCTTCACAAAACCACACAGAATTCTACAAGACAACAACAGGAATTGAGATTTAATGTCCTTCAAGTGAGTGGTGTGGTGGCGTAGTGGTTAGCACGGTCGCCTCACAACAAGGAGGTCATGGGGTCTTTCTGTGCTCAGTTTGCATGTTCTCCCTGCACTTTCCTCCGGGTACTTTGGTTTCCTCCCACGGTTCAAAAACATGTGCATTAGGTTGATTTGGTGATTCTAAATTTCCCATAGGAGTGAATGTGAGTGCATGTGGTTGTGTGTATGTGGCCCTGTGATGGACTGGTGACAGGGTGTACCCCCTGCCTTTCGCCCTATGTGTGCTGGGATAGGCTCCAGCAGACCCCAGGGACCCAGAGTTCAGGAATAAGTGGGTATATGAATGAATGAATAAATGAATGAAAGTCCTTCAAGTTCATTGTTTAACATATTAAAACTTGGAGATGCTGTATTACTTTAGACTCTTTCCTTTTAAATGGTAATCAGTTCTGTTATGAAAGGTCACCACTTAACTACATGCTTTTCTTGTTAAATAATTTATATTTCAGTTTTTTTAAGCCTTCCATCATGTGGCGGGTTTACCGCAGATTTCCATGTTCCTGTAGAATCAGCACAATAGAGGAAATGTTATGTCTGATTTCAATTTTTCACCGGTTTCCTTGACTCTTGCCTAAGCCCGGGCACTGGAACTGTTCCTGGAGTCTCTTCTGACAAAAGCATGCCACGTCACCCAGTCCCGCAACGCCAAAACCATGACCACGTCGCATTTGTAAGTACCTAGCATAGAAATCGCAGATCCATAATTAACTCTTCTAGTTTTTTTGCCTGACTTTTTGTGTGTGTGTGTGTTTGTAGGAAACAGTGCATCGAGCTGGAACAGCAGTTTGACTTCCTGAAGGATCTGGTGGCTGCCGTCCCAGACATGCAGGGAGAAGGGGAAGAGAATCACACAGAAGGAGCTGAGAAAATCCCACGAAGGTTATACCCAAACACGTGCGCACAGGCTTCCTGGCATGCTTACTTTGGTCACATCAGGTTGGGTAGCATGTTGGGCTCTGACTATTTACATGTTTTTTATATATATATATATATATATATATATAAACAGCATTTCAGGGAAGACAAGCAAACCAACACACCCCTCACGTACATTCTCTTCCCTTTGGAAAAACGTACCAGCCACAACCAGAAGGTGTGACTCTTTTGTTGCCTTAAACCATCAGGCCACTCAGAAACCAGAACTGAAATACCTCAACACACACAACATAACTGAGATTCAGAGCACCTCATGAAACGGACACCAGTACACATTTTGTTAGCACAGACACTTTACAGAAAACCACTGCCAAAAAAAGCGCGAACTGTTTGTTCGTTAAGCTTTAATAATGCAGTACACAATAGGATTTTAGTTCTTTAAATGCTATTCGCCCACAATCCATTTTTTTATTCATCTTGCTATCTTGATTATGTTTGGTTTGTCTATTTGCAGTGTCTGTTTTAGGTTGTACACATACACTTTATGTTCTTTGGTAATGTGGCTCTTTGTTGTTTTGTGTAATTCTTTGTTTTGAGATCTCAGAGAAACCTTTCTGCTTCACTGTGTACTGTATCTGCCATACATGGTTGAAATGACGAATCTTCTTTATCTTAAAAGTTATTTGAACCAATTAGTATAGAGTCAACAAATTTTCTACTTATTTGCTATGAAATGCTATCCGCGCAGCAAAGGTTGATTTTTTTATTACACCACCCACAACTAAATATTGCACAGGGTGGCTATGTGTCCTTTGAAATTTGAAATGACTTAATTTATTTTTTCATTAAAATTAACATCTAAAGGCCTTAAGTTTCAAATTTAGTTTTGAAAGGTCTTAGATATTTTAGTCACATAGGAACAGCACAAAGTCTGTTTATGATCATTGAAATGACCGTTAGAGAAAATTAAGTAGCTGTAATGGGTAAATGCAAAATAAAAATATAATAAATGAAAAATAGTTGAAGAATGATGAATTCTCATTATGCATAAAAATGTATACAAGGAAAACTGTAATGTTTGTACAAAGGGTTTTAAAACAGAAACAATAGGCATCAAACGTTGGAGGGTCACACAGGGCGGTAAGCATAGGGACTATGTAAGAGCCCAACAGTAGCCTATGTTTAAAAGTATGACTCTGTAACCTGTTCCACAGAAAATTGAATCACATTTTAATAATCCGATTTTCTGTTTGTATTTTTTGAACTTTCCTCCATGTCCCTTTTTTACTTACGGCCCTGCTACCTTCTAATTTTCTTTCATCATGTGCTTGCAAACAAGCTATGGAGCAATATAAACCACGATAGATGCTAATCAATGCTAATAAATGCTGGTCTAATATTTGTTGCTAAGCTGTTCTATGGTTTTATTTGTGAGTAAAGTAATTGGGTTTTGTTTGGCACAGAGGCAGAAAGCCAGGCTCAGGACGCAAAAACGGTGGAGCCGGAGCCAAAGGCAAGGACAAGAAGTTGTCTGGCACAGAATCTGAACAAGAGGTGAGTCTGCTCATAAAAGGTACAGTTACCTTCCTGGCATTTGGCAGATGCCCTTATCCAGAGCGACTTCAGTTTATCCTAATTTTTTTTAAACAAAATTTAAACAAACACAATAGTTAAAAGTTACATTATAACTTTATAAATAAAATAACAAAATAAATAAATGTTCAACAATTCCACCAACCAGTCATCATCTAGTTTGTCTTTCTAGTAATAGCTAATATTTTTGTTTATACTAAAGCAGTCTGAAATGGGCTTCCTTTATTAGACATTTTGAACTTTTCCTTGGTTATGACTGCAGATCAAATTACTCTTTAGACTTGGCCATAAACTGTTTATAGCTTTATTATGGTTTTGGCCTTTAGCTATTTTTTGCTTGTCTATACCATCAGTTAATTTGCTTGATTTTAGATTGTATGTTGTAATCTTTTCCGATTGGCCAAAAGGACTTTACATTTTACATTTTTGGCATTTGGCAGACGCTCTTATCCAGGGCAACTTGCATGTATTTTATTTATACAACTGAGAAATAGGGTGTTAAGGGCCTTACTCAGAGACCCAGCCGTGGCAACTTGGTGGTACTGCAATTAAACTCACTGTTGACCACTGTTTTACAACCACCACTTAGTTAGAATTATATCGTCACCTGTTGGATTGACATGCTTTTGACAGCGCTTCATGGGGGCAATTTTGTGTTTTTACAAATAGATTTTTTTATAAAGAAAGGAAGAAAAACTGTTTATATAAACTACCATGTAAAATCAGGACTGCTGTTCCCTATACACAGTTTATGCATTTGGAAACACAAGAACCCCGCGAGGTCAGGCTTTCAATTTTGTGAGTTCCGCATTTGCATAATATATCAAATAATAAATGTTTCTTTGCTCTTGTTTGCATCCTTACAATTTGAGCCCTAATCAAAAAAAGTCAACACCATTTTACTCGTTTTTTTCCCCCTAACAATCCCGAATTTTTTTTCACATTTTACATCTTGCTGTTTCTGTTACCTTCGTTCAGGATGACTCTGAAGACAGCGAGACAGATGGAGACGAGGAGGACATCTCTCAGCCAAACACACACAATCAAACATCATCTTATCTCCACAGGTATGAACACGCTGCTGTGTTTCAGGGTACAGCTACAGTGTTAAGGAACAGTGTGAAAGTGATTCATCAGTGTTATAGTAGCTAAAGTGCTCTTGAATTGAAATATTTAATAGCTGTTATTAATCTATTTTAATATGAAATATTTTATGTAACATTGATGTATAAGAGAAACTGTATTTTACAAGACACAAACACTAGACCTCTTGTTTCTTTCTCTAAACTTAGCCCAGACATGCCCCCTCCATACTTGCCCCTGTCAATGAGTACCCCTCAGGGCGCTCTTCCCGTACCCATCGGGTCTTTCAGCTCGCATCCTTCAGTCCTGAGTCTCATCCCGCCTCCCCCCGCCACGGCGCTGCACAAAGAGGACGATGATGACGACGAAGACTACGACTCTTAGCTCCTCAACCCGGTCTGGGCAAACCGTTTTACATTCGTTTACTTAAGTTGTTCTTTTTCGGCTGCAGAATGCGAACGGCCGAAAAGGCTACAGAACTTAAACCTGTTAACGTCCACAGACGGTTGAAGGGCGTTAACAAACCTGCAGCCGCAGCACGAGAAGAAGAATAAGTTGTTTGTTAGCTAGTTTTAATTTCTTTTTTAAGAATTCTTATTTTACTGTCTTGATTTAAAAGCAGGCAGTTGGTTAAGGCTATTTTAAAAAAAAAAAACTACAGAAAAATATACTCTGGCTCGGAGTGTCTTTTTGGAAAATGGCCCTAAGCTTTATTATTATTAATATTTTTTTATTATTATAAACCTAGCATAGATCTTTCCTGTAGTCTTTTGCACTTTTTTGTTTCTTTATCATGTTAGGCTGCCTTTTTTTTAATATAATATAAATCAGTCTGCCAATTAGCAAATTGTTAGCTGGGATGAAGTGTCAATATTGCTAAAAGTTTAGGACAAGATGAGTCAAAGTTAAAGGACAAACCCGCCATTAAAAATGTTGTGTATGTATGAAATCTGTCCGAAGCAGTGAGAGTCAGGAAAACTGAGTCCAACACATTAAACTCTGCAGTAACGGCTGCTAAGTGTGTCAGGCTGATAGAGCTGTTTTCTTTTAAAGAACTTTTTTTTCTTAAACAAAACACTTTTTTTCATTTGAAAGAATCTTAAAACTTTTTAAATATGCACCCAACTATTTTTCTCCCTGTGAGGATTTTAGTTGTTTAAAGATTTCCTGTTGTTGCTGTGACTAGTTTATTAACTCTAGGGTGAGATTGAAGGGGTTAAATCACCCGCGCAGGACCCAAACACAGACAGACTCATGCGCCACGTTCCCCCAGTTTTTTAAACCCACTGCACAACCAAATGCACATTTTCATCCAGGAACTTGTACCTTTTAAATGGTTTTAATGTTCTCTGCGAGACCCGAGATGAGCCAGAAACGTTTGTCTTTTCTTCCTCCTCCCCGTGTTTGTGGCTGTCTCTCTTCAGGTGTGTAAAATTTGGCTGTTAAGAGGCTGCATGTGAAACTTTTAACATTCTTATTATTTTGTATGAATGAAATAAAGTGCAAATTTCTGTATAATTTTCTTGCGCTTTTTTCCTTCCCTATATACTTAGAAGGATTTAACAACTATTGCAGACAAAGCAATTTAGCAATGTTAAATATTTGATATTCTCATTACTGTAGAACGTATATTTTTCTGCACTCCAGTACGCTGCAGTTAGCCTTGCCTCTGATTGTCCTAAACTCAATTTAACAGCAGATCATTAATGTGGATGTGGCTATACTAACAGCTGGTTTGTTATGTTACAATCCAATAGTAAATAATAAGGAGCAAAAAAATGCCACTTTCTGTACCTTTTTTTTTATAGTTTGGTGGAGGTGCTTCGAAGCAGTAGTTAAGTTCTTTCTTTCTCTATAATTTTTTTTCAATTAAGGCATTTTAAGGACAAATTAATCCAACCTCCTAATATTTTCACACACCCCAATGCTCCACAACGTCCAATAGCAACATAGGTCTATCATAAAACCTTTCTCAGTTCTGGCACCAAGACGATATAACAAACTTCTCATTAGTATTAGAACAGCCAGGTCACTAACTGAGACAATGAAAGGCCCACCTCTTTCTCATATACCTCTACTCTTTGCTATACTTTCAAATGTCAGTTTTTTGTCAGAATTTGTCAGTTCTATTCATCTCAACAGTAACCCTGATCCATTAGATAAAAAGAAAGTCCTTCTCATTTAATAGTGTTTGAGGAAAGAGGGGTTATCGACTCTACTTCTGGGCCTCTGAAACCACTGCATCCTTCCTGATTATGTAATGACGCTTGTGTTTTGTGTTTCACGTTACATCTACGTAAAGCATTGTCAGATTTGCACCCTTCCATTTTATTAACCCCAAAGCTAGAACATCCACCCTTGTTTAAATATTTTGCCTTAATTGTAGTTTTTTTATTGTTGCATTCTATTGCAGTTATGTTCTCCCTATGTTTATGCCCATCTTGAAGTTCTGAAATAGGTGATTATGCCAAATTGAGAAAATCCTGTAAAATTTCTCACGTTTGCTAGAGGGGGGTTTTAACTTGCAAGAAAGATTTAGCATGAATAAACGTTTAAAAAAAAAACACATTTGCTGAAAAAATTCTGACACCGACTTATCGGCTGTTTCCACTCCATTATGCATGCGTTGGTTTATTCATTACCAACACCACAATCAGCCACTTGAACAACTCGATGGAAACTAATCAAGTATTCATAATTAATTCATTTATTCATTTTCCCTACCTGATTATTGCCTAATTCGGGGTTGCAGAATCTGCTGGAGCTTATTCTAGTTCTCTGAAGGGCGAAAGGCAGGAGGGTCACACCCTGGATAGGTCGGCAGTCAATCACCTCGTTTCTTTATTTTGCAGACTATAAAGATATTTTGCAAGCTAAAAAGAAAAGACTAAGAATTGTTTTCCAGTAGGATGTGAACCTACAGTGTTTGAGTCTAATTTAGCATCTGTACACTGTAAATAATAATTGACAGATGTCATAAAAATACAGATGTCAAAAGATTAATAGACGAAACTGCATAATTTCCAAAACTAAGACTGAGCCAGATTGAGGCCCTCTAGAGGCCTGGAGAATGCTGAGCAGGTCATTTGATTGAATGCTGTTAATTTACATGCAGTGAATATTTAATATTCTAGATATTATGGTAATGAATATTTACCTTGATATCTAGACAGGAAAGAGAAGTACGAAATATGAAATTGAAAGGAAGGTGATTACATTGAAACTGTTTCTTGGATCCCAGATTAAACATCCTTTTCTAAAGGATGTTTAATCCGGGATCACATTCTAAATGGAAAAATCATGACCACATGCAGCACAAGTTGTTGTGTGTCATTTGGTTGTCACATGTGCAGAATAGCAAAGACAATTAAAAAAAACATCACATTTTTATTGACATGTATTGCAATTATTGATGCTTGTCATTTTATTGTCATACTGTGAAAAGTGAAAATGATACTTTCGATGAATGTTGATCTAATAGGGTTAGTTTATCTAGAGGGCTCAGTTAAGAGAGAGGTTGGTGTGTGTGTGTGTGGGAGGGGGGGGTACCTAAAGTACATTTCCGTTTCTAATTACAGAACTGGTTTGGCACCGACACAACCACCACCACTTTCAGGTTACGACGGTTATCTGAACGCCCCCCCGACCCTCCAGTTGGACAACGAACATATCGATATCGTATTATTCAACTAAATACTAGATAGGTCGCCTATTGTTATTTTTCTATGTTTTAATCAAGTGCGTGAGCGAGCTCCAGCCAATGAGCGCGTCCAGCCGCTTGTCCGATCAGAAATATATTAACCGGCTGTATAGTGGACTAGACAGTGTGCTTTCTTAAGACATTTTACACCATAAGTAGTTCACTTGTCTAGGGTTTGACACCGTTTTGGACATTCAGCCACTAAAAGTAATACCGAACTTTCAACTCCTCCCATATGGGGGGGGAGAGAGAGAGAGAGAGAGAGAGAGAGAGAGAAAAAAAAAGCCAGTGATCGGTTTCTTAGCAAAAAAACAAGATGTGTTTAGGGTAGTGTTTGGATTCTATTACGACCGGTTCAACCTTTTCAGGGATTTAATGAGCACTTTCACAGGTTTTTACAGAACTTCCTGTTCAAAACCTACTGGTGAAAAAGGACAGAAAACAGTACGAGAGAAAAACACCTCACATAAGGGTTAGAAATTTTAAAAAGCCTGTTGCATATCTGTTTTTAGAGACTGAAGCCGGAGAAGGTGACAAACTTTTTATGTAGTTTGCGCACGTCTTAAGGGTTTTTTGTTGCGCGTTTTCCTGCCATTCTTCTCCGCGCTTCCTGCTTCGACTGACCGCAAACACTCCACGACTAAAAATACTCCCAAATCGACGGAGAAGTGGGTTTTTTTGTTCTTTAAACACTAGATATCATTACAACTTGCATTTCTGAGCAAGTCGAACTTGTTTTATTGGATTTTTTGGAAACATTCTATTAAATTAGGTCTATTTCCTGTTGAGGTTAATGGGGTTGTTTTTGCTTGATTGGTAAGAAGATTCTAAAGTAGCATTAATGGAGGGCTTAAATTTTGCGCTCACGTCCATCGTTGCCATCTTCATGGAGTCCCGTGCGCTCCGTGTGACCCGGTGCTGTGCGTCTTTTCCTGGTTAGCGCGTTTGGCTTTTAGGAGGGAAAAATTAAGAGCGCACCAGTCCCTCTCCATGATCCTCACGTACAGGTTGGAAACTGGAGAGAGAGGCCGGAGAGTGTGCACGTTTGAAGCGTTTTCCAATTGTTTGGATCCGTGCGTAAAGAGGAAGAAGAAGAAGAAGCGCTATGGAGCCCTTGAAGAATATATTTACGCGCGGCTCGTTATCCCCCTGGAAAAACCTGGAGCAGTCCCAGAAAGGGAATTTCACTAATCCGGTATGGACAGCCCTTTTTGATTATGAAGCGTCAGGCAAAGACGAGCTCACCCTGCGCAAAGGAGACGTGGTGGAAGTTCTGTCTCTAGACTCGGAAATTTCCGGCGATGAAGGTTGGTGGGCTGGGAAGGTTAACAACAAGGTAGGAATTTTCCCTTCCAATTACGTCTCGCTTAAACCTAGCGGATATGGAAAGATCCCAGGTTCCAGCGTGGCTGGTGAACTCGGGCCAGCAGTGGAGCTGCAGGTCGAGCCGGAGGTGGTGGACTTCCGGGAGCTCAGCCTACAGGAGGTGATTGGGGTCGGTGGCTTTGGAAAGGTGTACCGTGGTACATGGCGAGGAGAGCTAGTGGCGGTGAAGGCGGCGCGCCAGGATCCGGACGAAGACATCAGCGTGACGACGCAAAATGTGCGCAACGAGGCGCGTCTCTTCGCTATGCTTACGCACCCCAATATTATCGCTCTCAAAGGAGTGTGTCTGCAGGAGCCCAACATGTGCTTGATCATGGAGTACGCGGCCGGTGGGCCTCTCAGCCGTGCACTGGCTGGCAGACGCATCGCACCACAGGTGCTGGTCAACTGGGCTGTGCAGATCGCCAGAGGCATGCTGTACCTTCACAGCGACGCTATAGTCACCGTCATTCACAGAGACCTCAAATCAAATAACAGTAAGTGCCCCAGCTTCTAACATCAAGGTGCTTCCATCACCTTTTTACTTGATATTCTGCATAAAATAAGAGGCCCAATCAGAAAGCACTTTGAGCACAATTATCACAAAGAAATAGTGTTCACACACATTTCAATATATTTTTTTTTTCATTTCATCTTCTTTACCCGCTTATTCCCGAATCCGGGGTCACAAGGGTCTGCTGGAG
>JAOTQW010000026.1:2116308-2137537 GCA_026260075.1 Sisor rabdophorus
TCCATCCATCCATCCATCCATCCATCCATCCATCCATCCATCCATTCATTCATCATTTTCCATACCCGCTTATTCCCTAACTCAGGGTCACAGGAGTCTGCTAAAGCCTATCCCAGCGTACAAAGTGGAAAGGCAGGGATACACCCTGGACAGGTACCCAGTCTTTTGCAGGGCCACACACACCCACACACACACACACACACACTTACTCCTATATTATTTTCATCTGTATGCCATATGTGTATGTAACAAAAAAACCTCAAAGCATACAGCAATGTTTTTTTAACCATCAAAGAGTCAGATGGCAAGTTCAAAGCCATTTGATGCCTCTCAATCTCTACACTTTTTTTCTGTCATAACTACAGGTATGATTGAAGTCTGTCCTTTCTGTATCACTTTGCATCTTTCTACTATGGCAGCTGTTCGCTGGTATCTTGTAGAAGCATGAGGAAGAATATGTCTTGATATGACATGTTAACATTTACAATGCAATTACATTCTCCTGTGCATCAAACTTTTTTATTTAAAACAGTGAATCAAATAGATGTACGTGTTACATTTTTAATTATGTCAATTATTTACATATCATATATAATAGCTGTATATATCATCTGTATTGTAATTGATCTTGTGCTCTGACCCCAATCTTCCAAAGTGGGATATGTAAAGAAAAACAATTAATGATACTGTGTATTATCATGTATTAGAAAATTTTAATTTGAATCAATAAAATGTATATCATTTTTATTTATCAAAATATCTTTTTTAGGTTTTCTTTTGTGAAACCTGATATAAACCCACAAAAACAAATTTTGATATACGTCAACAAGTATGCTATTACACAGTTCCTTCTGGGTAAAGCTCATACCAATAGTATAAGGTTGAAACCCATATTCCATATTTAAAGCTGTTATTTATGTTATGGAATATGCCCTCATATATACAAGGGAGATTTATTTCATGACACATGTCATACATCTAAAGATAATGTAGTATTCTTGTAAAAAATGTAATAATCAAGTATTTAATAATAATTGATAAACCATAAATTTGAGATAATTATATCTTAAGAAGAACACACATTATTTATTGGCTCATTGAGAAGTTATAATTTCTGCATCTGAGTAATTAGAAATTAAATAGAATTAATTAATGAATTTCTAAGAGAATTTCAGAATTCACTACTTTTTCTTGACAAATTAAATATCCTACTTTACCGAAAATATTCAACTTGTTGCTACACCGCAACAGTATAGTGTTGGATTGTATTTTCTGTAAACTGCTCATCCTAAAGCATTTCTTTACCAGCTTTTTAAAAATTCAATTACTTATTTACAAACAAAAGTTGCATTATTAATTTTTTGTTCATGTGTCTTTTCTATATAATCTTATGTAGGTAGATACTCGTTAGCTATTGTAGAATTGAACCAGGTTGGATAATGTATCAAGCAACGATTTGTTTATTAAATGTTAGACAGAGGTATTAAACCATGAAAGAATCCTATATTCCTACGAAATATATTGAACAGGGGTTTTCTGGAGCTTATCCTAGCGCATATAGAATAAAAGGCAGGGGTATACCCCTGACAGGTCGCCAGTCCATCGTAGGTCTACACACAGACCCCCCCCCCCACACACTCTCTCACACACACACACACACACACACTCCTCTGGGCAATTTATAATAACCAATTATCCTAACTCACACAAATATAATGGGGAGATGCAAACTCCACAAAGAAAGACCCCTTGCCGGAGGCGACCATGATAACCACTACGCCACCGTGCCGCCCAGCCTTGCAATTATTACATTTGAAATTACCCCTTAAATTTTAGCTAAATCATAATAATGATACAAAAAATAAGCAAACTTATTTCTCCTACTGTGAACATTGTTAAGACAGCCAAAGACATATTTAACATTCTCCCTGCTCTAAATAAGGGATTTGTTTTGTGAGAGGGCAATAACTATGAATTTAAGAGGGCCCTGCATGGCTACTTCTATGTCCCATTGACTGAACATTTGTGTTGCAGAGGCTAATGGGCACTCCACACTTGAGCAATTTTTTTAATGGTCTTTTGGGATAATTAAGTGTCCTTTCCTCCCTTATTCAATTTGGAAAATATTCACAGCTTCTCGCTTTCACACTGTTATGAGCAAAGGGCACAGCGGAGAAAAGGGACAAGAAGTAAATCTAAAACTCTTGGCAACACATAATGAGTCATTATTCAGTAATATAGGGTTTGACGGTATGTTTATATGTCTGTATGGTTTCTATACACCTTTCTTTTTATTTAACTTTCACTTGCATTCCATCCAATATTAGCAACCACAAACAAGTCCCAATATTCTTTAAGGTAATCATAATAATGTTGAATGTATTTTTAGCTCTTACCTGTGTAACAGTGTCTCGCATGGTAGGTGAGCGCTGCTTGCGTGTGGTGGTAGTGGCCATGGTGGTGGTTGTCTCCATTATAGTGGTGGACATGTCTGCAAGCGGTGTGGTGGACGTCGTGTCAGTGGTAAGGACTGAGGGCACTTCGCCCACTAGACGGAGGTTGCCTTGCACTTGCACATTTGGGTCTCCTTCAGCTGCTAGCTTTAGGACCTGCAGACCATTGTAGTACAGGCCCGAGACTTGACCCTGGAAGTTGCGGCCTTTTTCACCACCGCCAATTTTTATGAATGCCTGGCTATTGAAGATTGTCAACTGCCGACCTGTTGGGATAGTAGAAAAAAAGCAAAAAGCAAAAAAAAAAAAAGGGTTGGGGGGTAAGAGAAAATTTTGGGTTAAGAAAAAGGAACAGAAGGAGAATTGAATACAAAAAATATATTAAAGAAAGGGAGAAAAATTTGTAATGTGTAGATTTGACATTCCACACAACACACACAGTATGCAATTCGCTCATAAAGCAAAGAGCCTCAAATCTCTCTGGATTGTCTTGGTAACCCTCAAGCAGATTGGACATGCATGACTAAAGATAGCCAAAGATAAATGTGCAATTATTACAACCTACAAACTTGTCCTATTGAGCCTTAGCTGTGTTAGCAAGACAAGAGAAGGGATTTTTTTTTCACTTGTCTCCTTTGCCAATGTCAGTGCTCAAGTTCTCTTCTTCTAATAGCTCAAACTGATGGACAGAGTAATAGAATAACCTCTAACGAGGTGACCACCTACATGGTCGGTAGGGGTTGACAAATTTTACAGCCTATAGAGATATACAAGAGTGGCCACACAGAATGTCAGTTTACAAAAAGAGAAATGTAAAAATATGTCTAATATTTGTGTAAAACAATATTCTCCGCTCGTATGATTTCTTTGCTGATTTGTTTCACCTTTAGTCACGCTTGCATAATGCACCCATAGTGGTTCCAAAGTTTGATTAAAAAAGGGAAAAGTACATCAAAAGTCCATTTTTTGATACAATAAATTCTGACTGAGCCTATTATTTACTTAACATCCCTTGTCATTGATTTTAGTGTCTGTGTGTAGATTTGACTGTGTGTACCACTACATTGTGCATCTTTCAGTGACAGAATAAGCTAAGCTACTCCATTAGGTTGACACTCACATTAGTGATCATTAACATATCAGCCCATCTGCCTGATACTGAGAATGCTGATGACTTTAAAGCTATAATGACGCTTGCACAGATAACTTATGATCCGGATCTTCTGATGAGTTAATTTCTCACCAGGGTACACATTTCTAAAAAAGGATGCTATACGATCTTAAAGATGGAGCTGTGATTTTGTAGAACGTACATTAGAGCAAAGAGAATTGTCCATTTTTGATGGCGGACAGATGGCAAAGGAGAGTACACAACCAAGACATAGGCGCACACACGATTTTTGTCTCTTACATTTATAGTCTCTCTGAAAAGTATATAAAACACATAACCTGCCTGTATGTTTTTTTTACCAGCTTTCTTTCATATAAAAATAATATTTAGCAGCAGATGTGAAAATGGCTGTATGGACACATGATGGACATTCTATTCAGGTTGTGATTTTACTTCTGGATCCACTGTGAATAAAGCTATTGCTGACAATGTATATTAAAAAATACAACTCCTTAAAACATGACTAAGAGCTTGACTTGTCCTTGTAAATCCATCAACTGAAAAGTTCCAAGAAACCTCTAAGAATGCTAGAAATGCTGAACACAAAAGAAGGCATTGCACATTTGAAAGAACAGAAAATTCAGTTTAGTAATAAAAAAACCATCTATCTTGTGCCAAAAATTTATTGTTGAGGAACCGTTATGGAATAATCAATCGGCCAATTTTATAGGGAAACATTACATACAGTGATAGGAGAGTTTGAAAGTATTAAAAAAATTACCATATTAAACTTTCACTAAGGCCACATTTACACTTCATGTATCCAGAAACTCAATTCATATGTTTTTTTATGTTTTGTGTCATACATGGAATATGAGCCATGAACATTGATTCTGATATGTTCAGATTGATTTTAAGCTTCATTGATATGTGGGAATCAATCAGATATTAATCTGACATGTATATTAGCATCAGGAAGAATTTTAACCAAACTTATAAGGACACCAACAGCAACCTTTATATAGGTGAGGGAATAATTCAAATAAAAATGTTCTTTACCTGCTTATTTGCTAATTAAGGGTCACAAGGGTCTGCTGTACCCTATCCCAGTGCACATAGGGTAAAAGGCTGGAGAGTCAAACTAATGTATATATATTTTTTAGATTGTGGGTACCCAAAGTAAAACCCAAGCGACCCCAGGGATAACATGCAAACTTTGACCCCTTGCGTCAAAATGTAAGGCGATCATGCCAAACACTACAACACCGCATTGCCCTGTAATGAGTTAATTTTTGGCCAAATTAAACAGCAAAAAAATAATAAAAAAACATAAATTGAAGGTGCTACTATAGGAGGTATAAATGAGGGGAAAAAATCTCATCAGGAATGTTGTCCTCTGGAATTGTTAACAAAATGTAAAAAGTAAGTGTAGGATGCTGAAAATCACACTATAACTACACTTATAACTAAATTATCTGACATATAAAAGTTAAGCAAAGAACTAACTACACATCTATTGCATTTATAAAAATGTCAGGATACATTAATAAAAACAGACCAAATCAGTTAACTCATTATGTGGTAAAATTATGCGTTTAAGTCTGCATTTATTTAAACTTGGATGGTTGCAATATCACGCAAATCAAAGCACCGCTTGTATCAGGCAGGTAGGTACAGTTTTTTGAGACTCATTGTTCCAGGAACAATTTTTGGGACTGTTCTGGAAACAATAGTGGAATGTTTGAAGAGTATAGGGATGATCGACTGTTCCAGTGAGAGGTTGAAGATCTCTACAGACACCGGGGCTAGATGGTCAACAAAGGCTCTTAAAATGTGCCCCGTTATTCAGTTGGGTCCTGCTACTTTTTTTGGTGCTTACTTCATGCTCTGAGATGATAAAGGCAATTTGTCAAGCCGTTGTTTATATCTCTGCATTAGAAAGATGGCAGCATGGTACAATTTCTCATGGACATGATTGAGCCTTCTAACTGTCCTTAAGTAATGTGTAGCAGTGATCTATTTCTTTCTCCCCTGGTGGGACAACTGATGTATTGGTAAGAATTTGGCATAATGTTTTTTAGATTAGCGCTGTTGAAATTGCGTGCTACAATGAGTACCATGTTCTTATGTTGTGTTTGATGAGCAGTAAGAGCTTCATGTAATTTCCATACTGCAGTGTCCGTTTCTGCCTGACGTGAAATGTAAACAGCGCTGATTTATGACCGAGTTGAATTTCCAAAGAAGGGGGTAAAATAATTGGGAATAGAATGAATGAATGCTCGGTGTGTTGGAAGATTTACAACTTGTGTTGGAGATACTATCATGATAAGACAGAATTACCCTGAATTAATATATATACACATAAACCTATAAACTGCTATAAACTGCTTAAAGCTCGAGGCAGTATTCCTGGCTCTAATTCCCTTTCTTTAGAAGGTAGCACAGCAAAATGTGCTAAATTCCCACCAAAAAATACATCTGTGGTTTCATACATAAATCGTCAGGCCGGTGCGCACTTCTTTTCTCTCTGTGCTCCCTGATCTGAGCAGATCGCTGTCTGAACTGGGGTGTGGAAAATGGAGGCTTCATCCCAAGACTGTCCGCATGATCTAGAGCCATTTTGGGGAAGCAGAGGTAAATCTTTTTTCCACGAACGAGAACATAGTGAGAACTTATTGTCCGCGGTACTTCCCGCTGTCCCACACCCCACTGGGGGGAGATGCTCTAACATCGCATTGGCTGGCAGCCAGGCTGTATGTGTTTCCCCCAGTGAAAATCTTGACTCTGGTTCGAGCCAAAATCAGGGAGGAGATGGTCGCTGTGATCAACATAGCACAGAACTGCCAAAATAACCATAGTTTCAGGACCTGAGAGAGCTGATCGATTTCCACCAGAAAAAACTTGCTGTCTCAGGAGGGGGATCTATGATCTGGCATCTTAGCCCAGATCTGTAAATCCAACATGAGTGGCCGCTTCAGGACGAAGCACGAGCCCTGTCCATGAGGCAGCTGTGTGATTTAAAATGGCAGGTCTTTGCTCAATGGTGGAGCAGGCATTGACTGAAAGAAGGATTTCTGCCTTCTCAAGGTATATGTAGCAGCCATCATGAGTTTTAATTCCCCATACGGCATATGCTTGTAATTTTACCAAGGAAATCCTTTCTTGGTGCCGCCTTGGGATCTAAAGTTGGTGCTTGAAAGCTCTTTCCCAGCCTCTATTGGAGCACTTCTATCCCATATAATAAGCTCTTACTTAAAACAGTGCTTCTCCTCAGTTTTACAACAACTAAGCGCATAGGAGATATTCAAGCATTTTCGGTGAATAGTGAATGATTTCTCTTTAGGCCCAGTGACATGAGGTTTCTAATGCATTAAAGGCACAGACTGCGGTTTTCTCTGCTCTTATGGAGCCTTTTTAGCACTTAATGTTGACACGTCAAGCTCAGGTACCCCAGTCAGAGAATTATATAGAGCTATAGACCGCACGGCCAGTTTTCTGCATTCTGATCATCTCTTATTTTGTTAAAGCGGTAGCATGATAGAAAGAGCGGTCCCGAAGCAGGGACTTTCCCACTGGAGTCACCTCTATGCAGTCGATTCCTATTTTTCTTTCGCCCTGCCCTTTTTCAGCGTTTTTTCAATTATTCCTCATCTTCACATAGGCCATCAATTTTCCAGCTTTTTAGAGGAATCTCTAATTCACGATGAGTGCAGAGCGACTTTTGTGTTCTTACTCTATTTAGTTCAGATTCTATCAGGTTATAAGTCATCATGCTTAGTGTGACACATGCTCTGTTTTTAACAGTCTAGTTCTTCTCAGCTTGTGCAATTTTCAGGACATTTATGTTTCTGCCCACGAAGTGCAGAAGGATAAGTTTCAATACTTCTTGCCAAATAGCTCATCCTGATGCTTCGCAGTAGCTCGCCAGAGGAAGCAGGTTTTGGCATGGCGTTTCCCCATAGGGCATGCTCTGCAATGTTGAGTGAAGCTTGAATGGGAACCTCTCTGGTTACCTCCATAATCTCGGTTCCCTGATAGTGGACTCATCTGTGCCATGACTCATCTCTGTGCCACAGAAAACACTGTCTTTACTGCATTTGCACTACTTTTATTATTCTGGATATTAATGTCCACAGTTTTTGGGGATTTGTATTTTTTTACAAGGAAATTTGGGGTTGAATAAAGTATTTTTATTCTATATGTTCCATTCTATCTGTTTGATAGGGGCAGGTGCCTATTGCTCATCCGCATTCGTGAGACAATAATCTTTAGAGGAAAAGTAAAGGTGGGGGATTTCCCAGAGTGGATGCTTTGCAATGTCTCATTCAACTCTCAGGAAACAGAGGTTATGAAGGTAACGAAAGATGTTATATATTGCATATTTGTATAACACATTTTAGCAGCTTTACAAAAATATAATTGCTTATATTTCTCTTAGAGCGGCCTGGACAGAGGGTACCCATGGCTTTCGCCCTATGTGTGCTGGGTGTGCCTATGTGTGCTGCTCAAGCAGACCTACTTGACCCAGACTTAAGACAGCCGTTATAAAGAAACAGAAATTATAGTAGTGGGAATAGAGAAAGAGTTATAAAAACATGTTACGAGAAATATAAAACAAACAAACTTTGCTATTTTCACGTCATTCACACTGACTCTTGTGTATTAGACTGTCATGTAACAAGAGGCAAGAAAATTAAAAGTTAAAATAGAACACAATAGAACAATATGATGTTCATCAGAACAATCTGGGGAGGCACTCAATTTTTTTTTAAGGTAGAGCTTGAAAAATAGAGTATTTTCTTCAATCGCTCATATAAAGTTAGAGAGGCCTGGAACCAAAGAATATTTCAGATATGTAGTGTGCCTCCTTTTATCCAAAAATAAAAGAGCAGAAAGAGCTAACCAGCTTAGATAGGAAAACAAAAAATGATGCTTGAGTATAGATAATAGACAGCTTCTAAAGAACTCTGTAAGGCTTTAGAAACTTCAAAGTACCAAAAGGGAATCAGTAAAACACAAAAATTAATCATAAATATTTGTAGAGAATTTTGATCTGGAGAGGCTGAAAGTGCTAACCATCAGTTCTTTAGTTAAAGACTGAGTGCTCATGATATCCATTACCTCTCAATCAAACATTAGTGTCTTGTCAATAATACAAGCAGTATAGAGGTTATTATAAAGTAGGAGTACTAAATATGAAATGTCTCTTGAAACACATGATATGTCTTTTGAAACACATGGAAAAACATCTGTAAAAACACTTAAAAAACATCTGTAAAAACACTTGTATGTATTTGTCAGATGTCTTAATACTTATATACTTATATTTACATATAGTGTTGTACGAGTGTGGTAGCTTGATCTACAAACTGTGCCCCAAGCTGGTCACTTAATTGCAGCCCTTAACTGATTAGTTGTAAAAAATAAAATATAGATAAATTCTGGATAAGGGAGCTTGTCAAATTCCAGAATCTCCAATCTCGATTACAGAATTATTTATTCTTATTAAGATATTTCTATGGATTCCCATGATTAAACAAATCATCTCTCATAATGATGAGCAGATTATTTTCTCGCAATGGTTAAAGTATTCCATCAAGTTCAGCCTTCAGTGCAATTATTTACATGGTTCCTGTTGTAATTTAATTCATAACTTTAAAGCCATTTTGCAACACAGCATGATTTTAATTCCCACCTTTCAAGGACACACAACTCTGCCTACTGTAAATTAAATTAGAGTGAAATGTGTAGGTTACAGTGGAACAATGTGATCATGCCCTGACAGATTGATGGATGAAATGTGCTTGAGCTTTTAACTGTGAGACATGTGTCTCACTCTACACATGCTGAGGAACTTCACTTATCGCAGGTGTAAGTAACGAGAAGGAGGAACAGAAACAAAATTATGGTAGGTAGTAATATATATTTTCAACAACATTAACACCAGCATAAGAACATGCAATAAGATAAAAGGGTAAATGGCAGGATGTAGCTTAAAGATGCAACATGACAAATGTTTGTAAATAATGATTGATGCAGTAATTGTATACAAAATAACTAAGATGGCTTAATTATAAGATACATAAGAAAAATAAGAACAATTTCTTGAATTTTTTATGTTATAAAGACTGAAATGTCAATTTCAATGCAACAAAATATACAAACCTATACACACATTGCTAAACTCTCCTGTGGCTTATGGCAGCAAGCCAAAAATGCTGCCTGTAATTATGCCGCAGGTTATTGAAGTGTGTGTTTGTGCATGTGTGTGTGGGTATGTGTGTGGGTGATCATTGCAATGCTTCAGTGACTAATGCACAGCTTGCAGGTCTGCCTACGGGACTAGCAAGAATACAAGCTGAGTGTATGCATGTATTAACCTGTTTGAATGAATTTCCTGAAATCCAGCAGAGTTAAGTAGGTATTAACCCAACTGGCTAGGAATAAATGTAGAATGGAGGTTCTCTGACAATATCATTATACACCAGCTGTGCCAGGTAAATGGTTGCTCGGGCCAGTTTACTTAAACACAGACAAATCCCACTAAATGCTATTCCTTTAAAGCCTTCTAAAAAAGAATCCAAGGTCATGACTTGGCTGAAAAATACTTTCTTCTTTCTCTAAAATCTCTTGAAAAAACATTTTTTGCATTCCCTTATACTTGCAGTTTTTTGACAGTTTTGGTTTTTACTGCATACAGATTTTTCACTCTATGCTATCAATCACTTTTTAAAATTTAAGGTCAGAAGATCAAGGATAAAAACAGTTTTCACCCACTAGCCATTAGGGTATTGGACTACACACTTCCACTACCGCTTCCCCCATAATTTTCCCTAGACACAAATTGCCCTCTAAGCGGTACCAACTACCCCTTGACACACACTTCAAAAAACAGTTGATCTAAGATATCCCTTACATTGTAATATTACATATTATAGCATTTAAGTTGCATGCTGGACACTTTTACATGCATATAACTATAACTGTATTATATTATTAGTATTCATCATACTATTTTTTTTAAATACAGTGAAACTATGACATAAAATAATTTGTTATGAAGATGAGTTCTTAATACAAATATTCCAATAATAAAGAATGTAAATGCATATAAAAACAGGTAAATAAAATAAAATGAAACGTTTATTTCAAAATTGTTGAATATTTCTGCAAAAAAACTGGAAGGAATTATATTGTTATGCTGAGGTTTCACTATAATTATATTAAATGTCTTCACATCTTGTGTTTTTTTTTTTACTCCAGAAAAAACAAGAATTTTACTACATGGTGCAACATATGTTTTTTCTATATATGACAATAAAGTCCTGAAACTTGAAACTTTAAAACAACTTATGTACATATCAATGTACTCTGTTTTCCTTAGTATATAATATGCAAATATAAAACTGGGGAGTTATCTCCTCAAGGTGTGTACTGGTAATCAAGTGCTGATCTTTTTTTTTGCTGCTTTTATTACCAGCATTTTCTCGCACCATGAATAAAATTGCTCCTGACAGCAGAAAGTTAGATTGGAGGAAATAAAGTGGACACTAAAGTTTTCCTGGCAGACTGGGGAGTTTGGACTGACTAAACTCCTTGACTGTTTATGCCTGTCCTTTTAGAGAACAGGAGATGAGCAAATTACACCCTATGGCTTGTCAGCAAGGAGAAGAATATGTAATTGCATCAGATAAAAGAACTGCTGGACTCTGAAAATTGAAAAAGATAAAGAGATAGCAATGACAAATGTTGACCATAAAAAACTAAAAGAAATAAACCTATAAATATTTCAATGAAACACATTGAGCTTACAATGCTGTGTGGGTGGACTGGTGGGTCCTTAGTCTAGGACATGTTTCATGACACTGAATTGAGTGGGTGAGTTTTTATTAGCAAACAGCATGATGAGACTTAAAATTAGCATCAATGTCTTTCAAGGGTTAGTGTGTGCCTAAAACAACATAGATTATTTGGTGACCTTATAGTGTGGGCGGTGGCATAGTGGTTAGCACAGTCGCCTCACAATAAGAACGTCCTGGATTTGAATCCCGGGCACAGGGTTTTTCTGTGCAGGCTTGCATGTTCTCCCTGCCTTGTGTGGCTTTTCTCCGGGTACTCTGGTTAACCTTCACAGTCCAAAAACATTAGGTTGATTTGTGACTCTAAAAATTACCCATAAATATGAATTTGAGCATGTGTTTGTCTGTATGTGGCCCTGTGATGGACTAGCGATCCTCTCACCCTATGTGTTCCAGGATAGGCTCCAGCAGACCCCTGTGACCCCAAGTTCAGGAATAAGCGGGTATAGAAGTGTATAGAAGCGGGTATGAATGAATTAATAGCGTATGATAAAGTTCCCCTTTAAAAAATCTATTTCAGTCATTAATTATGACCTGACATATTTTTTTACACATGGACAAACTGGTAACATTGTATAAACCATGTCTGAGTTTAGTGTCTTCCTGAATTCTAAAACCTGATTTACATTACAGAGATGGGAATAGGCAGCAAAAATATAAGGTGTGTATTGATCAAAGATGGACATATGATATTCAGCAGTATGAGGATGCTAGGGATGAAGAAACAGAACAGAGACTTTATAACAAAATGAGATGTCACGACCAAATAAGTTTCAACCTGTAAGTCTTAAAGTTTAGTTATGAGCTGCTATAGTCACTAATGTTTTGGATTTATAATTTGATCACTGTAACATGTCCTATATGTTATTTTTCCTCTATCTCAATGTCAGGAGTGAATCTGGAGATACAGATATATACATTCGGAGATACAGAGAAGAAGGAAATATCTGAGACAGCAAAAGGAAAGAGCAATTTAGATAATAATAAAAAAATAAATAAGAGAAAACATGATCTTCTTTAGTACCATAATAATTTTAATAAAAGAACCAAAGATTGGCTCCTTTGGTTCTTTATTTAAGGAAAAACAACCAAACCTCCGTTAACAGTCAAGATTGAGGATATGATTAGTATAATTTCAGAGAGACAAGGCAATGTAAGAGACTCAGAAAAAAAAAGAAAAAAAGGCATTTAATATTTCATTTGAACCACTACACAGGGTGCAAATTTATATAGCCGTACGTGCACAATTATAGATACTATTCAAGTTATTATTATATTGTCATATTTTTTTATACAGTTTACTTTCATTCAAATAAGGCATAAACCTGCATCACAAACATCAATGTGTTCATGTTACAATAAATGTTAAAGGGACCTCATGTTTACAAAAAATCTCTCAAAAGTCATCATTTATAACATACAAATGTGCGGATTGTTTCCCAAACTGTTTCAGGTTTTAACCCTCTGAGTTTGTTGGGAAGTCATTAGCATGTACATTCTGAAAGTACACGGCTAGTTAATTTTGGTTTAAAATGGTTTAAATCTGGTTAGTGGTGTGTTTACATGTGTCAGATACGATTTCCTGTTATAAAAAAAATATTCAATTGTTTTTTAAAGGTTATGTTGGTTTAGAAATTGGTTTATGACTGAGAGCTGTGTAAAAAAAGTTATAAAATTCAGAATCAGAAAGAGTACGGTCAGCTCCCAGAGTTTAGGAGGATAGATTGGAATTTGCTGTCAGGTGGTTAAATTCTGTGTTTTGGGAACCTGTCACTGTTCTTGCTGTTTTTTTGGCTTTAACCCTTTGAGTTGAAAGAAAGATTTAAATGAACACTCCCTCCATATATCTGTTCCTGCCTTTTCCTTGTTCCTTCCCCTTTCTTTATTCATATTTTTTTTTAAACTAATATAATTTCCAACATTATTTGACCTATTTGTAGACAGATTACTATAGTCCTAAACACTTGCTGTAGGCACAGATAAATATCTGAGCATTGAATGCGCCTACAAAAACAAATCCTTCTTGTTAATAATATCCAATTAATGTGTACTGCACTGTCTCAGAATCTTTTGTTTGGAGAAATAAATACGGTGGGGGGGTTCAGAAAGACTTCACATTTAAGATAATTTAGATATCGTTCAAATGTAATGCTTGACTAGAAGGAGGGATACATATAATTAGATAATTCCATTACGATAAGAAATCTATAGATTTTCTATTTTAGCATTTCAGGCAAATTAATATGGCTTAAAATTTCATGAATAAAACATTTTTTAGGAGAAAGGGGAAGTAAAAAGGGCAAAAAAAGACATGGAAAAAACTGATTACAACTCTTTAGAAATTAACCACCTACGGCATCACCAACAAAAGCGTCTGCTCATGGTGGGGTGTCTGGCACTCAAAGGGTTAAAGAGTTAGTTTAAATCAAGTTCAGTCCCTTTAACTTTTAAAGATGCTCCCGGTTTTAATTGGTGTTTTTTATGCAAAAAAAGATTAGAATTGGCTTAATGCTGCTATAATTAACATGAATGCAGAGGATTCACAACAGCTATGTAAAGGGGAATAATAGCTGTTGTTGCGAGTTTAGATGAATGTTATGTGCTTGTTATTGGTAAGGTTAATACTCTGAAGAGGTGCAGTCCCATATTAAGACATATTTTATAATCATTTTCTGGACAGGGCAGTCAAGTGGCCAAGTATACAAATGACCAATTACTTGTATTTCTAAAAGAACAACAACAGAATTTTCTTTTTCCCATGTCTAAAAGATTAATTTGAAAAAATTTAAATAGAAAATGATCATAATTCTCACTTAAATATGTTTATCCATGTAGGAGGCTGACTAATTACCATTATCACCAGTACACATTATCAAACTGAATAGTTCATTAATTCCCTTATTTTGGTCCTTCTGTTGTCTGTTAGTGACCAAATGCCTTTAAATTACAGCAAAAGCAGATGGGTCTGCCCCTCTTTCAGAGATGTGGTTAAGTCAGTTAGACGATTATCTTATTAAGTGGGATTAATGGAGTTTATTACCTTTGTCGAGTAGCCACTCGTCTACTACCCGACCAAGTCTGTATGGAATTCTTTGTCTGGCAATAGCCAGGCGTTCATTATCAAAGTTCCCTTTAAAGAATTTGGAGAAAACAAAGAAAGAAAAGAAATTCAATATCTTACAGTCGCAATGGTCATAGTTCATAAGATTAGAAGTCAAGTGTTAGAAATAAACAGGAGTTTAGCAGGTTATTATCTTTAAATCAGCTTTAGTGTTTCTGTGGTTAAGCTTTACCTTTGGTTAGATATATATGTTTTTGTTCTTGATTAGCATGTTAACAAAACTTTAGATACCAAGTGTTTTTATTAAGTTATAAGGTAATGAGTTAAACATATTTATGAAAAATTTTGAAATTTAGTGTTTACTGGTTTTTAGTCACAAAAATGCTCCTTTTATAATATGTTTGTACATAACATACAATTCAGTGTTGACACACAGTTTTCATCATTGCAAAAAAAGGAAGATATTTTACCTTGTGTTTATAAAAGAAAAAACAAACAGTACAAAAATTTTATTTATCTTTGATTCTTGAACTCAAAGAGAATAGAAGTATTTTTTGCTGCTGTAATGCTAAATATTTAATTTAAAATATTAATTAATTTTACCACACCAAAACTGGTTCAATAAAACAACACTGGAAAGAAATAATTATAAAGCTTGATAACACAAACACACACATACACACACCCTCAGTAAAACAATCTAATTTTACTAAAAGCTTATTTTAGACCAAGCCTTACCGAGGCATACCACTAAGAGAATAAGTTAGTAAGTAAAATCATTAATTAAAAAGTATAATAATTCTAAAAGTTGATAATTATGAAAATACCATTTATAGTATTAAACTTAACTTTGAGTTTAAAAATTAAATCCAGTTAATTCTTTCTGTTTTGATATAGAATACTGAATAGAAAATTTACATATTGATTTATATTTTAAAGCCTTAAGATTTCTATCAATATGATATTTATAGAAAGTGCTACTAGTATTATACTAACAACTATAAGGTTCATTCTTCCCACATTTTGAGTAATTGAGTAAGAACAGATGATGTTGTTACTCAATGTCGTCATTTCTTTAAGTCCTCTTTTCTTTTGTTTTCCTTTGGCCCATTTTCTCTCTAATAAAGTTGTTTTCTTCACTGCCACCAACTTCTTAAATGGTAACACAACTTGACTGCAAACTAAGTAGTCAAAATCCCTCCAAGGAGCTAACCAGAGTCCCTGGCTGTCTTCCAGGAATGGTGGCCACATGTGTGCTGTACCATCTGCATTATACCGGGTGAGCAGGCTTCATTAGCAGATAATTACCACCTTGTGAAAAAAAACATGTGGCGAAGACCACTGAAATATTTTGGTATCTTAAGAAACATACTTTTGCAGAAGTCCATATAGTTTTGGCCATATAATGTAATGGCAGGCTTAAACCTTACGTACTGTTCATAGTTTAATTATAATCTCAGACTCTTATGAGTGTCTAGACCAAATTCTAAACTAAACATCTTTCAATATTGATAATTTTAGTATTTTTATGGTTTTACACTACTTCTTATTGAATAATTACATCTATCAAAACAATATGTTCTTCTGTTCTACCTGAGACATGAAAAGATAACAGCAATAAAAGGGGCAAAGGTTTGCTAAAAATGTTAATTATACGATAACTCATAATTTTATTCTTTAACTATTTCAATTTTTCTCTATGTCCCTTTACCAACAGGCGTTTCAGCAAGAACTTGGTTAAATGAGGTGTAACACAGAAATTTCTCTGAACAGTTTTAAGCTCCAAGTTCCAAGTGGGTCACCACCGTTGCATGAAAAATGCATGCATACATGCATGTATTCCATTTTACTTGATACAAGATTCCTACCATTCTAAGCTGAAGTGTAATAGGCCTGAGGGATACACCCTGGACAGGTCATAATTCCATCACAGTGTGTCCTCATACTCTCTCCTGCGAGCAACTTAAAATCACAAATCTGAGTAATCAAAATCCCTCCAAGGAGCTAACCAGAGTCCCTGGCTGTCTTCTAGGAATGGTGGCCACATGTGTGCTGTACCATCTGCATTATACCGGGTGAGCAGGCTGCATTAGCAATGTTTTAGACTGTGGGATCTAACTGAAGTACACAGGGTAAACCCACTCATGTTCTTCCACAGGTAGAACATGCAAACTCCACAAAGAAAGGACTCTTTCCGAGAGCCTTTCAGAGGTCTTTCTTTCTGTGGGACAACAGTGACAAAAATATTGAAACATTTTTGTAATCAAAGTACATGATAAAACATTTAGAGTACTTTTATTGCTGTCAAATTTCAAAACATATCAAATTTAACCTGGCCGTATGTAAGGGTTAAGTTGAAATGTTATAAACAGGATTCCTTAAATTAGATCATATCCTTAAATTAACAAGACTGTTTTTTGATGAACAGTCCAGACTAACTCTTTTATTATTTGACCTTCTAAGTAATAAAATATATCATACACAAGCATTTAAGTAATTCGCTGACCAGTTGCTGTCCATGGTTCTGAAGGAATATCTGCATTTCCTGAACAAGCTAACCTCCTGGAAAAGGCTGCTCGGTATAGCTCTGAATCCTGCAAGGAATAGGCTGCTGGAATCAGTGTGATGTAGGATATTGAAGTTTGCTATACTATTGCAGATAACAGATTTTGCAGCAGTCTCAGAGTATCTTAAATGCACACTTTCCATAAGACTATGCGCAAAAATTGTTCTCCTGGAATAAGATTCATGCTGTTCCTTTTCCAGTGCAGATAGGTTTCTGTAGATAATAACTATTAAAAAAGTACTGATTTAAAAGTACTTTAAATATCTTTAAATATTTCTTTTAGCAACAAAACTACCTTTACAGCCAATGTGTCTGTGCTTTACAGCTTAGTTATAACCCTCATTTTCTAGTCAATTTTCACAGCCAATGCAGTACATTCTAAGCTGTTTACTATAAAAAGATTTTCTGGATGTTTTCAGTCATCCTAAAACTTGGACTGATTGCTATGTCTAATATATGCTTATTGTAAAATATTTATCCAAGAACAAACATTATTTTCTTGAAGCTGAAATGGTTTTTATGTTAAATAATAATTAATTCAACTTGCCATCAATAGGCACCTGAGCAGGACCCTGAAGCTTGATCTAACAAAATAAAATAAGTTATTCTGGATATGTTTTTCTTATAAATCTAAATTTAAAGGCCTTTATTTAAATAGACAGAAACATGCATCACACAGTAAATGTTAACAAAAAGTCTGAAGTTCTCCAAGCACTATTAAAACAACATATTTAAAAGTTAACTAATTAAAAACTCATTGAAAAGCTATTTTATCCCTCAAACTGTGCATGTTCTTATAAAACTTTTAAATATTTATGCACATCTGTATACAAAAATTAATGAATCTATTTACTAAAAAAGTTAGAGCAGCGAAAATGAGACAGATACAGAGAGAAAGGCAAAGTGAGAGGCAGTAACAGTGTGTGTCCCTGGGGAACCATCTGCCTCTGTTTATTAAGGTGACCTAAGCAGTAAACCATTTCTGCTTAGCTTTGGACAGAAAGAAACACACTCTATGAGAGAAGAAAGACCCGAAAGGGATACACTAGAAAACCAAGCAATACAGCAAGCCTAGTTAAAATCCTGATGTCTGCACATCAGGCAGAGCTGAGATTTGCTCCAGATGTTCAATTCCTAAGTTCTGTCCCTCATGAAAAATGTTTTTTAATATTTACCTTTAATTTTTCAGAGATCAACCAGACAGATGAGGGTAAGAAGGCAATGAACTACAAAATTTTGGAGTTTAAATACATTCTTAAATACAAAGTTTTTTTTGAGAATCCTAATCATCATTGGTCCCATTTTTCAACTTAATATTAGGCTTTTTAATTAGCAGTGTAAAAGTGTTTAGGTTCCCCCTTAAGAAGAATTTATTGGCTCTACAAAGAAGCAGACACCAGGAAGTCTTTTTTTCTAAAAATAAGTTCATATGTAAAAAGCTATAACGATTAACTTACTTAAACCCTACACATCTATTATTCACATTCTTAATTCACTCCATCACCTTGTGAACAAAACCTATAGTCAAAGCTAAGACAAACATGCCCTGGAACATGGTAACACAAAAAGTGCAAGAATGCTCCGAGCATTACAATGCAAATGTGTTCTTGTTAATGTCAAAATGTGAAGCAACAAAAACATCAAAGCTCTGAGGAGACCTAGTACTCAGAAAGTACTGGTAAAAGAGCTATGAATACAGCCCGAGTTTCTCTTTGTCTCTAATTCTGTCTTAATGTCATGTTTAACATCACAATACACCACCAGCCAATGCCTGCCATTGCATTTGCACTGTTACTGTGGAGATGTGTAGCTCAGACTATTAGAGATGATAGATGATTGAGGGATCGACCTTTTCCAGACACAAAATGAAAAAATCAGCGTGGACAGGCTGAGATAAGAAGAATCTCTGGCCTATCTCTGTCACTTCCTCTTTTTTTCTCCTTTTTCAGCTTCTCTCTCTCAGTCTCTCTTGATGTCTCTTTCTCTGTCTCTGCATCTCTCTTTGACTTTCTCTCCCAGTCTCTCTGCATGTCTCTCTCTCTTTCACTTTTTGTCTCTGCATCACTCTTTTACACACACACACACACAAACACACACAAACACACACACACACACACACACAGAGCTCAGCCCATCTTGTTTTCTATTGCCTCACAAATGTTTACACGTTTACATATCTAAAGTCTTTATTTTTATCTTATAAATCTAAATAAATATCTTTATAAACAGACTATACGTATTGGTAAACTTTCACTCTATACAAAAATGCCTACAAATTTTACAAAAGGCACGTCTAATTGTCCTCTCAGTTTTTGGTGTGGTAACATATGAAAATAATTTCAGCAACAATTACCATCAGCATAACTTTTTATCACAGTTCAATAGATTTCCAATTAAGACCTGCTGGAAAAGTAAAAACAAACAAACAAACAAAAAACAAAGAGTATCTTCCTTTTTTTACAGAACAGTGAAGGAAAAACTGTGAGAATCAAAGAGAGAGAAAAGAAAAGATAAAAGAGCAGCGGTGTGCATTGGGGTGTTGTAAAGTCATCTACAAAGTTTGTGTGTGTGTGTGTGTGTGTGTGTGTGTGTGTGTGTATGTATTAAGGTGGGTGCATATTAGTTTGCTCGGAGATGCTTATGTGGATGATTTATATCATCACAGCTTGACTTTCACACACACACAGAATGCATATAAAATCTCCCCTGAGGCTGTGTTCAACAGTATTTATTTGTTTATTAAAACTTTCCGTGTGCAACTTTAGTAATTTCCAATTCCAGCCCACTTTCTAACACTCCGCAAGATGATTTGTGTTAATGCACTACCTCAGTGACGCATGTATTCTGACACTCAGCTGTACCAATAATCATAAAAAAATGTGTTATATAGATTAAAGCTGTATTTATTTATTTATTATTTAAAAAAACTTTTTATGACAACTGCAAATGCATTTGTCTCTCTCTTTCTCTCTCTTTCTCTCAGTTTCTGTAATTTTAAGACAAGACACTAAAAGACCAAGACAGTAGACAAAACACCCTAAACATCAGATCTGAATCAATCCTGATTTCTGTTACAGTCAATCATGCAAAAATCAAAGTATGCATACATTTACATAATAAATTAAAACAAGTTGTTTCTTTGGATTTGTAAATGATCAAATCGAAATGTTTATTTAATTGTTGTGACACAGGAGAGATAAATCAGTTTGTTGGAATAAGTTTTTGTTTAACTATAAATCTATCTCTGTCTGCTTGTCATTTGTCTGCTAATGTCGTGTTGTATACAGTTTAAAAAAAAAAACCAATAAGTATCTGTCTGTCTGCCTCAAAGTCTGTCTATCCTTATTGCTATCCGACTATCTATAAATATTGTATAAAAAATGTACGCTTATGCCATTTTGTTCTTGTTAATAGTCTAACTAATCACCATTAAAATAATAACCTTATTAGTGTAGGTCATACAAATCCAACAAAACAAGATTTCTGATCATAAATATTCTTATATAATCATATGAATATCCGTTTTATTGTAGTGTCTTTCAGTTATATGTGGTTTATATAAGAATGTCAGGTGCACTATACTGTGAATGAAAACACAAGCATTACATGTTTACATAATATATTATGATATATGTGAGAAGCGTGCAGAGCTAACAGCCGTATTTAAAACTTGCACCTCTTCCTTTAGTGTCTTGCCTTAAAGTTTCACCATCTTTTAAAAATAAAAACATTTTTTGCATCTTGCGTGTGATTCCTACCTGATGGGAAGCGCTCGATAACAGGCTGGTTGTCCACCTGCAGTGTAGCGTTGCCACCACTTCTAGTAAAGCGAACCACATGATATTTCCCATCGCTCACTACCACTCCACTCTCCTCGATGACGATGTCATCTGTTCCCACATTAAAGATGACGCCAATCTTTCCCCGCTCCTGATTCACACAGAAGAAATACAAATACAAATTACCTCCAAATAATTACAGAATACAGAGCATCAACACACCATAAGCATGCCTTTTGGATAATGTTAAGACAACAAAACATTCTACAACAACCAAATGTATAACTTTTCCAAACAATAATGTTATATCGGCGGCGCGGTGGCATAGTGTTTAGCACTGTTGCTTCACTACAAGAAGGTCCTGGGTTCGAATCCCGGGCACGGGGTCTTTCTGTGCTGA
>JAOTQW010000026.1:2137637-2148900 GCA_026260075.1 Sisor rabdophorus
CGCCAGTGCATACTCTGGCTTGCTCTCCAGGGACAAACAACTATCATTTCACCCTATATATGCATCTGTAAAGCAGCTTTGAGATAATGACTATAGTTAAAAGCGCTCTACAAATAAAGCTGAATTGAATAAAAGCTGAAATCATTTACTGAGAATCTGAAGCAAAACTTTGATTGTACACAAAATCGTTCAGCACAACTGTAAATTCTGTTTTGTCTAAATATTAAGAGGATTAAAAATTTCAATCTAGCCAGGGTTCACAGTCCAATGATTTCTATCCTGGTCTCAAGCGAAGATAAACTTTTTAAGGGTTGCTTTAGAAAAAGTATCAGGTGAAAATTGTTAAATTAAATCATATGAATCATCGATCTAATTCTCACTTGCCTCTCACAACGACCATTGACAGGTAGCTGGAGAAAATTGGGCTACTGTTGGTTGACAACTAACAATAAAAACTCTGAATATTGGTACAATGACAATGAAAAGGTGGAGAGCTGGTTGATATCATAAGGAGAAAAGGTGGATATACTTTATGTGAACAGGAGACCAGGTCAAAAGCAGCAAAGCTCAGGTTCTTCGGGTTTCCTTCCACAGTCCAAAAACATGTATATTAGGTTAATTGATGACTCTATGTTAAAAGTGGTTATGGATCACAAATAGAAGAGAAAGGGAGATTGTGGTGTGAGGTGAATAAGTATTCCCAGTGGTAAGAGAGAAGCTATTAAAGTAGACTTTATTAGTGCCTATTGGAAAAAGGACTGGCGGGGATAAGGCCATGGGCAGGATTGGATTTAAGGATAGGAACCTAAAAGGACAAATAGTAGTGGAGCCTGATATGAGTATAGAAATGGCTCTGGTGAATACTTATTTCCACAAGAGTGAGGAGCATAGAATAACATATTAGAGTAGAGGTGCATCCTATGTGTGTCCTGAGCAATCTGAAAGAGATAACTGACTGTTGTGGGAGACATTGTAGCAGGAGGTGTGTAGGGTGTCTATGATGGTCCTGAAGAAAAAGAAATCAGAGTTTGATAAGACAGACAAAGGTAGGGACAGGTTTGGTCTCATATAACTTGGACATTACAGATGGAGTGATAAGAAAGACAGAAAGAAAGTTAATAGGTGTGTCATCTGGAAGGAAGTATGAAGTCTAGTCGTAGGGGGTGGCTAAGGCTAGATAAAAGGCATATAACATATAATCATATCATAACATATATATCATATCTGTACAGTAGAGGAAGAGAGAAGGGATAGAGAGAGACCATGAGATAGGAATGATGTGCAGAAGTATTGCACAACTGAGTCATTGTGTGGGCTGAATGCTTTTTAGAAAACTAAGTTGAATACAGTGCATTGTTGTTACAAATGTGGTAACATCCTAATTTTTTAAGAGGAAGAAAATATGGTATGGGATTGGTATCAGAAGATACTTAAGTTCATGGTATCAACAACTGACATAAAAAACGCTATCTAGGCAACCCTAATACACAAAATCGACAAAAGTTTTCATTCATCTGACCATCAGATCCATATGCAGTTCCTCTTTATACTTTTGCTACAAATCAAAAAGAACACAGTTGTCTACAATGTTTCTGTATGTTATTCATTATTCCTTTACTGGAACTGATAAATGGGAATAAATCTGGAATAAGATATTCGAAATCATATGGGTTTGTGATGCTAAGGTGACCACAAACTTTTGGCTATACACAGAGGCATGTGTAGAAATATATTTATGGCTTTATGTGCTTTTTTAAAAAGAGGTAAATATAGTGTTTGTGAAAAATGTGTTTTTCAGGGGTTGACAGAAGAATTCATCCTTGAGGTTTCTGTACAGCATAAATAGATTGTTGGTCTAGAGAGGGCTTCTCTCTGGACAACCAGACAACTGGAGCCAAGTAACATTTTGACCTCTTCTCTGCAGTGATTCTTTCCTGCATGAAAAATATGCCTCTATTTTTCTATCCCCGCTTTTTTTTTAATCTTCCTTCAAAATTAGTTGCTTTTCTTATTCTTTAAATCCTTCACTGGACCTTGTAATTGTTAATGCAAACTTTTTTTAATTAAAAAAATAATATCAGTTCTTACTCCGTAGCTTTTTTTGTTGTTATGAGAGCCTACAACGAAGTATGGAAAAGGCTATCATACATTTCCTTCCTATTTTTTTAACTAATGGTAACAGCTGACACAGATAGGGAAATCTGCCCTTTCTAATTATATAGCCCTAGCCAAAAGAATTGGAAAAGAATAAAGGAATTAATAAATGTTTGTTGTCATACCAGCATTAGTGGCTATTTTTTGGCAAGGCAATTAAAAATGTTAAAACATTAAAACATGTATTTAAAATATTTATAATTAACACATTTCTCTAAAAAAGGTACATAGAAAAATGTTGTTACATTTATATAATATACATTCAAACAGTTTGGGTTTATATTTTTAGGTTTAAGGTCATATGAGATATAATGTCAGACTTTCAGCTTTGGTTTTACAATCTAGATTGGTTAAGTAACACTGACCACTCATTATTTCGTTCAGAAAAACTGAAAAATGTTGGTCCTAAACAGATGTATTCTGAACAGAAATGTTCTTTAAACACCATTAGAAAATTAGGAAAATAAATTCAGTAATATGAACTGAGCATGAACAGTGCATAAGGTGTACAGTAGGTCAGACAGATGAGTTTAATGTGGAGGTGGGTTAATAACACTTATTAACCTAGCTTGCAGTAAAATTGTTGACATTATTCATTTGAGATAGCTAATCTTTTGCTTATTAGAAGTGTTTCTGTTGCAGTTGCCTCGAAATGTGTTTTATTTTCTACTGCGACAGAGCACATAGTGGCAACGCAAGCCTACCAAATTCTAACAGCTATTTAGAGTGACAGAAATGTTCTAATTATTTGCAAGAAATACCATGAGAACAACAAGGTGTTGGACGGCTAATTGGAGCACTACGAGTTATCTTTGCTGGGCCACTGAGAAAAGTTCTTGATCCCCCAAATGCTCAGTTGTACAAAAGAGAAGTTGCTCTGGATAAGGGCCTCTGACAAACTGTGTAACCATAAAAATTAACCTAAAGATTTATCCACCTACATACTATACTACTTACTAAAAGACAGTGTTAATAAAGAGCATCCCTGTTATCGCTTTTGTGTGTCATTGTTTTACTCTACTAGGTGGATAGTTTGCTAGGTTGACTATTTATATGCTTGTGCCTGTGCACAATCAATATATATGTTTTGTAATAGCTATCATTAACATCTATCACTTTTCTTCTCAACATATCCAATTCCTTGTTTGTCTCCGCATATGACTGTTACTAAACACAATCTAATCTACACATTGTCTAATCTGGATTTGGTCCAACAGACCTACTGACATTGTATATTTGTTTCAGACCTACTGAAACAAAGAAATATTGGTTTTTAACCTGATAAGATTTTTGTGAGGCTTTTTGTGCAGTTTGTCTCACAATGAAAGCCACTTAGGTTAAAATGTAGGAGAAAACACAGCTATATAAATCTTAATCATCTGTTTCAATAAAAGAAGACAGAAAGAGAGAGTAACAATGGAAGGATACAGTTTATGTTAAATGTAAAAAAGTATATGGAAAATCATTTTTGAGGTAATAAGGATGTTTTTCCTTTGTTTGCACATTGGCATTACACCGACCTAGTTGTAGTTATTCTGTGAGTCATCATGCTTTGCCACCTTTCTATTACGGCTTTGTGTGGATCATAGCAGTGGCCACATTCTGTGATTTAATGGAAAAACTGAATCATATATTGGTTTTTGTTTGAATTGGCCAGATTGCATTCCAAGACTATTGATCCCATTTTATGACTGAAGAAAATAGCTAAGTCCAGTTAAAAACTGTTAGACATAATTTATAGTTCCCTTCAAAATTTATAGTTCTCTTCAAAATGATTGGAAGACCAAAAGATCTGAGTTTAAGCCCCACCACAATGCGTGGACTGGTTTAAGAAGCAAAGCTACAAAAGACTATGTGCCAAAAAGCAGAACATTTTTGCCAATCATACAGTTATGTGCTGTCAATCAATTTTATGCCACGGCAAGCCCACTAAACTGCTGCTCCTTGGGGTGAAGTATCACAGCTAAGCATGAGCATGTGATCAATGAGCCAATGGGGGCATTTCAAGTACAACGCTCAGCCAGTCAGTCACAGGAACCGAATAGTTGATGTTACACATGGAAACAGTGCTTTAGCAGATAACCATATTAATCCAAGACATTTCCTGTTAGCTTTCAATTTGTTAGCTTTAAATGTGTTGCACAATATAGGAATATAAATGGTACAGAGGGAATAATCCGACTAAAAGAATGATGGTGTGTGATAATTCTAGAGCATTTTTAAAAACAAATTTACCTAAGCACACATGCTAGTGTAATAAATAACCATGTGTCCAGGACCAAGCGAAATGGCTGGGACAAGAACTGGAGGCTAAAGCTATCTATCTTACAATGACAGTGTTTTGCTTTAACGAAGCCAGGCTATTTAAGCAAAGCGGTGTCACTAAATTACAGAGAAGGAGCGATGATCCACAAACAAGAGTCACACTACAAACTGCTTCATGTTAAAAAAAAAGTAGGGGAAATAAATTGTTTATCTCTCTGTCTCTTTCATATAAATATAATTATAATAATACACACACACACACACACACATATATATATATTTATATTGTTATATGTTTAGTGGCAGGGTGGCGTAGTAGTCCCCTCACAACAAGAAGGTCCTAGGTTCGAATCCCAGCCATAAGGGTCTTTTTGTGTGGAATTTGCATAATCTCCCTGTGCTTGCGTGGGTTTCCTTCGGGTACTCTGGCTTCCTCCCACAGTCCAAAAACATGTAAATTAGGTTGATTGGTGATTTTAAATAGTCTATAGGAGTGAATGTGAGTGTGTGTGGTTGGGGTTGTGTGTGGCCCTGCGATGGACTGGCAACCTGTCCAGGGTATACCCCTGCCTCTTGCCCTGCGCTGGGATTGGCTCCAGCATGCTCCAGCGTGACCTCGAATTTGGGAATAGTTAAGTATAGAAGATGAATAAATGTATGATTGGTTATATGTTTACTGCTTATTATTGCATTATAACTATGTGCAATGACAATAAAGTCTAATCTAATCTAATATACTGTAGTCTATTCTGCTGCAACTAAAATACTATGACCCTCAAATAAAGTGTTTTAAACAATACCATTAGCTATTCAAACAAGCAAACAGCTATTAACAATAGAAAAAGTAAAAAAAAATCCTTTGGGGTATTTGAGGAAGGATTGAGGTTTGGGTAAATCTTTTTGAAGTTATCATTTTCTAAGCTTACTTAGAAAAAATGCTTTAACAAAATGTGGATTTAAACAATTTCTACATAGAACTAGTACATAGAACTAACTAACCAACTAAATAACTAATATTTATCTTATATATATTGATGCATAGTTTAATCAACAAAAAATACTGACATTTTTATGAGCATCATTAGTCAATGCCAATTGTAAAGCATTACACATACTCTTCAAACCCTGTGCACACACTTGCGGACACTCAACAAAAATGGGTTCCTCAAAGCAGCAGTATAAGACTCAACGTTGAACGTTATTGATAACCACAATGCAGGGTAAGGCTACAAGAAGATTGCAAAGCGTTGTAAGCTTGCAGTTTCCACTGTTGACTGTTCACTGTTCAACTGTGCAGCAAGGCTTGCACTGACAAGACATTCATAGAAAAGTCAGCAGAAGAAAACCTTAAATGCAACCCCATCATAAAAATCCAACATCTACAGAAGTGCTGTGGACTGATAAAGTTAAAATAGAACTCTTTGGCCAAAATCAGCAAACATATTATATGTAACAGAAGCTTTGTGGTCCTTCTCAGTTAGATACATAAACAAATCAGATACTTATTAATACAGTGTCTGTGTGTGCATGTGTACTTTGGAAAGAAAAGCATGAGCAGGTCTGCTCCGATGCAGCAAAGAACAATTAATTACCCTGGCTCTCTATTCCAGATAGACAAAACTTTAATCAATAGGCCTGTTGTGGCCACCTGCTGGTCCAAACACACCAGTGCCTCCGATCAAAGGGTATTTATCAGAGCAAGAAAATACACATTACGTTATTCTCTGTCTCTCTCTCGCACACAAATCCCTGCCTATGGCTTACTTAGCCATTTATATCCCAAGCACGCACGCACAAACACACACACACACACACACACACACACACACACACACACACACAAAAACTACTATAAAGGATAAATCAGTTTTCTCAAAGCAGCTTTATCTGTGGTGCTATCAAGCTTTATCGCATTGGGCATGTTGATCTGAGAGCTTCATCTCACCCTCCCTGCTACTACTTGCCTAATCACATTTCTATATGCATAATTAATCTGGCAGCAGACAAATACAAGCAGGAAATACAGCACCAATGCTGTGTCAAGATAAATAAAGTAGAAAATGGTGTACTTACGAAAACAAAACAGTACCCATGCTGGTTTGGGGAACTAGCATGTACTTTTGAGATGGAATTATATAATAATAGAAGCAAAATTAGGTTTGGCTTTTGTAATTTCTAATATATGTAATATTATTTTTAAAAAATCCTACATAATTAAAAATGAAAAGTGTGTGATTAAAGCAGATTATATGCTCGATAATGTTAATAATAGCAACCAACTTGGCAAAGGCAACTGAATAAGTGACAGAAATAGTAAAGGATAATTACAAATAATATGAGTGAAACTGACAAAAGCATGTAGATTATAATAAAGCAATTAATGAATGTAAAATTCTGTGGTTGTCAAACTATTCCAAAAGATCATGTTACTGCATGAATACAACCCAAACTATTTAACGAACCAGCATGGAACCTGTTACATTTTTTTTACCATCATTCTTTTGGGAGATGTATCCAGCTTTTTGTTAGTTTTTTTATTTATTATACATCTTTCAATTTCTCTCTCCATTGTGTGGAGAGCCCAATGTTAGCCCAATGTCAATCTGTTTAGACCGCAATGCAAGCAATGGTATCATGTTTAATCCTGACCCTGACCCAAAAATAGAACAGATCATAACATCCACCCAGATGCCTTTAAACATTTAGAGAGAAGCAGATGTTTTTATTGATGAATGCACAGTGTAAACTAGCTATTTGGCTGCTTATAATAATTTTGCACATGCTGTGGTTCAATTGAGTTAATCATTATAAAAGTGTCCTACTGAAATTAATAACAGTCAAAATTCTTGATGACAGAAGGTCAAGCATCAGCAGCCAGCAGATAAAAAAACTATATTCTGTTACTCTCAACCATTGCTCTATAAAGTCTTCTTTTTGGTCTCAATGGAACATTCCAAAATGCTCAATAGCATATTCAAATTTTTAATAAGGATGGTCATGAACGCTAACTCATTATTTCCTTTCAGGCCCCTTTTCCATTCTTAAATAGATTCTGACCCTAAATAGCCCTGACCCTGTTATAGCATATAAAAAACTATAAGCAGTGACTTAACCTTTTCGTCTAGTACTATTCTTCTTGGCACACTCACAAGAATGATGTAAAGAACAGGAGGTTATCTTATAATCACTGTCATTGATAAAGTCATTGTTTTCTTCTAACATTAATCAAACTATTTTATTATTTGCACTGGTTGATTATACAATTTTAATTTACTGAACATAAATATTAATTCACATACACTGAATTTTTCCTTTTATTTGGTGTTATTCATTCATCTTCTGTACCTGCATATTTCCTAACTCACACACTCACACTCCTATGGAAAATTTAGGGTCAACAATCGACATGTTTTTGGACTGTCGGAGTAAATCCACGCAAGTAAAACTCTGCACAGAAAGACCCCTTGTCTGGGAATCGATGGACCTTACAACCATTCTAATCACTGCGCCACCAAAGTGTCCTTTTATGTATAGTTTGCATGCGCTTGTGTGGGTACTCTTGCTTCCCCCCACAGTTTAAAAACATGTACATCAGGTTGTTTGGTGACTCTAAATTGCCCATAGGAGTGAGTGTGTGGTTGTTTGTCTATGTATGTTCCTGCAATTAACTGGCGACCTATCCAGGGTGTACCCCTGCAGACCTCCAGCAGCCCCTGTGACCCTGACTTAGGTAATAAACATGTATATAAGATGAATAAATAAATTAATTTAAGGGCAAAGTATTTAAGTCTAAGGAAACACTGCCAGGAAAAAAAATTTATATAATTTTTTATTCCAATTCATCTGCATTGCAAGGCTAGATAGAAATATTAGACTTGTGCAAAATAAAGTGGTGCTGAGAATAAAGTGACTACAACCATCCTGAAATCATTTTAGTGTTTGTTGAAAGGATACAATAACTATACTTATTAACATTGGACACAATCAATGTATAATTTACCACTTAGCAGTAAAATATCATTATTTCTATCCTGGAATAATGCATATTAGTTTGACTCTATTTGACTTAGATTTCTTTATATTATGTTTATGTTTTCAACTGAATTTAACATAAGGATAGACAGCTTTACTTGCAGAGAAACTTGCTTGGATAAACAGCAATCTCTTAAGTACAGGATACAGCATATCTTGGTACAAGTTTCAGCAATATCAAAAGCCATCTATGATCTAAAAGCTGAAACTGTTTTAAAGGCAAACCGTGACAAGTGTTGAGCAGTAGCAGAAGCTAAAAGTGAGCGATTCAGCTGCTTGTGCAGGTTAGAGTGCATTATCACAACCAGAGTAAACTCCATCCTTATGTAACAGATTTTCTCTCTTGGGACTTACTATGTGAAGCTCTAGGTAGTCTCCCAGTCCTTTAGCGCTTTCCACTCGTAGCAGCACAGCCTCTTTGAGTTGTGTGCTGAAGCCTACAGCCAGTCGGTCTGCCCGTGTACTTGGCCTGTCATTGGGAGGCCATGTGTAGGTGATGAGGGCTCCTCCACGGCCGAAGATGTAGGTCGTCCCAGCTGTGGATTAAGAAAGGGACATGAGCAAAGTTAAAGGTACAGATTAAAAGAACAGAAAAAATACTAACAGTATAACTGCAATAAAGAAAATATACAGAAGCTATGGGAATTCCCTGCAAAAACTCTTTTTTTAACATTAGCATTTGGGGACCAAGTTTGACTTTAAACTAGGGGTTTATGCAGTTATTATGTATTCAGATGGTCTAGCATGCTAGATATAAGTAACTAAGCAGAGTAAGTGCAGCTTGGAGTCTGCTAGTATCTATTTTTTCTGAGTATTCCAAAGCAAAGTGCACTAACAAACACACATGTTAATACAGGATGCTAACTCTGTGTATCAGTGATTTTACCATCTGGATGCTATACTGTCGCAGTATGGGACTAACAAGCGCTACCGCTGACTGCTTTTGGCAAGTTTCAGCAAGACAAGAGGCTGTGAAAACAGTTAAATTTCCTGTGCTTCATTGAGAACAACACACTTTTCAGTGTGTTATAGCAAAAAAAAAACGCTACATAACATTTGTATTTATAAAATTTAGCAAATGCTCTTTCTCAAAGACACTCATACTTATACTTTACACAGTTAAAGAGGTAACGATTAGGTTTTCCAGTGAACTATTATTTTCAATTAAACTAATATCCCTTGACTTATGTCTATAACACACAGAAAAAAGTATGTACTAGAATCTGTAAGATCATTATTTTATTGTTGGATTGAAATATACTAAATATAATTTAATATAACAAAATATAATTATAAAAAAGTAATATATAATATATAATGTTAAAAAATATATAATGTTTAAATATATAAAAGTATATTTGCTGTACTTATAATAATTAAGAGTTGTATAATATATAGTACAAACTAAAAAATGCATTGAGGTTTTTCATCTTAAGAATGCTTACAGTGAACTAGTGTAATTTTTAAATTTATTTTTACTTTTACACTTCTTTCTTAGTTAAATGCTCTATAATTGCACGGTTTTAAAATCTAAACAAGATGCTAAATAAAATAAACCGTGGTTGGCAGACCTTTTCTTGGATAATAAAAGCTGCTGTGAGGTCCAAACCTAAGAATATTTTGCCTACATATGCACTACTCTATATGCACATGGAATGCAAATATACTAATTTGACTGAAGGTAAAATGGGTAATTCAGTTTATGTAAATGAGAAATTGGGTCAAAAGAGAGACCATACTATACTAAATATTACTGAGGCCTGGCAACGCATCTCACAAAAAATTAGACATACTGTTCATACCTACAACACGGTTAAACACATTAAATACCTACAACACGGTTAACGTTAAGTCGATATAAACAAGTGACCTTGATTTTAAGCAGCAGACTGAAATCGTGCAAAAGATAAAGAATTACATGCTTTGACAAGTGTGATCGTAGGTGGGTGCATGTGTTTGAGGTTTAGATCAATCTATTTACATACTCACTTCTCCATCTTTTGTGAGCTAGTTTACAAACTGTTAGCTTATTGTCTAGCAAAGTTAGTAAACAATGTGTGTTAGTTATGCTACTGCTAAAAATTGTTTGATTTTATGCAAAATAAGATTTATTTACCAAATCAAACTAATTTATAATAAAATCTGTATAGTTCCGAGCAATAAAGCTAACTTTCTAGCTGCATTTTAGTAATTTTAGGGGGAAATAATTACAGTGAACAGATCGTGAAAGATTATAACAAATTAAATATTTCTTTAGATTTCTTAATATAAAAAAACCAGAACTGTTATTTACAAAATGTTTTTTCTTGTACCACAAGCTTTAATCACCAATCTATTTACTCATTTACCTTTGTAGTAATTAAAAAGATATATAGTTGCATTTAATTGATGTGAGTTTGTGTGTGTTAAATTTCAAACACAAAAGTGTGTAAACCAATTCTTTTGTTTTTTAGCTGTTCCCATTCAGTGTCAGTAAAGGTTTATTCTGTGTTAAAATCAAGCTAAATAAAGAACATCTCTCTCTTACTTTCTCTCTTTCTTAGACAAACACACACACACACACACACACACTTCTCAAACATAGCAGATTCTGCACCTGAGAATAAAAAGTTAGAACATCCAGATCCCAATTAAAGCTTTTTCTTTTCACATGTACACCACACGTTTCCTCTTGAAAGACACAAACACCCCCAACCCACCCTACACCCACGCAGATGCTAAGACAGCCAAACATTTTCATCCATCTATTTTCATATTTACACACAAACACACACACACACACACACACACACACACACACACACACACACAC
>JAOTQW010000026.1:2202062-2214197 GCA_026260075.1 Sisor rabdophorus
TCTATCTATCTATCTATCTATCTATCTATCTATCTATCTATCTATCTATCTGATTGCACCAAAAAGATCAATGAGACGCTCACATTGTTTTTCCACAGGTGCACATGAGATTAAACAATAAAAACAGATTGTTAATTACCTTATAAATACCTTATAATTGTTATTACCTTATAATTATATAAAAAAAATAAATCTTATTTATCAGTACTATTTATACAGCAAGTGTTTTAATTTTATATGAGGCTTATTTTATGTTTATACTCATCATAGAATTTGTCAATGGCAAATTCTATGATGTTGGGTATGAGATTATATCAGTAAAATTATTTATGCTTTTAAATATTAAAGCTCAAGGCCATCCTTTTTCTGATATACAATGCTAAAAATTGGGTTAGGAGAGGTGTTTTACAAGCTAAGATATATTACTTTTCTCTACATAAGTCTCTATTTAAACTCTAAGGGTTGACCAATCTCAGTTCTAGAGCTGGTGTCCTGCAAAGTTTTGCTCCAACCCTTAACCACAGCTACCCCTTCCCACGGAGTCAAATGGAGTGCGCTAAAACCTCTACAGCAGGTCTTCCTTTATGAAGCTATCCTGCTGGTTGCAATTCGATGCTTCCTTTCTTTAAATGCACAGTTTTGTTAGTTGGCTAATTAGATGATCATGTGTATTAGAGCATGAAAACATTACAGAAAACTCAGATTAGTCTAAAGGGATTAAAAAAAAAATACAAAAGACATCTATAGTCCATGAATTAATTTAAATACAGTAAATACAAAAACACTTTTGTTTGAAACACATTTTCATTTGCCCCTGCAAGTAAAACATATATTTATAGAGAAAAAACAAGCCAGATTTAATGTACAGAACCCTTAGATAGAGATTATAGCTGCTAGCAGGTAACTGGCTTTAAAATGGTGCCATGATTGGGCAGGACATCCAAAGCACCTAAGCCCTGTAAAAGAAATCCAACAAATACTGTGACACTTAAATACACATTGCTGAAACTAATCCAAGATGGCAGGACCCACATTTGCTTTACTTTGAAATGTCATTTGGACTTTATCTACATGCTTGAAAAACAGTATACATACCTGACATTACTAAAATGTGAAAGTGTTGGTTTTAATATTTCTTCTACCTGTCTAGTAAGAAACCCACAACAAGACTAATGCATTTGTAGTGACACTATTTTTATTGTGATTTTGTTTGCAATAACTGTCCATGGACTCTTAATACTTATGACTTATGACAGTCTCTCCTGTTTAGTCTCTCACAGTCTCTCTCCTCTCCAGGACTTTTAAAACACGTCTCAAGAAACACTCTCTTTTATAAATAAAACCAATGGAAAAAAGGCAAAGAGATTAAGCTGCTTTGGTAATAATATCCCAGCATGTTCCTGAATGCACCATAAGACTTGGGGTTTTCATACCTATGCAAGCCACCTTAGCTGTCTTCTCTTAATGTGGAGAAGCAGCAGCTCTACTTTGAACCCGTGTGACCAAGCTTCTCATACCAAGCCAAGCCAACATTCAGAGGAAACTCAGTTCGGCCGCCTGTATCCCAACTATAACCCAAAGTTCATGGCTCATTTTCTTCAGCTTGACGGCATTCTTTACTTACAAACACTGCCTCCTCAAAAGGCACCAGAGAGCTTATGGCCACAGCTCAGAGCCACTGCATCCACAATGGATGATGAAAACATGTTCCATTTAATGTCCCCAGCCTTTGGATCTGCTTAAAGCTCTTCTGGAGGTGGAAGTTAATAAACCTTTCTTACAGGGGACAGAAAAACCCAGCAAACCCCCATTGTACATTTGGGCCTGCCCAACTTTCTCCCCGCCATACGATCCAACTCACCACCATGTGGTGATCAGTTGACAGCACCGTCCATCTCTATGAGTGTACGTCATATGAACATACACTGGTGGACATCCTTATGCTTAAACATGATGTTCAATATGGACAAACCGTGACTAGCACAGAAGTCCAACAACAGAACATCATGTGGGTTAAAATCAGGGGAGCCATACCTCGCAATCACGCCCCTCCAGTTAGCGCTGTTGCTGCCTATGTGAGCGCTAAACTCTCCCAGTAAAATGATGTAATCCCCAGTCAGAGCACTTTCCAGCACCCCTTTCAGAGAGCCCAAGAAGTTTGGTTGGGTAATCTGCACTGCCATATATTATTCCAAACATATATAGCGTTATAAAAATAAAAGAATCAGCAGGTTCAGGCTTTGCCATCTAGTATAAATTACATAATAATGCTGACAAGATGGTTTAAAAGTTAAACTACCTCCTCTTTGTCCCATATTATCTCTAATTTTTAAATTCTTTTCTCACCATCCTATAGCAGCCCTGGAACAAGGAGGGTTGCTCAATGATCCAGTAGTGGCAGCTTGTCATACTACTGCGCAAATTCTTTTCTGTTTTTAAAGCCAGCTAGTGCTGTCACATCTGCCAAGCAAAGAGTCCATAGCAAATATGACGTTTTGTACTTGATCACTCCAAGATCTGTGTAGGGTTATGATCAACGATGTGGATTGATCCAAACACTGGTGTACAATGGTAATAATAAAAATCAATAAATCAAAATTGGGCCACAATTTAAGCGTCCAGAAATTGTTTAGTAGTTATTTTTACCGGAGCAGTTTTATTTTATGTTGTCTGTTTGAAGCCAGTTTATTACAGTTTCAATATTTTAATATCATTTATTTAAATATAATTTTCTATACTATTGTACAGTATAAGTTTTTATTGTGTATTAATTATAGGCATGTAAAAATCTATGTAATTTTAACCAATAAGGTTCTGCAAGGTAAAAACAAAAAAGGCAAGCCTTTCTCTACTTATATTTTCAATGTGTTTTATCTACATATTTTGCCTTATTTTTAACTTTTATCTATAGTAATTCAACCTGCATAATCCTCTGTGATGTCTGTATTTCTCCAATTTCCTGCTTTATTGAGATAGTCACAGATGTTTCGCTGATAAAGCGAAACCTCTCAAATAAATTTGGTCATGGCTGAAGCTGCTTCAGGATTCTGTTCCAGTTACAGGCTTAAGAATTACAAATATATTCAGACAATAAGTGCATCCCATGAGAGAACGGAAGCATGAAACTCAATAAATAACGTGTTACCTAAAACTGTAAGTATATACACAAAACCAATGCCCTTTATTTTCATGTTTGAACACTTAAATCAGGTCTGTAGAGAACTAAATAAGCTGTTAAACTTTCTCACATATGTGTGGCTGGTCAAACAAACTTTTGAGGGAAATTCCCTATTTTCTACCATATCTGCTCTAACCACCAGTGGTCCACCATACATCTATAATGTCCACTTGTGTTGAATGTATTCCCTTTCATTGCCCTAAGACCTTTAAAATAAAGTCAGTGCCCAAGCCTATGAATAATTTATGTGTAAAAAGCATAGCAGTTTTTGATCCCTCCTTTCAATCCCCTCTTTTTATGGTTTCTATAGAAGGGTGGGGAAAAGAACGATCACCATTTACTGCCCATATCTTTAAAAGCAGTTAAAGCCAGAAATGAGATTTAAAAGAAATGGGAGATATGATTTACTTCTAAATTTTCAAATATTCTGTGAGTACATGAGCTCAACTTACAGCAAGTTTAATTTAAAATGTTCATTCATTCATTCATCTTCTATACCAGCTTATTCCCGAACTTTTTGGGGTCACAGGGGTCTGCTGGAGCCTTACCTCAGCGCACCCTGGGTGAGAGGCAGGGGTACACCCTGGACAGGTTGCCAGTCCATTGCAGGGTCACACACACAACCACACGCACACACACTCACTCCTATGGGCAATTTAGAATCATCAATTAACCTGATGCACATAGGAGTGAGTGTGTGTGCATCAGGGCAATTTAAAATCATCAATTAACCTGATGTACATGTTTTTGGACGGTGGGAGGAAACCCACATAAGCGCAGGGGAAACAGGCAAACTCTGCACAGAAAGATCCTGTGCCCGGGATCCGAACGCAAGACCTTCTTGTTGTAAGGCCTCGTGCTAACCAGTACGCCACCGCGCCGCCCAATTTAAAATGTTAAGGAGCTAATTTTTTTTTTTAAATGTGTGTGTGTGTATGTGTTTGTATATTTATATTTACAACTCATTTAGGCAAAACACAGTTCAGATTTTGAGATGAGCACATTCATTTACAACTAAGTGCCTTTTAGGCAGCATCATTTTACTGAATGGTTTTTACCTGCTTGATTTATTGGGGGCGGGGGATGGGGGGTATTTCATTTGGCTTTACAACCACTACTAGCATTAGGGAAGTAATAAAAGGAAAGAAGTGGCGCTTGTTTTCTCAAACAGCATTTTGACTTTACCATAATTATTTCATAGCCATAGTAATCCTGATAATCTATCCCAGCTCTGATCAACTATTTTTCATTGTAACCCTTACACACTTACATACTGTTTATTTTAAAATTGAACCCTTTTTACATTTACAATAAAAATGCCCTAAATGTATTACTTTAAATAATTAAAAAAATTGTTGCTTTACAGCAAGAAGACCCGGGTTTGTCTTTCCCCCTTTAAAGAACTGGGATATATAATAAATAAATAAGATAATAAATACATTTGACATTTCCTTGGCTTTGTACATAACATACCTGTTCACACAAATATGCCCATGGTCTGTGAATTGTGTATTGCCATATTACTGTATAGGCTTATTTTCTACTTCATTTCATTTCATTTCATCTTCTTTACCCGCTTATTCCTTTTATTCCTTCGATTATCTGTCTTGTCTTGTTACTGCTATTCTTTCTGTTTCTACTGTGGAAGCATCTGTTACCAAATAAACCCAAATAAATGTGTAAATACATGCCAATAAAGATTTTGTTTCTGAACCAGAAAAAATAAATTAATATCTAAAAAATTATGATTTTTGATTTTTGATTACTAAATAAACTAGAAAATTGAAAAAATTGTAAAAGAATGGCTTCTATTACTTCTTGCTATTATTTATTATTCTAGAACAATATTTTGTGATATATAAAAATATAATATATTATTTTATGATAATATTGCTAATAAAATGTAAAAAAGTAATAGTATTGTCATTTAACTCTAGTTTATTTGTAGGCAACAATGTGGAAAACTTTGTTATATTTTAACCACAGTGATAAGGTAATTCATTTCTTCATTCAAATTATACATTTATTTGGAGTCACAGACATCTGCTGTAGCTCATCACAGTTCTATAAAGGGAAAAAAGAAAGGCCCACCCTGGGCAGATCACCAGTCCATCACACACACTCACTCCTATAAGCAATTTAAATTACCAATAAATCTATTGTACATGGTTTTTAAACTGTGGGAGAAAACCAGGTTAAATCCATGCAAACACACAGAGAACAAGAAAACTCATACAGAAAGGGAATCAAACTTGGAACCTTTTTGTTGTCAAGAATGATTATGTAATAAAAATAACACCTATGGATCTGTTGGCCAGGTGGCCACAAACTTTTGGAAATATGGTTTATGCAGTAACTTTTACTATACACATCCACTTATTATACACATTCTATATCCATATACTATACACATTTTCTATTTCCTCTGTGACCCATTCTTGACTAATAGATTTAAAAGACATTTTTAAGCCCTGTCCATGATTTAGATAGAAGCACAGACTTTCAATTCGCCAATGTGTCAGACACTTAAATAACTAGTACTGCTTTGGAATATATGCCATATTTTATTGTGGGGGAAAATGTGTGTGTGTGTGTGAGAATGTAAATAAGAGCCTCATTGAGTCTAACTGTAAGTTATGCAGAAGGTAGAACATCTATTTGACTTTTGAAAAATATTTTTTTTACAGTAGCTTTGACTAAAGTTTTAACTACAAGGAAAACACAGGTCCATAAAAACATTTATATTTCAATACATCATGAATTCTATAAGAAATTATAAATAGACATATTGATTTGACTTAAACCTGACATATACATATGGTATATGGACAAAAGTATTACGTTACAGCATTTTGGTAAATGCCCTTACCCAAAGAGAATTGCATTTATCTAATTTATACAATTAAGCAATATAGGTTAAGGGCTCTGCAGTGGCAACTTTGTGGTGCTGAAAATTAAACCCCGATCTTCCGAGTAGCAGTCCAGATTTACTCAACTTTTGAAAAGCTTTTTACTAAATTTTGGATCATAAAGATTTTTATTAACAGTTGTTTTCAGTATTAGTTTATATTAGTTAACTTGAGGTCTGGTCCATGGTGCCCCTCACCTCACAAATCACATTATTTCAAAGGTCTTTGTAACTACCCCAGTCCTCAACTATTAAAAGGTGTGTTCACCTAAACATTGACCACACCCATTTATGTTTTACTTCTGGCTTAATGATTATTTATTTAAAGCATTATTTATTTAATAATTTATTTTAATTATTTCTTGATTATTTATTTAATATATAAAGGTTATTTATTTAAAGCATTGTTAGCCAGCCTACATGTATTATGTTTATAGATTCAATCTATGCTACATCTGGAGATATAGTATAAGATGATTTATTAAATAAATTGACAATATCAGGCCATGTTTGTTAATACAATTTGTCAAGTTGACATCCTGTTTAAAGTGCTGAGTAATTTTAGTGTAGAAATAGCTGCTTTTTCGCCTTGGTAACAGAAGATCATATCTTTTTTTATATTCTCCAAAAAATCTTCATCAGAAGTGTGAAAAACACAGGCAATTTTATATCACTACTGGCAAAAAGTCTTCTGCTTGACAAGAGAAACTCAGTCTGTCAGAGCTTCAGCGAATGATGCAGACTATAAACAACTAACATACAAATTTCAAAGCATTAACAGAAGCCTGAAAGGATTTTACACTCAGCACACATGGGGATAAGAAGGATAATCTGTTTCCCTCTAAGGGTAAACTGTAATTTTACTCTTTCCTCTATGAATTCAATGTGCAGCCTTGCAAATTATCCAGGGCTTATCCATGGCTTTCCTTTAAAATGCAGTTAAAATGCAGTGCCTGTGTCAGCCATTAGTAATGATTTAATTTTAAAAAATGTACACACTGATCATGAAAAGTGACTCGATTTAAGATAAATTATTAAACATTTATGATTTACAAACATTCCAGCTTTCAATGTAGGACAAATTTGCAATCCTATCATTAGCTCTATTATATTGGAAGCGTTTAACCGGGGATGATTAATAGTAATTGTATATCCTCTTAGTATTAAAAATCTCACAAAGCAGTTGAAATTGTAGAAATTTCTAGTGCATTGCACATTATGCTAATTTAATATGAATAAAATTAAATATTTATAATATAAATGCAAACGTAGCATGGTGAGTTAATCAATAGTTAGCATTGTTGTCTCACAGCAAGAAGATCCCAATTTAATTTTCTCTGCAGAGGCATATCTGGTTTTTTTTTTAGTTGCCTCCCATAGTACAAAAACATGTATATATTTAGGTTTGAAAGCTAAATTGCCCATAGGAGTTAAATGTTTGGCTGTTTGTATGTGATGGACTTGCGACCCATGCTGTCCAGTATGCAATCTTGCCTTCACAGTTGAGTTAGACTCCAGTAGATCCCTGTGGTGCTGATTAGGATATAGATGTATTGTTTAGTTAAGTACTCTGGTTTCCTCTCACAGTCCAAAATTTTATTGCTAATTCTTTTTATTGGTAATTTTCCCCTATGAGTGAGTGTGTGTGGCCCTGTCATGGACTGGCAACCTGCCTCTTGCCATGCCATATGTACACTAGGATAGGCTCCAGCAGACATCCCTGCCCACGAGTTCGGGAATAAGCGGGTATAGAAGATAAATGAATGGATGAATGAATTAATGTGTATTTTAAGATTACTATTTTAGATTCTATTATTTAGCAAGCTAATTAACTTTTTCTTAACATCTTCCTGATATGGACAAAAAAACGGTGGTTAAGGAGTTGGATTGCTATCCCCTGTACCCCAGTTGCTTAGTTGTCTAGTGGGATAAATCTAAGTCGCTTTGGATAAGGATGTCTGCCAACTGCTTTTAATATTGATGCAAAAAGCTAGTTTAATGCTGCCTGTAGTCAAATTTAGCTGAGAATGGCTTACTTATTGAACATAGTAGTTATTCTAAAGTTAGCTGTTTCTTAACCCAAATAAACCTCAGCTAGGTATTTTGTCTGAGGTAAAAAATAATTTAAAAAAGGGTAGTAAGTCTTCAGCTAGCTGTGGATTAACCCTGTATTTCTGTTAATATTCCTGTCTAATAACATTTTATTTTGTCTAAGGTACAATAGAAGAAAAAGAGAGAAATAAAGAAAAATGGCTGGGTTTATCAAATGTATCTTTGGCTTAAACTAAACTGTTCTTACTAAAAAAAAGCCTTATTTTTACTAAAGTAATCTAAAATGAATAAAGTTTTGTAAAACCTAGCTACTTTAGTATTGGCTGCAGATTAATCCAAATGAAGATGGTTTTCTGAATGGCTTACTTTGTCTGAGGTAACATCAGTGTTAGGAAGGTTGCACACTAACTAATGTTGATTAAGAAGATGCATACTACTTTACTACTTTAATCACAATGAATCCTTAAAATGCTGGTACTACTAGTACATAATTGCTAGGTAGGCTGCATGATTAGTGTTCAGCTAGAAGGAGCTGAGTTAACAGTCTTTCTGTAACAGCAGAGCCATGTGTGTGTAACAGTGAGTAAAGAAGGTGGTTCATTTGAGTGCTGTACTGTACTACATTAATGTTCACTTTCAGGGACTCTTTTATATATCCATAGAAAAACCCTCAACGATGCGTTATTAGTGACCCATAGACCCATTATTGTGATGACTCTCTATAATATGTTGTTATTAACGACACCTAGTACCTTTAAGGTCCAGATTCCTGGCTCCGTTGGAGTGCTGGGTGACAGTGTGGGAGTCGATTTTCAGAATGTGCATGTTGTTAGTGTCACGAGAAACCACCACGTTGTGCCACTGGTTGTCGTTCAAAGGCTTGTCTGAGTTTCCTTTCATCAGAGAGGGTCCATTGCCCAGGTCGAATACATAGTGGATATACCTGAGGGAACAATGCAAACAAGCACTTACTACCAGACTAAACAGTGTATTGGACTGCTATTAAAAATGTTTCTGAAGAAAAATCAAGAAGATATTAGACTAAATATAAAAACTGGATATTGAATAGGTATATTAATGCATTTTATTGTTGTTTAATCAAATTCAAAACTAAAAATGAGCAAAAGAATTTTGTATTGCTGAATTTTAAGTTTTGACTTCATTAAATTCTGTAGCTTATAAATAAAATTAAAAAGAAAACGTCATTTAATGTAATATGTATTAATGTAATATCCAAAGCTTTTGCAATTTCTTTTGCAACTTTCATAGAGATGCACGATAAAGTGTTTTTTAAACACAGAACAACCTATTTATAATTTACATATACATCATTTGTTTTTTATGAGTTGAGTAGTTAAGAGCAGAACAGTAACAAACTAAGCCCATGATTTTCTGATCAGCAATCCAACATTTTAAGCTCTGAGCTATACGGTGACCCAGTAATGCACAACAAAACACAACAACACTTAAAAAGCAAATATAACCCCAACACAATGAAATCAAGTTAAAGCAAAACTGAAACAAGCTGCAACATAACACAATTTTAATAAAGAAACATTAGATCACAACCAACAGATATTAAAGTGAAAGCTACAGATCAAAATGTATGTATTTTTTCTGTTTGTTTAACAATAAAATACACTATGATTACATGCATTCTTTTGTTGTTCACTCTTAGAAAAGTGTTGTAAAGTAATATTTGTTTTAAAAAATTTTTGTAGTTTTTTACCTTGATCCTGTTGTGTTTTAAACTTTTTCCCTCCTAGCTGTTTTATATCATGCTCTGAAATTCATTATACCACTTAATTCAGGATATGTTTGGCAAATAAAATTTGGTATTTTAATCTAATAAGTGTTTCTGAGTTGATTCCAAAAAAAGATTGTTTAATAAATACAGCAAATATTCTTCGTTTTTCAAGTCCACTTAAATAATTTTAACTTTAAAGGAAATATATCAACTAAAATATCAACTACTCACAAGAAATAGAGAAGACAATAAATAAATGTCAGAGATCTGCAATGATATCAAGGAAAAGTAGCTCATTACTCGAACGAAAGGCCAGCGTGAGATGATTCATATTTCTGTCAGATATGTGATACTAAAGGCAGCATGTAGTAGCTAATGAGCCTAAAATCAACAAATTTATACTGCATGTGAATGTCGTTGAATGCCACAGTCACACCCGAGTTGCTCTAAGGGTTTGACTTACCCTTTCACCAGCTCCACCACAATAAAATCACTTCCGTCTCCACTATTGTAAAGGATCAGGCCATCAGAACTGGTGGTCTTGAATTGGAAGAAGAGGTGCATGGAGGCATATGCCTGCAGTGTAGCCAGCGCAAGGTAGCTTCCTTTGCTCCTAAAAGTCACTGGGTCAGCAATGATGTGACGCATGCCGAAACGGGCGTTCAGCTCACAGTAGGATATATCGCCATTTTTGCACTGATCAAGGTACGGCACACCATTGACTGTCAGACCCTGTAGGTGGCCAACAAAGTTTGACGGGACGACAGAGATAAACTGTCTTTCCGTCATGATTCCGGTCTCGATGTTGTGGAACTCTAGGCGGGTATGGCCGCCAGTCATCTGACCTGTGAAAAGATTAAGACGTGAATTATACCTTGGTTAAAGCTATTTTCTGATAACCTAAAAAAGGACTGATATATTTGTTTAAGTGATATTATGATTAAACAGAAACTTCTGCTAAACTAATTTTTAATAAGTGTTGGGTCCAGTTTGGTAACACAAATATTATTTGGTTACTTGAAAAAATCCTAATATATGTAGAATGGTCTAGTTTTACCAAAAAACTGCAGGCTAAGCTGGTTAGCATATTAGTTCCACATAAAATTCAGAGCCTGCATTACCCTCAGTTGTGACATTATCCACAGACAGCTGCAAATTCTTGCCTCTGCGCACCACTTTTACAGAATGCCATTCATTATCGTTGAGCTTCTGGCCAGCATACAAAGTTTCAGGACCTTTACCTACAGGAGGACAGGACAATCACTCGCAAAGCTACACATGCAGGAAAACTGTCTCTCTTATGGTGGATAATTTCAGTAAACATTTACATAACCCTACATTTGAATGAGGAGAGAACCTGTGTGCACACACACATGCACACCTATACAGAAAGTATAACAATCATCACAATTAACAGCAAATAAAATGTTAAACAAACTAACATGGATATTTTCCATAACTATCGAGATGGGTAGTATTGTCCAGAATACCACTGGAATTTAATTTGTTGGCGTAGACCTCTTTATTTATTTTCACTCTGTTAAATGCTTAATCTACTACCCAGAAGCATTTTACCCATGGGACTTGTCTTTTTTTTACCCCAACCTGTCAGCAGGTTTTTACCAACACCTTCCCCCTTGTCTATATAAATACGAACTGCTGATGGAAACAGGAGTGGATATGTGAAGTACAAAAGCGAGGGGAAGAGAGAGCCTATCAAACTATGTTATTGTGCAATTCTCAATGTCACCTCAAATCTCGCTTAGTTCTCCGTTTGATGTTCTTGCGCTATGCTAGTCTGACAGGGCATGCTGGGTAATTGGCTGAGTCTGATTTGTTATGGTGCATGGGACCAATTTTGAATAAAAATTATTTGAAGCAAATGAAGCAAATGAAGATCTGCGTTTGTGGAAAGCGAAGCATGGCATCACAAGGAATCATAGTGGATGTGATTTTTCATGTTTAATCCAGGATCACTTCCAAATAGGACGTAATCCTGGATTAAATATCCTTTGTTAATTCTGGACTAAAATTGTAATCAACTAATCATAAGCATCTTATGTCATCAGTGTGTGTTATCCAAACCTGGTTTAAATTTTCTTTTCCTACTTGGAACCAAAATGTAATTATTATTAATGCATTTATTTTATTATTGCTTTCAGGAACAAAAATGGATGTGCTCAGTAAAATGTATTTAGGTCTTCTTCTTCTCCTTTCGGCTGCTCCCATTTAGGGGTCGCCACAGCGAAT
>JAOTQW010000026.1:2286811-2302236 GCA_026260075.1 Sisor rabdophorus
GGATTGTTCACTTTCTGGAATTAAAGTATAAACTCTGCAACATGGATTCGCTTCCATCTGGTTCATTACAAAAGTATATTTAAAGCTATTCCCAGCATCATCAAGCAGCCACTGTTGAGCCCCTAAGTAACTGCCAGTTCCTCAATTGTACAAGAAATAAATGTTACTCACACTTGTATCTGGGCCTTTATTGAAGACACACCTCGTTATACAGCTCTTACCTGTTAATGCCACCACTATCACATCGCAATTATAGAATCGATCAATACTATACTATACACAATATAACACAGTGTAACATTATATAAAGAGAGAGAAAGATATCACATATTAACAATAATTTAAAAAAATATTTGTACCAAAGCAAGAAACCTCTACACTATGACCACAACTGTAGCACACACCTAGAGCGGCTAAAAATCAATATGGACCTAATAACATAACATAATATAAAATAAATTCAAAGGCTGTAAGTCACCCTTGCTGGTCGTCGGCACTAGTCTTCAGGTGATGAATAGACTCTTTTCTGTGCTAAGAAAAGCTTGTTAGAGTTTAGTCAAACTTTCCTCACAATCTTTTATGAAAAAAACTTTTTAATCAATTGAAAGAGAAAATCTAATTAAACAGTAGTGGGACCCAGAAGTGGCAATTTGGTTGTGTTGGCAAGGAAATCTATATAAAAATATAAATCAACTTGTAAATGTAAGCATTTAAGGTGCAGATCTTAAATCCATTTGTATATAATGTTTATTTATTCATCAATTTATTCATCTTCTATACCTGCTTATTACCTGAGTCATAGGGGTCTGTTGAAGCCTATCCCAGCGCACATAGAGCAAGAGGCAGAGGTACACCCTAAACAGTTCGCCAGTCCACTGCAGGGCCTGTATATGATGTGAGCATCTAAATTCTAAGCTTTGTTTTTAGAATTGGTGCGGTGGCGTAGTGGTTAGCACGGTTGCCTCACAACTAGAGGGTCCTGGGTTCGAATCCTGGGCCTAGGGTCTTTTATGTGTGGAGGTAAAGAAAATGAATGAATGAATAAATAAATTAATGTTTAAAACTGAAGGTGATAATCATACAAAGTATCTCCAGCTTTATACAATCATCGTGCCTTCGTAACAGAGAGGAAGGAGATAGACTTTCAGCTACCTGTGTGTGTATGTATGTGTGTAAAGAAGGAGACAAGAGTCTGTCTGATCATCAATCTCAAGTATTCTGTAAGCTTCCATCCCCTTGCCAGTGGGTCTAAAGTGCAATTATGTGTGTGTGTGTGTCTGTGTAATTATCACCATGATGTATTACTCTCCTTTATGCCCTCCACTCTCTGACCACACATCTAATCCTGTTGCCATGGCGCCAGAGCCTCAATAGCATACAGGAGATATTTGGGGACAAATTGGGGAATTTGGAGCAGTGTGCTTGCTTGCCTGTGTTTGTGTGTATTTGTGTGTTTACTTATAAGACTAGAGTAGAGTGTTTAAACGAAGTCTTCATTATGACAAAGTTGATTGCCGTACGTATGCTGTAGGAAGGTGCTTAAATGTGGCATTTGTAGAGTTGTGAGGTTAAAATATGTTTGGTCATTTGTGTTTGAGAGAAAGAGAGAGAGAGAGACAAAGAGGCACTGCAAAAGGTCACTGGTGTGTGTGATTAACTGTGTGAAAGACATAGTGAAAGCAGTCTTGCTGTGTGCAGACAAGTTTAAAAAAGGTCAGTATGATGGGTGTTTTGTGCGCATTTGGGTTTGTGTGTGTGTGTTTGTGTGTCTTCATCCTATAGGAAAGGGGCAGACGGTTTGTTGCTTTAAAAGTGATGATGAGGCTGAACGAGAGGAGAAAGACAATCAGCTGTGAGACCGATACGGGTGTAAATTCCTTCATCAGCCAGATTAAAGCATTACTGTTTGATTTAATACCCTGAGACACATGTCGACACTGGATGCACAGACTAATAGAACTAAAAAAGTTCTGAAAGAGTTAAGAGTAATTAAAATCATTATTTTCTCTTGCCAACTGATATAGAAAGCAAAATCTTTACTCTAAGCAAAAGCATGAAACTAGCCTGGCTAGATTATATGCTAGCTTACTGATTGCGTATCTGTAATTACAGAAATTTGATTTGTCTACTAAGTGAACCGGTTCAGCTGTGACATTTTGCATGAGTGAAGTTATGGATTAGCAGACGATTTGTTTTAGCTGCATCTTAGCTACATTTTTAGACGGCCATTGCATAAAAGTACTAAAATCACAAAGCCAACATTGAGTTTGTGTGTGCATGTCTACTTTGTTTCTTTAACAATATTTTGAAAATGCACTTAATTATCTCTTTGCCCTAATTTTAATGTCCAAAATTTATACATAGCTAATAAACCGAGATGATTTGCCACAGAAATTGCCAAGATAGCTGTTCTCAAAAACTGCAAAACCTGATAACATGCTTGCTAATAATCCATAAAGCATTCATCTATGCAATTCTTTCTTTGCACCAAAGTATGCTTATGTATTTGAATTTATTTTCCCACAAATAAATGAGGGCATAGGCTAAAAAATATTAATATCACTGTCGGCATTCTGCAGAGCTCGCTTAACCTTTAATTACAGCAGGTTTCTGACGCGGTACGCTGTATCATGGCAACAAAGGGTCGGCCCTGAACCGCATGCTGGGTACACAGACAGGGTCGCCATCAATTATTAAAACAATGGTCCATGCAGGTGATTAGGCATTAGTTTTAATTACACCCCAGAGCGATGGGAAGGCAAGAGAGCGATTGGTTCATAAGCAGTAGAAAGAAAGAGAGAAAGGGGGAGTAAGTGGCGATTACTCAATTTGTCATTCACATTCTCTCTCTTTCATCGCCCGTGTCTTTTCTGAGAACATTTTAAATTTGTGTCACTGATCTTGCCTACACAAAGAGTTCAGTTTTTGCTGTTTCATCTTTTGCCTTCTTATGCCACAGACATTTTACATTTACAGCATTTGGAAGACGCCCTTATCCAGAGCAACTTACAACTGAGCAATTGTGTGTGTGTGTGTGTGTAAAAAGGGGTAAAAGTCAGGAAGAATTTAAACATTGCAAGACAGACAAAAGAGCAACAAGTAAGTGAAAATGAGACACATTTAAAGAGAAGATGGTGAATAAACAAGGTGGATGAATCCCATTGGCAGCCAACAGCAGCACCAAGGATAATTTGTGGTACTGTTTGTATTTGTACAAAATGATGCAGATAGAGAGAGACACAGTAACAGGGAAAACACAGGGAAAGAGAGAGGGGGTGGAGAAATTGTTTAACAACATAAAAATGGGCCATCCTCCTCAAGACAGAAAACAACAGAGAAAAAAGATAAATGGGAACCAGCAAGTAAAAAGAGATTTAAAGGTAAAAGATTTGTTTCACGAGAAAAAAATCATAAAGTAGTAGCAATGCAGGCAAAAGTCTTAGGGATGACAAAGAATAAAGGACATACACAAAAGAAGATATGACAAAACAGTTTTCGCAGAGGCAAGAAAACATTTTTAGAGCAAAGAAGCACAAAGAATGAACAACAAAGAGAAAACAAGCAAAGCATTGAGGTCAAAGATCCTCAGTGGGGAAACTGAATTGCATCTGAAGATGGAAGTGGAAGAGTGATTGGCTGAGAATTGGAGGAAATCTGTTTTAGTGAAGGCCAAAATAAAAAGTTCAGCTGTGGTTTCCTGTAGTGTACAGGGGTCTAGATGGAAAATCAATACTGTAACAGAAAAGTCAAGAAACTTGAACCTGTTTCGGAAGGTTGCCTACGCTTGCGTGGGTTTCCTCTGGGTACATGTGCATTAGGTTAATTGGTGACTTTAAATTGCCCATAGGAGTGAATGTGTGTGTGGCCCTGCGATGGACTGGCGAGGAATAAGCGGGTATAGAGGATGAATGAATATATATTAAACATTTTTTTAAATTCCTGAAAAGCCCAATGTTACGCCACTGCTCATGGGTGCAAAAACCAAAAACTCATTCATTTCATTTATTTGCTCAAGGCAGAGGATTACACCCTAAACCCTGAACAGGTTTCCAGTCCATCACAGGGCTACACACACAATCACTCCTATGGGCAATATAGAATCTATCGTACATGTTTTTAGACTGTGAGATGGAAACCCACGCAAGCCAGGGAGGACAAGCAAACTCAACACAGAAAGACCCTGCTTGGGAATCGAAACGACAACCTTCTTCTAGCAACAGTTCTTACCACTAAGCCAACATGCTATTCTGTAAAAGAATGTGTCATGTGTTATATGTTTTTTGGTATTTGTTAATTTCTCTGAATGAAGATTTTATTATTAAAAGACATTTTATAATTCATGCATTTTTATTATTTTTTTGTTGTTGTGTTTGCCATACGGGAGAAAAATAACAGTTAAAATGTTTGGTCAATTCAGTACTGTTAAAACTAAATAATGTTTTTGCACATCTGGTATCGGTCACATGAACACACAATTAATAGGTTATAAGTTCAAGTTTTGAACAGATATAATAATCTGTCAAAACTTTAACTATACCATACAAAAAAAAAAATCTAACGCATGAAATGCAGGGCTTTAGTCTAAATTGATTTTTTCAACGTTCAGAGACAATCAAACCAGGAAAACATTTAGGTTTAAATTTATGTTATAGTTTTATCTAATTTAATTGTCTGTTCACAGATACCTATTTATTATAAGGATATACATTGTGTAAATAAGTAGCTTATTATTATGAAATCCAGTCCATATCTAATGGCTTACAAATTGACAGATTTTCTTGCGTTCAAATCTTAGTAGGAAGTCTTTCTTTCTATAAAAGATTAAAAGCATCTTCACAAAAATAAGTAGCCTATTACCTGAGCACAGCATTAATTGTGGTAATTGTCTTTAGTAAGACAAATCAGATAAAAGGACTAAAATTGCCCTTAAGGAGTAATCTGACCCAAATATTTATTTATCTTCATTAATTCAAAGTCAATGCAATTGATCCAGGAGACTACCCGCTTTGTGGACAGAATACATCCTGAAGAGCAAATCAAATGGCAAGCTAATATACATAAAGGGTTCAAACTATTTACTAGTATGATTTGATGAGCTGCCTACTTTACACCTGAATCATAGAGCAATGCATCAAAATATAAATTCTTAGGATCATATTTGGTGTGTGGCTACAAAAGAATTTATTACTTTTTTAACAAACTAACAAAAATTATTTCCACTTACCTTCCTTGCAGTATTTTCCCCGGAAACGTGTGTGGGAGCAATCACAATGCACCTCTCCAAATTGGACAACACAGAATCCTCCATTGAGACATGGGTTCTGCTTGGTACACAAGTACTCCAGATTGTTCTGAATTCCTTGACTGTTGATCAAAATAGGAGGCATCTCACCCACTTTTAGGTTGGAAATTAGGCCAAGGAAAGGAGGCTCGTATTTTACCGTGCTAGAGGTGAGAGCAGACAGACGAACGTCTGGCGGAATTCCGCCCACAAATAGATCACTAACTACGGCCATCTCCCTGCGCTTGGAGCGGACCTCTGCCACCTTGGTCTCGCCGTCCACCATAAGCATGGTTTCACGATAGTTGCGTGTGAGGAGGACCATGTGCCAGCGGTCATCACTAACACGAGTCTCCATGTGGATTGTGGCTGGCTCGGCACAGTGGATGGCAAAACGTAGCTTTGGATGTCCATCTGCGATAAGAAGCTCAAGAAAGTCACAGTTGCCTCCATCATCTAGATAGAGTACCAGAGCCTTGCTTATATTGGTCTTCAGGCTAAAACTTAGTTCTCCAATCGAACCTGCTTCCCAACGACCATATCGAGCCCACTGACCTGGTGCTCCCCCGAACTCCAGGACCTCCCCAGAATGCAAGTAAACAATCATGATCAAGAGCCACAGGGGCCAGCATGAAGACCTTGCTTTCCTTGTCATTTTATCACAATATTATACACAAGAGTTATTTTTGTGTAAGACAGCTGTCAAAACACAAATATTTCTTCTCTAGCTGCAATTTATGTAAAAAGATGTAGAGTAGCACACCTAGGCTCTCCAAGCGTGGTATTCTTAATCCTGCCTGTTCAGCAGATTCTTTTCAGTTTCGTTCTCACTCTCTGAATCTGTCCCTATTCACTCTGAAATGTCTCCTTCCTCTCTCCATCCGTGGGCACCCTTTAGATAGCAAAAGGGGGTTGGCAAAAAAAAGATGTGTACTTTTTAAACCAGTTTTCAACCTCTGATTAAAACCTTTGGTTGAAAACAGCTGAGGCAGGTGAAATTCCCCAATATGAAACAAAGGTGTTTGGCTGGGGGAAATAAATTAGTATAGACTTTTAAATTGCAAAGGGCATTGCAGCAATCTCACATCCAGGCAGAAAGTGTTCATGGTCCTGTCACCTTGCTCTACTTCTCCCTACTCAGTCTTTTCCTCCCAAAGGAATTAAACCAACAAAGATCCTGGTTCTTGCATCATTCTGACCTTGGAAATCCTGCAAAAGTAGAATAATTGAACATGAACACCAGGCACAGAATGAAACACTCTAAAAATAAATAAAAATGTAAGTCTAGTATATGAAATTCCCAGGAGCGAATTTTGAGATAGAGAAACCTCAGAAAAAATTCCCAATGGATTTGAGGACAGTGCAGGCAGTAAGATATACTATCTAATAACCTAGTCTTAATAAATAACAACAACCAAAACATTTGACAAACCTGCACATAATATACATTATATATTATGGGTATAGCAGGTATAGCAGCCACTTGGGTAGAATTATCAGAAACACTGAAGACCATACCAGCGACTGTCACATAATCTATTAATAAGACATGTTTGAGGAAAGACCTGAAGTTTTGGACCCAGTAAATGTAAATTAGTTAAAGTGTTGTACTGCCAGAAGATCATAGGTTCAATTTTTATGTCCATCAAAGTCCATTGTCAATTAAAGTTTCAAACAAAGATTTAATTACAGAATAGAAAAATATTAGGAGGAATAAAAGAGGAAAAGTTAAAATCCTCACAGCTTCACTGTAAGGCAAAGGCTATTTCAGAACATATTTTGTTTCCTATTCCAGAAATAATATTTGTGTGTTGTAATATTTATCTATACATATAGCACATCTGTATGTTGCTCTGGACAAGAGCACCTGCCAAATGATGTAAATGTATATTATGTTCACTAAGCACTGTGTTTTGTTTTCTGTTCCCTGTTATTAGGATGTGTACAGTGAAATAATGGGTTATAATGTCTTCTCCAACATTTACATTTACGTTTACAGCATTTAGCAGACGCTCTTATCCAGAGTGACATACAAAAGTGCTTCAAAATTGATTGTTCAGCTTCTCAATACTGATACAATAGTAAAACAATCGTAGTACAACCAAAAAAAGATGCAAACAGTAGCAGTCAGTAACAGCAACAAACAATTTAAAAAGTAACTAAAAATACAATTATAGAGCAGAATGGTACCTTTTTTGGTATTAATTTTTGTAATAACAAGGACTAACAGATTGTTCAGTAGTTATTTTTACTTCAGCAGTATAATTTTGATATGTATGTATGTATATTTACCGAGGTCCTGTTGAGTGTTTGTCTAGTTTATGTCAAGTTAGTGTAGTAATAGTGTAAGTAATAATGTTAGTCACCCAGTGATGAAATTTTTTGATAAGACTTTTTTCACTCAACCAACCTGTTGCTTTATTTTTTAATTGAACTAACTTGTGACATGGTATGAATTCAACATAAATTTTCTACCCTAATCTGTAGTTAGTTTAAATTCACATGCAGATAAGTCCTTGTTATTACAATAATAAACAAATAAGCATCATTATTATTGAACTATGATAAACCCATGACAACATATGCTGTAGTGGTGGTTATCTAAGAGCTATCAGGAGCTACTTCAGAGTAATTTAGAAAGTACTTAACATTTATGACCTCATTCACTTAGCCAGGAAAAAAAAATCTAAAGATTTTTTGTACAGGTAATTAATATGCAAAATCAGATTTTTTAATTTAAATATATTGTATTGATTGCCAGGATCCTTGAAAAGCTTGCAAGTCATTATTCTATATATGTTACATAAAAATGTACAGATGTAGTTCAATCGAGATCACTGAGCAGCAGCCTAAGCAACTCACTATAAATAATACTGCAGCGTTTTTTTTTTTTTAAATGGCCTTAATTTGATTGTGAATAGAATGAAAGACCTGAGCCTTGACTCTGTACGGCTCTAACTAACTCAAATAGCATACAGACAGTATCTGACATGCTGCAACTATTTAATAGTTTCACTCATATCCATGACACTGTGTCATGATAGAGTACATGGTTTTCATTTATTAAGATATTAGAGTCTAAACATTAACATAAAGTGAAATTTATTAATTAATCGTATCTGTCTGTCGCTAGTCATTTTAAACACGGCTGCACTTGACCTGCTAGTCCATGCTTATACCTTCTTTTATTTTATTATTTCCTGTAAGGATATTTAATTTTCTATAAATTGCTACCGAACCCTGCTTCCGTTGTTAGAATTAATTATTGACTCATCCATCATTTCCTACTCTTATCCTTACCTGATGACTGCTTTCTTCTTTGGTCTATTAACTCACTTGTTTTCTTGTGCATTACACAGTTAATTTATTTATTCAAGCACTTATTCGTTTGCTAATCCAGTTGTATTGGTCATCTCGCTTACTCATTTATTGACTGCAGTAATTGACTCAAGCTTTTTTATAAAATGCAACTCGATAAAGCCAATAGATGCTTTCGAAGTGTAGAACTAGTTCTTTTTTTAGACTAGCTATTTAATGCTTTTTTTCAAACATCTAGGAGATTATGTACAGCAGGTAACAGGTTATAGGCAGACTGTATGCTGATTTTTTTTATTTCTTAAAGGCAGGCAGATAAATAGTACTTATAAAGCTTATTATTTACTATTAATAATAATAATAATAATAATAATTACAATAATAACAATGCCTAATTATTTATGACTATATTTTAGATTTCTTAATCAGACCCCATACTTAAACTTAAGATAGGTCTTACTAAACAGCTTAACTGTTACAGCAAACAGCAAGTGAGAAGTTTAAATGGTAGTTAATAGTTAGTTCCATAGTGTGTTGTAGGTGAAAACACGTCACTGGCTGTATATATAGAAGCTTAAACAAGAGACACATCTAAACTGGCTTTGATACTTTTGCTGGATAAGTGTGATGAGAGGTTGTAACATAAAGCTTTTTTAAACATCATTTTACAAATTACCTTCACTTATACCACACCGTCTACGCTTTTACGGTTCCTGTGTTAGCTTCAAATGTATGCAAAGTGTATCCAAATGTGGGGCTGTGAATGATTTTTATATCTTACTGCAAGCTGTTAAGTGCACATTATAATCAAGGAAAAACTGTTTAAGTGCTTTAGCCACACTTCATCACATATAACTCACAGATAACTTATGCCCATGGTCTCACTCCATATACAACAGAAATCACTTTTTAACCTGCCAAATTATTATTTGTGCTAGAAGGAATAGTCAAATATTTGCATAATGCTGTTAAAGATATTAAAGAGACTGTTATTTTTCCATTGGGTAAGTGATTTGCAAAAGTTTGTTGACTGTGACACTTCAAACAGATTATTCTCTAGTGTGTGTGCCAGAAAATATCGAAGATCTAACTCTCTAATTCACTTAGTGGGGTTTAGAAAGGGTCACCAGCCTAATACAAGGAAGAGAAGAAATAAAGAATGATGTATGATCAATGCAGTTATGGCCCCTGAGAGGGTGGGGGCAAAAAAGATTATGAGGCAGCGATGCTCCTGCTGCACCGTCATGCCATCCCTAATTGAAGTTTAAAGATAAAATTAACTATTATTTTGTTTTATTGTTATATTCCCCTCTTTGCATTTACAGAGAATGGTTAAGAACATTTTCTACCAGCATCTAAAAATGACATATTTAAGCAGGTACTTAATTTAAATTGAAATGTAGAATTAATTAATCTATTTTATTCATCTTCTATACCTGCTTATTGCCTAGCTCTAGGTCACTGCTGGAGCCTATCCCAGAGCACAACCTGGACAGGTCGCCAGTCCATCGCAGGGCCACACATAGATGAACAACTCACACACTCACACCTATGGGCGGAGTAACCGGAGTACACGTAGGAAACCCATGCAAGCAGGGGGAGAACACGCAAAATTCACACAGAAAGACACAGAAATTGAACTTACAAACTTCTTGCCCTAAGGCGACCACTACACCACGATGACACCCCTGTTAAAATACATTTTAAATAATTTTTTCCCACCATTTTTCAATATAATAGATGTTCTCTCCTGCAGGCTGCACTTTTCAACCATGCAACTATATTAATAGACTTTAATACAAAAATTAACATCCTTTCCATTAACCTTTTTTATACTCAATGCTGAAATAATTGTAACCAATTACAAAAAATTTTACTTAATTTTTAAAAAGTTACATAAATAGTCAATTGAGAATTTTGGAAGGTTAAAAACAATGCATGCCGCTGCATTTTAAATCATCTGCAAAAAACAAATTGCACCGAGAGGAAGACCAGCCAAGAGTTGCAGTAGTCAAGTTTGGAAATTACAAGAGACTGAGCAAGCAACTGGGTGGCCTGAGAGGATAAGAACTGGCGAATCCTTTTGATGTTGTGAAGGATGAACCTGCAGGATCATGTTAAGTTAGTAATTTGTGAGGAGAAGGATAGTTGATTGTCCATAGTTTCCCCAAGGTTGCGAGCAGTGGCAGTGAAGCAGAGATTAGTGAATTGTCCAGAGTAATTGCAAGATTTTTTAAACTAAAATGAGGCAATAAAACTTGTAATGAATAGTTCTAAATATACATATGGCTAATTAGTCTTGTAGGATAGAGAATTTACTTCAAAATTGAGTGAAATAATCTATTTATAAATTCAGTCATAAAAGTATACTTGATTGTACAGCAAATAGTGAAGTGTTTTACTTTGCATATCCCAACTTGTTGTTTTGGGGGTCAGAGCAATGGGTCAGCTATAATACAGCGACACTGGAGGGGTAAGGGTCTTGCTGAGGACCAAATAGTGGCATACCTAGCAGTTTAAATCCAGGTCGAAAACACACACACACACACACACACACACACGCACTTTCACTCCTATGGGCAATTTAGAATCACCCACCTAATGTACATGTTTTTGGATTGTGGGAGGAAACCTAAGTACCCGGAGGAAACCCACACAAGCGCAAGGAGGTAAACGGCTAACCACTATGCCACCACACCGCCCTACAGCTGAAAAATCTCTGTGAAAATCACTTAGACCTAGTTAAAGACACTTGGCTATGGACTGGCCAGCTGTCATTCACCGGAGCAACTGCTAAACACCTCTCTATCCTGACCTCTTACCTCTGGGACGGCTAAGTGCCGACCTTTCTTTTGACTCTAGGCTTCTTCCAAATGGTTTGGTGCTGCTTGAAAACTCCATCAAGTTCTAAGTAGAAAGCTAGGAAGATAACAATAAAAAAGTCTACTGCTCAAAAGAATAATCAGGACACCTGATTATTGCATCCATATTCATTCATTCATCTTCTATACCCGCTTATTCTGAACTTTCCGATGTCACGGGGTTTGCTGGAGCCTAATCGCATCCATATTTATAGTTTTAAACATAAGCCGAATAAAAGTCGCAAAAAAGATTTTTCACTAGTTTTATAAGAACTTGTGTGTTCATTCAGAGTATTGTATTTTATAGTATTAGTTAGATGTTGAGGTGATGTAGGTCTGCGGTGCAGTTGGTTTTTCCAAAGTTGTTCAGTTATGTTGAATCAGAGTTGGGACTATGTCCTATGGCTATGTTCACTCCAACAGAACATATGCAGAGGGACATTGTCATGCTGAAACAGTGTTTGGGGCATTTTACATCTAGTAAAAAAATACAAACAAATAAACTAGTTCATGTTTTTTTGCCAGGGAAATAGAGCTATGACTCCTAGTGGACCAGAAGCCAAAAAAAAGGTCCTGTCAGCCAGGGGAGTCTGCCGCTTCTGCGAGATAATTAACTGGGAGCAGCTTGAGACACCAGTAAATAGCCATGTTCTTAAAAACATTGTGTGAGGGACAGAGAGAGACACACACACAGAAAGAGAGAGACACACACACAGAAAGAGAGAGCGTGCGTGAAAGAGGCAGAGGAGCCTGATGAGCTTGTTTAAATGGATTGATTCTCTCTGCAGAAACTAGTTGTGCGCTTTGTTGCCTCCTGATTAATTCTCAGCAACTACACACACCTTGTTGTTTTATTGTACATACCCGCATGCATTCACCCACTCAACACTGCTCTATGATTTCTATGTCTTGTTCGGAGGCAGCATCGTTTCTTGCCTTCCTTTGTCCTTTGAAGCAAAAAAAGATGAGGATGTAGGGGAGAAAGGGTTCAGTGAAACACCTTGATTTACATACAGATATCTGCACTGCCAAAATATCCATGCAGTGCAAATATGTTTAAAATTTGTTAAATACAAACAACAAATAAAAATTAAAGCATGACAAATTACAAAATATAATGTGGTTAAGTTATTAAACTGATACCAGAAAGACTAGGGTTCGATCCAGCACAACAAAGTCAGCACTGTGGGATCCTGATCAAGGCACTTAACCCACGAAGTTGTTTAAAACGTAAGTTGATATGAAACACAAGTTGGTCTAAATAAGGGCATCATCCAAACGTAAATATAAATAATGAGTAAAACACTCCTAAAAGTATTTAGTTCTATACTACTATATTATTTTATAACAATAATACAAAGTTTAGAAAAATACAAATACAAAGAAGCCTCAATTTCAAACACTTGTATAGTTAGTAATTGCATTGTTTGATTAAGCAAGCCTGTTGCAGCAATTCTTTAGCATATTTTTTACACAGTAATAATATTTCAGTACAGGTTAATATTAACCCCTATTTTAACCCCCTAATGTCTGTAAAATGTTTTTTTATTAGGGCTTCTTTTTTAAATGAAAAAAAAAAATATATATATATATATATAATTGAAAAATCCTTTCTGTGTGGAGTTTGCATGTTCTCCCCAAACTTGGAATTTTTCTGGGTCTTCCGGGTATGTACAACATGTGTGTGGTTGTTTATCTATAAGTGGCCCCGCGATGGACTGGCGACCTGTTGTGGAATAAATTAACGAATGAACGATTAAGATGATTGCTTAAACATTTGTAAATATTTTCTTTGTAGTTTGGTGTACACAAGAAACCCATGTAGGTGACGGATTCAATAAAATATTTAATAAATGCTATACCTTTGTTAAATATGATTATTTATAATTCTATTATCATTCACTCTGCAATGCTCCCCCTTTCTATTGCATTCGTTTACACCATTTATGGCGATGTTTACTTATAGTATTCAGAAATAGTGCGGTTTTGTTTGGCATTTTTTATTTTTTATTATTTTACATACTAAGAAATTGTTAAATGTCATCAAAAAACACATTTAAAACAACTTTAATTCGTTTGTCCTTTAAATAAATTTAGTCTCATAATCCCCCGATTCTGACTCAGCAAGACAGATAATTATGAAGTTTAAAAAAAGGCCGGAGCTAACAGAGTGTGAAGGGGACTGCTGTGTGTGGATAGTGGAATCGGTGCACTTCCTGTTACTGATACACGTCTCAGTGCTTTTTCTCATCTCCGCCTTTGTGCCTCAGCTGCTTTCCGTCTCCCTCTCTCCAAGCGTACCGGCGGAATAACGGATAAATAAAGTCTTATTGGAGAGGGAAATGACGCTCCCATCCTGATTTTACTCAGCTTTACTGCTTATTAACTTTTCTTAATTAGATGGATTATCTAACAGAAAACATGCTCGACCCTGAATTGAAAAAGCACAGGTTTACAAATAATGAAAAGCTTAAACAATATGAAAAATGACTCACAAACAACAAAAAATAAACCTGCTTTACTGTTAAGCTATTTGGAATAAAAGATTCTTCTGTATTTATTTATTTATATTCAGTCAATCACAAAGCTTTTTATATTCATTGCTTATATTTTTTTACCAAAACTACCAAGAAGTTTGACATTCAAGCTGTTATGTTACCGTCCTTCCTTGGCACTCATCACAGATGTGATATGTGATATCTTTTTCCAAAAAGCAATATTTGATTTTCTGCATTTAGAAAGTTTTGCCGCTTTACACCTTCTGGTGAAATAGAAAACGGCTCCAGTGCATGAAAATGCACAGCATTTTAATAAAATTGGTTAATTTTTTAATTTGTTAATTTTCTGCTTCACAGATCAACATTGAGGTTGTTAGGAATAACTTCAAGATTATTGACATAAAGAAATAGTTAGCTATTTAACTGGGACAAACACACCAAAATATATTATACAACGTTTCTTTAAATGTGTGTAGTAAACAGCCAAGATTTGTTTAAGGTATATGAAGGTATGTGCTAGAGATATACAGAGTAGAATTATGTTAGGCAACTGTGTTAGCATTGTAAAAACTCAAGTTTCTTTTCTATACTAGCAACAACACAAGTAAACATAAGTGCATTTTTTATCATTCATTTGTCTTCTATATCCGCTTATTCCCTAACTCATGGTCACGGGGGTTTGCTGGAGCGCATCCCAGCATACTTGAGGGTGCCAGTTCCATCGCAGAGCCACACAAATAAAGAACCACACACACCTATACCTATGGGCAATTTAGAGTTACAAATTATCCTAGTGTACATGTTTTTGCACTTTGGAAGAAAACCGAAGAACCCAGAGTAAACCCAAACAAGCACTGCGAAAACTATGCACTATGTCCTCTATAGTAGAATTGTCAATACTCTACACACATCAAAGTTTATACTGTAAGTAAACTAAAAGACAGTGTAGTAAATGAATTCAAGAAAAAACTGTAGTGAACCCTAAAGTACAAGCTTTCTTTAAAGATTTTACATTTTTAGCAGCCATTTAACAAAATCAGAAGTAAAAGCACAACAAACATTCACAAACTTAATATCAAACTTAAAATGCCTCATTTTACACAGATTTTAGATATTGAGAGTAAATATTTTTTCTTTTTTACCAAAACACAAGCAGGAATGCTGTCTCAGCTATTTTTTATATGGCATCTATCTATCCATATCCATATTAATCCAACAGTTAATGATCCCTCATCCTAACCATCATTTATTTATTCCTCCTATTTATACATCATCCCTCTATGGCAAATCCCGTTAAACCGCTTAGACCTATCCACTTTCCCCTCCTTATCGGTTTCACACATTTACTGCCCCTGTGGCAGAAGCCCTTATTCGGAGTGACTTACCGTTATCACTTTCATACAACTGAGCAATATATATATATATATATATGTATGTATGTATGTATGTATATATATATATATATATATA
>JAOTQW010000026.1:2394988-2406997 GCA_026260075.1 Sisor rabdophorus
CTTGGGAGACCCTGCTGGGGGCATGTAGCCCCCGGCAACATAGCTCCTAGGGTCCGATAAGGTGGCAGTCCATAGAGGGGGCAACTATGTTACTATTTAAGTATATTTTTGTATTATACACTTTAAAGCTTGTTATTTTATGTAGTTATAATATGGTGTTGTAAATCTGTAATTTTTTCTTTTACTAGCACAGACATTTCATGATTAGTTCATCAATATTTACCTCAAAGTCATGGAAAAGTGTAAAATGACAATTACTGGCAGTATTAACTTAGTGCTTAAGGCATTGGGTTTTTATAGTTATATTTAACAAACTGTTTTTATTAACATTAGTCTTAAACCTTCTACCGACGATACTAAGTCCAAGGCTTTGGCCTGACTTCTTTTGTAGCTCCACTGACAGCACATCCCACAGTTCCTCTTCTTTATACTGTGCTTCATCCCGAAATACAGACAGACACACTCGCTGTGGAGTCTGCCTTAAAACATTAATTGCCTCGTCATGGCATGCTGTACGGAGGTCAATACCGTTTACCTGCAAAAAGAAGATATTTAAAAACCTTATCACAATATGTCAAAACTTGTATCGTATTCAAGGCTCATAAAGACCATATGACCATAATCATAAACCATGATTTGCCAAGTTACCAATTAATTAAAATGTGTACAGGTTTTTGCCAAAAATTCATAAATAATGGGAGTGATGTGGTGGCGTAATGGTTAGCACAGTTGTCTCACAATAAGAAGGTCTGTGCAGGGTTTGCATGTTTTCCCAGTGCATATTCTCCCAAAGCTTGGGTTTCCTCTGGGTACTTTTCTTTCCTCCCACTTTCCTCCCCAAAACGTACATTAGGTTGATTGGTAACTCTAAATTGCCCATAGGAGTGAATGTGAGTGTGTGGTTGTCTGTATGTGGCCCTGCGATGATTGGCAACCCCTCCAGGGTGTACCCCTGCCTCTTGCCCAATGTGCACTGGGATAGGCTCTAGCAAACCGCTGTAACCCCGAATTAGAAAATAAGCAGGTATAGAAGATTAATAATGAATAATGTTCTGGCATACCATAACCACTATTTGGCTAGTAATATGTGGCAAAAAATTTGCTGTTTTCTTATATTCCATTCGGCTTGATTAATAAATACAATCCCACCCCCCTTTTTTGTTGTTTATTTTGGATTAAAAATTTTTTTTATTTAGATGTTATACTCTAAAGTAAAAGTAACATTTTAGTGTTCTACATATGTTAATATATGTTAAAGTTCAAATATCTAAATTGAATATCACCTCGAGAATTTGATCTCCTGCCCAGAGTCTGCCATCTTTAGCAGCAGCCCCTTCCTCATACACCTCGTGGATTATTATAGCACCCTGTAAAAACACATTTTGTGTGTGATAAATCAAATAACCACATATGTATAACAATTATTTGCATATATTTACCAGCAATGTGTCGCAGCCACCCACGATGCTAAGTCCGAGCCCGGTTCTTCCTTTAGAGATTTCAATAGTAGTCTCACAACCTGGGATTATAGGGCAAGTCACTGGGTCAGATGTCAGGGTCGCTGGAGTGGATGATCTGCTTGAACCTGAAACACAATCATCATCAATACACTGTAATCGTCAATAACCATAAACCGCAGATAACATTTTTATTCATTTTTGAGTTCCTCACTTTTGACTGATTCCACTTCAGGGGGTGTCAAAGATCGAAACATTTTAGAGTCCACTAGTGGGTCTGACAGTCTCTGTGTCTGGTAGAATGAGGTTGAAATTAGACTGTGGCTCTCGGTACAGAGGGTGTGCTTGCCTGAGTTATCTTTTCTTAGAAATGATGTTACCTGTGGAAAAATAAAATAAACTCCCCTATAGATGGCCAAATAATACAGTAGAAAATACAGTAGTTATATACACTAAACTGCTAATAGTTTGTGGACAGCTTAATGTAGATAGTGTAGGTATTACCTCATCCAAGGAGAGGCCATTTCCAATTTCATTGTTTACTACCATCAGTCTGTTTTCTGGTGGTGTGCTTTCCTCCTGATTGAACAGACACATATATGAACACACACTTCTTATTTAATGAAGTTAAGGTAAAGACAACACCTGTAATATGCATTAAGATATCAATTTAGAAAGCTGCTTGCTATGTTAACAATAAGTTACATGTACAATTATTATAATTATTACAAAAATAAAAGCAGCTTGTCTGACAGTTTCACTGTTAAACATATTAACATTTATTTAAATACAAATATGTATTTCATTCATGTGTTTAGTTTCAGTCAGCTGGTACTATATCATAAACATTCAGGGTGTACCCCGCCTCTCGCCCTATGTGCCCTGGGATAGGCTCCAGCAGACCCTTGTGACCCCGAATTAGGAAATAAGCGGGTATAGAAGATGAATGAATAAATGTTTTGGGAGTCATGTAATTTCTTGTTTTTCTGTGTACAAAATAAGTTCTACGCTCTTTATTTTGGAATCCAACCCACACTGAACTCAAATTTACTGATTAATGCTAGAGGTATTTTATTCTTCAACAGCTGACTTTATTTTAAATAGCAATAATAACAGTTTTATTGTCAGCCAGTTATAGCCCCAGATTCCAATGGAGCAATAAGACACTGCATGATGTAATAAGAATGAGAGATGGTAAATAAATGAGAAAATATTTGATTTGAGTCGCTTTATTGTTATGATGTATTTAAGACAAATAATTACATTTTAATTATTACAGCTATTAAAAAACATTAGATGGGCTGGTCTCATCTGTCATTATCTGTTAAAGCAACACTATATAGTTTTCTCAACCTTAAAATAATGTGTCTGGAAGTGGACAAATTTTACAGCCACTGCTAGCTGAGGAGCTTCACACACCTACTATCACATTATTTTTTGGGATTAGGTCGGTGCACACTGCTCCCCATTCTATACCAGTGGAAGATTGTGACTTTATTGGAAGATTGTACTTTATTGTATATGTCAAACTGAACTCAAGCTGCACAACATCCACCTGATGCACAGCAACAAACGTGTTTGGCAAAATGTCTAGCAGGAAATGGTTCACATTTAACAGATAATCATTCTGTTTAGTGTTTAGCCTTTAACCAGAAAACATTTAAGAAACATTAATATTAATTTACACAGTTATTAATAAACTGCCTTCTATTACAAATAAAACATTTATTAGCTTGCCTGTATTTTCATGGCTGCATCATCATCATCATTCATTTCATTCTTGTCCTCGTCAGTAAACACCATTCCTCCCTCTTGCTGTTTTGTGTTTAGAAAATGATTGTTATTATTGTTTCACATATAAAAAAAGTATACCTGTACAGGTACATACATTTTAGGACCAAATAGCATTAGCTATCTGCATTAGGCATATTGTAGGGCCATTGTGGGTGTGTACTGATGCAGTATATAAAAAATCCATAAGCATTAACTATAATTACAGTTAAAAATCAAGTCACAGTATTACTGGGGTCAGTGTACAAATTCACAAGTATGTAATGCATCACAAAAAGGGATGTGGGTGTGGTATGTGACTCAAAGTATGAGGATTGTACTGGCAAATAGAAAAGAAATAATAGGGCGATAGAGAGGGATAGAGAATCTTTTTTTAAAACTGAAACCAATTGTTGATTATTTTCCCATAACTGCATGTCTAAATGTTTTATTTCTTATGTGTATACAACACAGGTAGCTACCTCTGGCCGTGCATCCAGAATGTTTCTGAATTCCTTTCTTGGGTTGACGGCCATCTGAGCAAGAGAATTTGTGTTTCTGTAACACACATCCATATAAACAGTAAAACACTAGAATACACTGTACAGTAAATATGTAATGTTATAATTCTGTTTAGTTAGACACTACAATCAGAAAATTTACCTATAACAACATCGAAAAAGTTAAATGAATTCAGTAAGATATTAGATATCAGCAACATTAATAGTTTAATTCAATCATTCATTCATTCATCTTCCATACCCGCTTATTCTTTAACTCGGGGTCACTGCGTCACTCCTATGGGCAATTTAAGGCACCAATCAACCTAATGTACATGTTTTTTAGACTGTGGGAGGAAACTGGAGTACCTGTATTATTAAAATAATAATAATACATTTGAAGTTATTTAATGTGTGTAAAATAATTAAACGTTTTCCCATTGAAATTGTTATTGAGTGGTTAACACAGTCTCCTTATAGCTAAATGATTTTGGGTTCGATTACAGGCAAAGAGTCTTTCTTTGCAAAGTTTGCTTGTTCTTATCGCACTTGCAGGGGCTTACTTCAGGTACTCTGGTTTCCTCCCAGAGTCTAAAAACATGTAAGTTAGGTTGACGAAAAATACCCATAGAAGTAAGTGTGAGTGTGTGTGGTTGTTCGTCTATGTGTAGCCCTGCGATAGTGACCCCAAGTTAGAAAATAAGCAGATGCATGAATGAAAAAAAAATACTAATCAGGGCATTAATAATAAATCTAAATAATCTATTTGGTAGAAATGTACTTATTTGTAAAAAGCTAAAATAACACCAAATGTATCCGGCAAGAATTTTCCATGTAACAGTTTTTATTTAAAAGATATATTTTTACTTACCTAATAAAGATGATTTTTACTTTAGATGGGGCACTTTTAATAATCAATGAGGCATTCTGATGGGACCGACCATAAAGAATCTGACCATTGATCTGCAAAAAAGGAATTATTTAAAGAAAAGTATTTCATTTAATTTGAATAAGAAAAATTCTAGTTACAAATATCTAGGCCTTACCTCCAGCAGCTCATCTCCTATAATGATGCGCCCATCTCTCCCAGCTGCTCCATTAGGATCAATGCTCACAACGAAAACACTCATTCTAGAGCGATCCCTGTTTCCTGCCAGACTCAGACCTAAACCACTTCTGCCCTTCTCTAGTTGAATCATATGCAAGATACCAGGCAAACTCCCATACCGCTCGACCACCTTTTCTGCTTGCACACAAAATAATTTTTTTTAACATAACCCAGTAAAAAGCCTCAGTTATTATCTATTCTTGCTTGTAGTACCTTTCCAAATGTGATTAAGTAGCATTTTTGTATAACTCAAGAATCACTACATGCTTCATCATATACCAGGGCTTCTTCTTTGAGTCTGGTGTGACTACACTGCCATCTAGTGGTAATGTTATTTTCATTAAATGAAACACAACTTACTCCAAGTGTAGCCAAACTCATCTTCCTCTTCCCTGACTGTATCATGAAAAAGAGAGAAATGATCAGGGATCTTGGTCAGCGTGTCTGTGTCCGTCTCGCCTATGCATGGAACTAAGAGGAAAGGCATCGCTGAAGAAATTTTTCCTGCCTCTCGATTTAGCTGCAATGGCAACATGAAGACATGAAAAGACATAGTTTACTACATACTAATAAAATATATTATAACTGTAGTTCAAGTAAAACAGTAGGAGATGTAAATCATAATCAGGAACATGTTGCTGAAGTCCTGAAAATGTTTTTATGCAACAAGTTCTATTGCAGACATGAAAAATGACACATTATCATCAACAACATCTTATTTTCATGACCAAACAACTCTTCACCAATGATGTCTGCTACAATTTAAAACCACATAGGCAAATTCTTAAAATTAACATTAGTGTAATGCAGCGATTAACAACAGTGTGTGTGGGTGTTTAGACAATGACAGAAGACATTGGAATTCTGGTGCTGCCTAGGTGGGGCATTTCAAGGCTGATGGTGTGAGCTTAAGAAACAGGAATGTTAAGTGGTTTTATGCAAAAACACTATGTGCCCAGTTATCCCAGAACTATTATTGTGTAGTTAATAGAATGCCCTAATATAACATGGATCTCACTAATTTGCTTACAATCCAAAGATTTGTCTGTTAATGTTTCTTATTTTTTTAAAAAATAAGACTAATTGTATGTATAGAACACACACTGTATGCAGTAAAAACACATGGTGTTTGTGTCATCCAGTTTGTGTCCATGGTATGTTGGTTAAGTGCTGGTTTAATGCAAGTAAGATATTTTAGACTAGACCAAAGATGATGTTTTATATGATGTCCACTAACTTACTTATTTGAGTTTAAGGGTATCCTATACTTGTTCTTAATCATTGGGAAGTAGTATAAATGTAGTAAGGGTGTTAAACTGCTTATCGGAAGTTAATTTCCAGCAACACTAACAACTGCCACTTCTAAGCATTGAACATGACCCTTAAGCCTCTGTGCACATCTGGTTAAAAACACAAGATATATGAAAGTCATTCTGAATAAGGGCATCTTCCGGTTGTCAGGAATGTTTTGATCATTTACCAATTATTTTCCCGTGGTCTGAATTATTGTATCCTGCCAGGTGTTAGATTGTAACATCAGCTATCAATAGTGTGTCAGTAGTCTAGCCAGATAGTTTTCCAGACAATTAAGTTATGTGGTTTAGAAAACACACTTGAGTGTCAACATGCTATTAGAAAACCTGACTTTCCAGCTATTAATTATGATTGCTGATTAGATTCACTTTAGACTCGCTTCAAAAACCATGGCATGTTTACTGTTTCAATTTCAAGCTATAGTCTCAGCAATTAGTGTGTACTCAATGTGTTTGACCTTGCACTGTTTCCCTGTGGTATGGTTTAAAAAAATTCTGCTTGATTTTGCAAGTTTTTTTATGCTGCTTATTTGCATTTTGTTCTTTTAAACATGTGTATGTTTAAAATGCTTTCAAAATATGCCACATATCTAATGATTCAAATTATAAGCCCTGATTAATTTTCAAGACCTTCAGCACTACATTCACAGCATTTGGCAAATACCCTTATACAGGGGCCCTACCGTGGTACCTGGGGCCAATTAGCAGTCTAACATCTTAACCAGTTCCACTTATCACTATATTAACTCTTAATCCACTTTCAGAAATCACTTTATAAAGAGCATCAAGCACACGGAAACAAGACGGTTGTTAGCGCCACATGCAAGTTTAGCTAATGTAAATGAAAGGATGCATTTATTTTCTTACACACACACACACAAACTGAGGCACAAACCTTAAATGGAGTAGGGGTGAAAGGGTTAGTTGGGGAGATATGGAGGAAAAGCCTACTGTGACTCTCAACATCCTAAGAGAAAAGAGAAAGAGCAGGTCGCAACCATGAGGGAGACAGAGACGACACAGAATAGAGAAAACGAAAGACTACAGAACACACTGACACTGTACACTGCTACTAGTCTCTTAGCAATAAGTCGGTTTTTGAATTATAGATTCACCAACCTGCATGAATTTTCCAAATGTAATTAAATCTAAATAAACAGATTTGAAATACTGTGAAATACTGACCTTGCTGTTAGAATTGGAGACTCCCTCTGTTCTGTCCTCAACTAAGTCCGCTGACGATGTCTGTAGTGAATATAGTGATTAAAATAAAAAACGCAAACATGAAATTCTTTATTCATAACAGCTGCACTAACACGTCAATGTGCCTCCCCAGCAGTATGTAACTCTTTAAACAAGGCCATTCAGCATAATTAAATCGTTCTTTAATGGCAAACTGCTGGCAAGTAGTGGCTCTGGTGGTTTATCCTTCTTGTTTAGAGACTTTCAAATAATGAAGAGTTTTAATAGCCATCTGCACAGAGGCATCTGCAGTGCTGTGATATAAACACCCTCACTGACTTTACATCTGTCTTTGAATGTTAGAAACATACATATAGCATCAAGTTACAAAACGCTGTAAATACAATTTAACACACACTTGGGTCATGTAGCCACAAAACATTGTGTGCTATTTAGAGTTGATGAATGATCTTTTTTAATTCAATGTTAATGGTTGTTTCAGATTATTCTATGGCCCGACATCTGGGTCTAATTTGTTTTACCTTGTTTTATTTATAAAAAGCACAGCCAAAAGGTCTTCAATTTATTAATTCATCTTCTATACCCGCTCATTCCCTGGGTCATGGGAGCCTATTCCACCGCACACTCACTCATATGGGCAATTAAAAATCACCAATCAACCTAATGTACATGTTTTAAGATTGTGGGAGGAAACCAGAGAACCTGGGAAGAACATGCAAACTCCTCACTGACAGAACCCATGCCCTTGAAATCAAAGCCAGGACCTTCTTTCTGTAAGGCACCAGTGTTAACCACTATGCCACTGTGCTGCAATTTTGCGGTTTTTTTTTAATTAATTAATTTATTAATTTTTTTTGCATTTTTTCCAGAATCTCAGAAATGCTTCATAATTATGGTATGGCTCTGTCCCAAATCACATACATCCATACTATATATAGTAGTTATGGCATGTAAGATGATTACTATGTCTAAATCCGTAGCTTGCAAATTATATAGTACATGATGTACAATGTTGTATTAACCTATGAATTTGGGCTGTTATAAACATAGTCACATGTACACATACTCAGTATCATTCTAACCTGAGGTAGGTTGTTTATAAAGCAGCCGGGTGCGTTAGAACTGCTGTTTAGCTGCAGAAAGGGAACAGGTGGCTTCTACAAGCACAAGAAAGGATGTTAAGGCACTTCTAAATCAGCTGTAAACCCCACTGCAGTGTGCAGAGCCAACTAATTACATTGTGACGGCTCTGCAGGACAGGGCAAGAACTGTATAGCTTTATCATCTATAACAAGACAGATGTCGTAAACTATACCCTTATACTCTTAGGGACAAAAAAAACTTACTTTACAAGTCCTGTTGGACCAATCAAAAATAATTTTTGATTGATGTTATCGTTCATCTACAGAAATAGAGATGCAGATAGATGGAGAAGAATACAAAAAAGTGGACTTGAAATAACCTGGTATGATCTGAACAAGAAACAACTGAGAGGAGCAGAATGGTTAGAATAAAGAACACTAATTCAGAATTATGAAATTTGGGAAGGGACGCCGGAAGCGATAAACAGGGAAAATGAGCTGCACGTTAACTTTCAGCTATAATCTTGCTAGAAAGGCTGATGTGGACATTTCCTGTCTCATATATTTAAGGCATCCCATTCATTTCAGTTCATCCACCATCAGAGCACTTCAAACCTGGAAGACCCCCAACTTTTCTCCATTAGTATAAAAAGTGAAGTAAAGGGGTCATAGCATAGCCTTTTAACAAAAAGCGTTGGCCTCTCATTAAGCTGTCAGTTCATTAGGAATAACAGATGTAATTGTGTGACTTGGTTTAAAGTAGGTTTTAAAATTATGATCACATGGTATTGAAGCTCGTAAATGGCTGGTACAACTGTAGATATTTAAAGCTACAGTCTGTAACTTTTGCCCTGTTTTTACAATTATTTGCAGAATTATTTTTTATGTGGGTTGTGCATTGGGCATGGATCGTTGTTGCAAATGAATTTAAGGTTTGGCAGTTTATGAGTGGGTAGTCAGTCTCTGCATTTTGAGATCGCCTTGAAAGGACACAAATAAGACATAAATTTCTAACAGAGAATCTCATCTAAACCAGTAATTAATATGTCTGCCCTCTTTGACCAGCTGTCAAAGAAGAAAGTAATAAATGATGTTAGCAATGGTACATGTTTGGCTGTGCTACTCTTACCTAGTTAACCAATAAACCACCTAAATGTTCAGCAAAAAAATTCTTTTATTTCTGCAGTCTGACTCCTTTTGATTGTGACTAAAGGTGAATCTCCAGTCCATTTTGGATTAAAATCTGGATTTGTAATAATATTTAAAATTTTCCCTGCAGCATCTTTGCACATGATAACAATGGGACTCTTTTTTGTTTACAAATGTGACATAATGACACAAAATTGAAAGATTTCTACCGTGAATTAGGCTAAGATAAAAATGGGGCAGTGGTGGCCCAAATTGCAAAGGTGCTGAGGTGTTGGATAGAGGACCAGGAAGACGTAGGTTCCACCAAGTCTGCCACTGTTGAGTTCTTGAACAAGACCCTTATTACTTTCTGCTCCAAGGGTGCTCTGACCCCAACCATCCAAGGTGGAATGAAGAAAAACATTTTACTATATGTTATATGAACACTGTGTACTGGCTCATTAATTTACTTTGCATATTTGTCAACCAAAAAAGTTACAAACTGTAGCTTAAACTGAAAAGATCTGTATTAACAAATCTGTGCTATGTGAGGGCACAGTTGGTGAAGACTGTTATTATAAGACTGTGTGTGTGTGTCCTTGTGTGTGTATGTTTGCTGACCCTGGGCTGGTTGATAATGCTCTGCACCAGAAACACAACAGGGTTGCCAGCTTTACGAATGGCATCTACAGCTTGCTCATGGCTGGCATCGCGCAGATCTACACCGTCCACCTGAAACAAATCATGTTTATTTTGCTAAACTGTCATAAGATGCTATTTCTGGGAAAGCTTACTTTCTATTCAGTGAAACATAATTTAAATTATTTTTATTTATTGTTGCAAAAATTGTGTGATGCAAACAAAACTTGTAGGTGTGTGTGTGTACGTTACTTCTACAATTCTGTCTCCAGTTTTTAGAGTTCCATTGCAACCTGCAGGGCTGTCTTCAAGGATGTGCTTGATGAAGATGCCCCTCATCACTTCTCCGTTGTTCAGGCGACTGCCCATTCCCCGCCCACCAACAATACTAATACCTAGGGTTTTTCCTGCCTCCCTGTAGAGCTCCACCCTTTACACACACATTATTTTCAGTTATCGTTTTTAGGAAAAACAGATACCAAGTGTGTATCCTAAATTGTAAATGTAAGAATAGAAATACAAGTCTGTGTGCAAGTGTTGGAGTGTATGTATACTCACTTCCTCGGTTGGTTCCAGTTGCTGAAGTTTGCTGTCTGTAGTTCACTCTCCTCCCCTTCACCATCCTCTCTCTCAGGAAGCTCAGCTACAGACCTAAAAATATATTATAAGTTAAGTAAATCATTATCTAGTTTTTCTTTACCGCTATTGCCATAAAGGGGCTTACCTTTGTGTGTTTGATGCATTTATTGTAAAGGCATTTTCGTTCGGCTGTTTAAGAGCTTTGTATTCCTCCAAATATTCCACTGGTACATAATTGATGCTGTAAAACAAGTACAAATGCATAAATTCACGTTTACCTTATGATACACAAGCATGATTTTATATAAGCAAACCAAACTATGCACACACTATGTACATTATTAGATATGTCATCATAACTTACTAAAATACCAAAGACATTAATCATTATATTTTAATAATAAAGTTTAATAATTCCATAAGAAGATACTGCATTGGATATTAAATCCAACCTTGTTTGTTTATGAAAAACAGGGTCTAATTTTATTTTATATTATATTCAAAAGTCAGAATAGTTTACTTACAAACTGAGCCACTTTGGTAAGAGGACTTGGTTTAGGAATTAAATCAACACTCTACTTTAAAAAGCTTCAATATTGTAAAGAAGTATGACAGATCTAACAAAAGTGAATCAAAACTTATTTGAAAGGTTAAAAAAATCATGCAAACAGGACATGACAAAAATGCAACGCAGTAGGCTTAATACAAATAAAATAAATATCAGTTTTATTTGTATTATTGCCAGTGCTACAGTGGCGGTTTAGCAGAATGAAGAAAAGTGAAGAGATCCAAGGTAATACATGTCAAACGAATCACTCGAGAATTGTAAAATGAACCAGAGTTAAAAGTGTGAAATAAAGAGTACACTGCTTCAAAAATAAAGGGAAAATTATTAATGAAAATAACATTTTTTAACCTATTGAGGTCTGGATTTGGAGTCACACTCAAAATTGAAGTGGAAAATCACACTACAGACTAATCCAACTTTCATGTAATGCCCTTGAAAAGTCAAAATGAGGCTCAGTAGTGTGTGTGTGTGTGGACTCCACACGCCTGTAAGACCTCCCTACAATGCCTGGGCATGATCCTGATTCGGAGGTGGAGGGTCTGCTAAGATATCTCCTCCCAGAGCTGGACGAAAGCATCTGCCAACACCTGGACAGTCTGTGGTGCAACATGGCATTGGTGGATGGAGCGACACATGATGTCCCAGATGTGCTTAATTCCATA
>JAOTQW010000026.1:2455299-2467555 GCA_026260075.1 Sisor rabdophorus
GCTTGCGTGGGTTTCCTCCAGGTACTCCGGTTTCCTCCCACAGTCCAAAAACATGAGAATAAGCAGTATAGAAGATGAATAAAATGAATATTAGCTAGCTATATACAAAAGCTTCCAGTTCCAAAGTTCTATTTTATTTAATATCATATTTAAAATATTATTATTGTATTAATATCAAATATATATTTTAAATTTACCTAGAGGAATACACCACATCGAAAACCTTTGAATACAGCTAAATTATTTTGCTATGAAAATAATCAGTTACCATGTTACTCTTACACTCACTTCTATGGTGCAATTCAGAATAGCAAATTAACCTAACATATATGCTTTTGGACTGTGGGAGAAAACTGAAGTACCTAGAGTAAACCTATGCAAGCACAGGAAGAACATGAAAATTTCATACAGAAAGATGCCTGCCCGGGAATAGAACCTGGGAACTTTCTGCTTTGAGGCAATAGTGCTAATAACTAAGCCACTGTGCTGCTGCTACTACTACAACTACTAATATTAATAATAATAATAATAATATATTTGTTGTAAAAAGTAGTTTTTATTATTATCTGTGGTAAATTTTAAATATGTAGGTTGCACATTTACTAGAACTTCTTTTATGCCCTACCCATACAAGGGATGTTTTAGTACTGTATGCTTATGTTTAATGTCTAGATTTTCTAGATTAACAGCATCTGTCCAACACTTCTCAGAAAAATGCCATAAAATCTTCTAATTTTTTCACTGTGATAACATTTTTGAAGCTTATATCATAACCTAAAATTGATAGCTTGTGCCTAGTAACTGTATATTCTCTATAAACCTGCTGTTTGCTTTGCTTTGAGTGAAATATAAATTAATTTCTTCATTGTGGTTTGACTTTCATCTTTCAGATGTGTTTGCATTAGTTAGCTGGATTATAAGGGGTGTTTATGTACATGTGTGTGTATGTTTAATTCCACAGCTGTGTGTGAATGTGTGGAGTGTTGAAATAGCTAAGCCTCCTTGTTTTTTTACTTTGAACACAGCCACACAGTCACCATTGCACTTTTGTGTGCATGAGGCATTTCAACACGATAGGTCTAATCCCTATTGCATTAAACGTAGCAGTTCACCGCGTGTACACACACCCACACACATACACACACTGTCCAAATTCAGTCATTTATAGATGGGTTGTAAAACTCAAAGACACAACAGAAGCAGGAGTGTCTCTCTTGTTAGATTAGCACTATCGAGTGTGTGGGTGTGTTTCTGTGTACAACCTTGAAGAGTAAGGCTACTGTACAATAACGAACCAAGGCCTTTCCCCTGCAGTGAAAGCTTTCTGTGGTATTGCTTATGATGAGGACTGTTCCAGGACCGTGGTGTATTAGACTTGTGTGTCAGCCTGAGGTTATTGAGCGCTGTTTATAAATTGTAAAATAAAGCAGAGAGGATGTGACCTTCACCCTTCTGGTTTAGCGGTGCAGACAGTGTGGGTGCTCTTGTGAGTACAGACATCAACGGCTTGTAGTCAGTATGTGCTCTTTCTTTTTTGTTAGTGTTTCTCAGTATTAGAAAAGAAGACAGTGTACGTTGTACTGGCTTCAAACTATGACCTGCATTAATGGGATCATAAGGCTATTGGTTTGAACAGAAGATAATATTCGACAGTTGTATAAAGCTACCAGGCACAAACACACACACATTTCATGTCTAGGTGGATGACATTAAAATATAATGATTGGATACTAAAAGCATTTTTTTAAATAAAAAAAATTCAAATGCTTTATTATACAAAACCAATACCATGCACTGTAATTGAATTGGCTGTAAAACATTTTCTAGGATTGGGAAATTAGATATATCATTCGATTTTGGCGCAGCTGAAATTAACTAGAAAGACAGGTAGTGTATGTGAATGTGCAGAAGCTTTTAAAGCAAGCGTTATTTGATGCAGTAAAAAATGCTCAACTTTATTCTTTGAAAAGAGAACGTAATAATTGCATTCTTCTACAGAAAGTTCACATCTGTTATTTAGATACTTCTGTGTGGAGGCCTGACTTCTAAAAGGATTTTAAAAAAAAACGACATTAGTTATTTTACTAAATCCTGACAGAAAGATAGATACGAACCCGGGATGCCAACCACTACGCCACCACGCCGCCCAACATTAAACATTTTGTTATTAAAAGACATACTTGACTTGACTCGATACTCACAATAAAACTTACTACCATGGTACAGCAAACTTCCACATCAGTAAGTCATGTTTGCAAGCATCAAGTCAAGTCAAGTTAGTTTAGTAAATTTGATTTTTGCTTTTCAATTCAAATGTATGTTTTAATTTTTTGGAAGGTTCTAAACAATTTACTTCAGTGGAGTATATTACAGAATCCAAGACCTAACATGAACACATTTGCCTTCTCTGACATTAAAGTTTATGCTCAGCTTTCTTTTGCAGTATTTCAGACCAAGTGAAATTTAATAATACAGCACTGAAAGACATTTTTTGGGCTGGACTGGAAGACTCATTTCGGTTAAAGATGTAGGGTGAGAGATTCACCTTTCCCTCAAATGAATATTTAGACTATGCTTTGCTGCTAAGTTGTTTCTGATTCAGTGCCAAAGCACACTCACATCATGCCTGCCATGCCAGTGCATCTCATATCTGCCTAACCAAAACCTGCTCATTTTAAACCAGAAGCTGTTCACCTCATATCTGCTAAAACATTAGCAGCTCTTCTCATAGTTGCTGAACCCGAAACTGTTGACATCATACCGTAGCCTGTGCTCCTTTTGTCTCCCAGCCAAAACCTGCTCATTTCATGTCTGCCAAGCCAGAATCTGCTAATTTTCTGTCTTCCATGAAGGGTTGGTATGCGTAGTAAGGATCAGCACTAATTACAGGGAATACACGTCCTGTCTGGTCCAGGTCATGGGCTAGATTCACCATGGCTTCCTTCTCCGCTTTATCCTACAGGACGTTGTGTTGCAGTTATTATTTATGCTCATGTCCAAGTTACATCAGGTCAAGTTATGTTGATTGAGTTTTTAGTTTAGGTTTTAAAATTTTTTTCATGCATTTGCATCCAAATCAATCTCCCGGCTCATGACAACATCTATGAAGAGATGGCTTTGATCTCACTGTAAAATTATTTCAATAGACATCATTTAGCATTTCATTTATTTTTTTATTTTTCCTCTGACTATGCATCATTTTTGTCTTATCTTATTTTATATTTAGATTCCTCCCTGAATTGTAAATTAAACGTTAGGAACAAGAGTTTAGGAGAGTAAAAACCTGGCTGGTGCAAGTGACTCATAAAGAATTCAGGGGAATTCAAATGAAATTTGTTCACTTACAGACATTTTTAGCTTTAAGAGGTCTGGAGAGGCAACAAAGATAAGAGAGTGGAATAAAAACCTGGCAGTAACAAAAGACATTAAATGAAATCTGTAAAGACATTTATGGCATTTGGCAGATGCCCTTATCCAGAGCGATGTTTATTGTTCTTCTTTACACCACTGTGCAATTATGGCCAATAAGGGCCTTGCTCAGGGGCCCAGCAGTGTCAACTTGGTGGTGCTGGGAATTCAACCCCAATCTTTATTAAATAGATTAAAGACCTTAACCACACAATTATCTCCGCCTTCATGAACTGTAACAGCATTTTAATTTTTTTATCGAACAAGCAACAACATAAACCAAAAATTGTTTATTTTCAGAGAACTGTATTTGCTAAAGGGGGGCCCCAGTGGCTTAATGGTTAGCACTGTCATCACAGCATGGTCTTGGGTTTAATTCTGTGCATGTTTTCTTGTTGACCCCATGCTTGCGAGGGTTTACTCCAGGTAGTCCTGTTTCCTCCCACAGTCCAAAAACAATTACGTTAGTTTTTTTGGTAATTGTTCCTTTCCTGACTTTTGCCCTTAAAGACTATAAGCTCCCGTATCTGAATCCGTCGTAACCCTCATGACCCTGGACTACGGACAAACTTAAATCAGCTTGCAGCATGTTAACATTTTGCAAGGATGTGGATAAATGAAGACATCCAGCCACCAGTTAAGAAACCCTGCGTTGCGCCAATTTGTCACTGGTCATTTACTATTAACTTTATTGGGGTGACATTACACCTGACGTTAACATTTTGGATCAATTTCCACACTGTTTTAGAACAGGATCAAATTTGTCCCTTTGATGTGGGCAGGTAGAGGAACACCCAGTGACAAGGATATCAGTTTAAACAGTTTGTAACGCTGTTTATCTGAAAGGTTAGCCATACCAGAGCAAAGTCAGGTAGTGACTTCAAGTTTCTCAGGTAAAACAGATATTGTCATTGCTTGCAGAGTCAGCTATTAATATTAATTAAGCTGAACATAGCCTGAGCCTGTAGGTACTTGCAGCCATTGTACAATCTCAATATGTTATTAATGGCAAACCTAACTGGTTTCTGTAGTGAATTTTAAAAAGAACGGATAAATGAGATAAGCAAAGAGAATTTAAATAAGACTGGACAGAGACAGTGTACAATAGAGGGAGGACAGATAGAAAAAAATACAAGGAGAAAGTGAGAAAGACAGAGTCACAGACGTTTGGAGCTGTAATTGGTTTTTAATAGTTAATTAATGTCAACAATCTCCTATAAGAGCCAAATATCTCACACTTGTGTGCGGTGTAACGTGCACCTTAAAAATAATCCCTTTTACACCTGTCAGAGAGCAACAGAGAGTGGGAGGGAAGGAGGGAGGGAGGAAAAGACAGACGGTGTATGAGATGAACAAAGAGTTTCTTCTCATTCATTTTCTAGCGCTATTCTTTTTCTGTTTCTATGTGAGCTGAAAGCATGAGGGATTGAGAAGGTCTAATTGAGTTTCGCCATCTGCCTACACATGGGGCCCCGCCAAGCATTGAGTATGCCTCACACACAAACACACACACACACACCTGCTCCTTCAAGGTTTTTTTTATTTACCGTGTGTGCGTGTGTTTGTGACAGGTGTCAATTACCATTAAATCTGTCCTTGTCTCAAACCTCCTCTGACTATTTAAACCACAAACACACACACACACGCAAACAGACAAGCAACCCCCTGACACACACATACATATACTAAATGGCTAACCGTGCTTAACAACAATGCGTGCCACACCTCATATAGGACCCTGTGGTGTTGCTATGGTGATAAGGATTCATTTCAGCTCAATTAGCTCACATGGTTTAAACACAGATAAAGTCACCGGAACGACCCGGCCTTTACCTAAGGCCAGATTACAGACACAGATATATGCTTCTGCGTTTTCCTCCCGCTCCCTCGACTCTTACATGGTTTTGCAAATCGCCCACATTCACTAAACCTGGTCATGCGTAGACACTTGACTGTGTGGGTTAATGTTTAGATTTAATGCTTGATTATATGATCCAAGACTTGGATGAGATTAGTGTGCTTTGTGTAACCAGAATGCAATAATAAGGAGATTCAATTTGCATGAAGTAAGCTATATGCAGTCATGTTATTTGTATTAATAAAAAATATTTAGAACTAGGCTAAAACTGTTAATTTGTTGATTTAGTCATTGGCATATTTACAGCAGCAATTGTTATTCCAGATACTCTGGTTTCATCCTAAAGTACAAAAACATGTACATATGTGGCAACCTGTCCAGTGTGTACTCTTCCTGCCTTTCGCACTGGAATAGGCTCCAGCAGACACTGAATCAGGGAATAAGAGGGGTAAAAAAATTAATTGAATGAATATTTATCATTTTGCAAACATCTATCCATTTTTATCCATATAACTAAGCAATTAATTATGAAGAGCCTTGCTTTTGGGCCCAGTAGTGATAGATAGGTAGTGCTGGGATTTAAACCCCATGACCTTTCAAATATCTGTCCACTTTAACCATTTTGCTACCATTTTTATAAGTAATTTAGGTAATTTTAACAAATAAGTCTTTTTGACACGGTAACTGTCAATCCGAGCTTGTGTTATTCATGATTATAAATGAAAGTGCAGTGTTTGAAGTGTTAGACTGCCAATAAGAAGATCGGTTTCCACCACTGCTGGGCTCCTGAGCAAGGCCCTTAATCCCTAATTGCTCAGTTGTGTAAAAGAGTCTTTCTGGAAAAGCGAATCTGCCATAAATGTAAATATATAATTTGTTTTTGGATTATATTTATCTAAAGGTCGTTCAGCCATACTGAAGGGTTACACAACCAACTCCAATTCTACTCCAATGCCCAGTTCTAGTTTGCACACAGTTAGTACAAAAATGTTTAGTCACCCTTACAAACTTGTAGAAGCAAAGGCAACAAATTACTAACACTGTGTTTAGTCCACAAAGTTACAGGTTTAATGTGTTACAGACAGTTTATAAATATGAGTCACAAAGTGGCATTGCCACTGCTGATCTACCTCTGTAATTATAGAAACACATGCGCTTTGACAGTTTAAAAGCCTGTCCACATTTCACATGGTTTAAACCTTTAAGAAATCACCAAGCTGCTTAGTGCTAGGCAGAAAGAATAATATTCTTGACATAGTGATGTAAATGTATTGCAGTTCATGTTTGCACGCTTTTACTCCTAAATAAATACCAGGGCTGTGCAATAATATCGACACAGCTAGCAGGATTTTTCCTGGATATTGTATAGATGTTCTACCTTCTTTAACTTTATTATATTAATAATAATACTTTACTAAAACCCACAGTTTGCGTCAAACGATTCCCTGCTCCAAAGTTGATCACGAAGTGCAACATTACTGCTAGCGGCAAATTTTCTGAGCTTACATACTGTTTAAAATTTAGATTTATTATCCAATTACAGGTACAGATTTTTTTGGAAAACTGTAAGAGCTGTGTGCTGTAAGTCTAACACAAGTCATTGTCCACTGTATTATTATTATTATTATAATAAAATATTATCGCTGCAATGTTATAAAATATTACTTTTGCTTTTGTTGTGTGATTACTTAGATTACTGGTATTATAAATACACATTTGTATCCTTCCTGATATTTTTGTAAAAGATTTGTAGTCTGCTATGTGTTGAATCTGTACCTGCTTATTTTTTAATTCTGGTTTACCAGGATCTGCTGCAGCCTATTCTAGCACTCTGAAGGGTGAAAGCCAGGAGGGGTAGGACTGGTCACTCCTATGGGTAATTTAACATACATGCTTTTGGAATGAAGTAAACCCACACAAGCACGGTGACAACATACAAAGGCCCCTGGCCAGGAATTGTAACTAGGACCTTATTGCTGTAAAGTATCAGTAGTAATCTAATGTGCTGCCTGTAAAATCATTTAGTATTTTTGCCTGTAAAATTTTTGAGTGTTGCTAATATTAAAGAGGTATCTGTTTACTGGAGTTTATTTATCAGTACCAATATAAGTACAAGTTTAGGGCCCAATACCATCGGTGCAGCCCTAATTAAACCCATTCCAATATTATTTTTTGATGCTATTTTTTTGGTTTTACTGTAGCTGAGGTACAGCAGCTTATTGTTTTGACATTGTCTCACTTATATCCATGATTTTGCTTATTTTTAGGTATCATTAGTGTATGAATGATTATTATATTATGTATCATTATTTAGTAACAATGTATCACATTTCTTGTAAATTTTGATCTACTTTAAGTGTTCATACTTTATTTTTACTTCTGTGCAAATTGTTAAGCTTTATCTTAATTTTCGCTTTCACTTAGTAAAATTAACTTTGGCGCAAACATGTTGTTTTTTTTAAAAATAGCCTGATGTTGCATCTTGAGATTCCCAGAGCTCAGCTTGACTTACCAAGGAACCAATCACAGCAGAGTATGTAAACAATATGCAAATGCAGGTGTGGCTCATTGTATAACTGAAACACACACTAAACTAAACAAAACTAAACTAAACTAAATCCATCAAACTTTTCAGAAACACAAATGAGTTCAACCAGCAGAATTTATGCTGGAGTCTCTAAGGAGACTCTGTCCTTCTTTGTTTAAGAAGAAACAGACGGAGGTGATATTTAATGTGATTTTAGATGATTTAGAGATATAAACTCAGCTAATAAGCGATGACTCATGGGATAAATGGGACGACAGCAACAGCAGGAAGACGCTTCTAACATTCTTGTTTGGTATAGAGACAAACTAAAATAGCTAAAAAAAGAAACAAAATCTCTGCAGTGTTGTTATGTTTCAATTGGGTGAGGAAAGAGCATGCAACTCTTATCCTTCCCCAACTTCCTCATGTTTGCGTTTCTTCTTATTTTTCTTTTTTGTCCATCTCATTATTATTCAGTTGATGCATTGCTTGGCACAAGGACAAAGCTTTGCATAATTTATGCATGGCCATCATAAATTTTTGAAAAACAGCCCAGGCCGCCTCCTTTGTGCTTTTAACTAAATAGATGCTTACCGAGCCCAGTACAAGATGTGTGTTTGTGCGTGTGTGTATGTAACTTTCTGTCTAAACTTTCAACCACTGTATATTTGTATATATTACTTATGTGCAAATAAAAAAATGTATTTACTTATTAACTTTTTCACCAGAAAGCAAGCTTTTAAAAAGCACCTGAGCTTTAAAAGATAAGAATTTAATTTAATTTAATTTAAACAAAAAAAGGGTTAAGGAAGAAATGTTGCTGATAGACACACCGTTTTCCCTCTGATTGAATGTGTCCTTTGGAAGGAAAGATAGCAGGTGTGAGAGAGAGAGAGAGAGAGAGAGAACAGTGTTCTTGTAGCTGTTTCTATTACTTACTTTAGTTCATGAATGTCTAGGTGGAATAACCTTTTCGGAAGCTTCTCGCAGCACTCTGCTAGCATGACCTTTGGCGCCACCTTCTTGGGCACACACACATAAAAACACACACACACACACACACACACACACACACGCACACACACACAGACACACACACAGACACACAAAAACACAAACACACACACACACAAACACACACACTCACAATGTCCTTAACCATTATATCCAAGTGATAACAATCCGGTTTCTGTGGCTGCCTTAATAACTTGTTGTTGACGGGTCCAGATATGCAACAGTTAAACCTGTCAAGTTGAATTTATGTCCTGATTGTGTGGACTCCATGTGAACTCTACATATCATTTTAATATGTGTCAACAGAATTAGAAAGAGATTTCTTTTGAAAGATTGTTTTGAGAGTTTTTACTAACAAGATTGCTAAACCGACTATGATGTGAGCTGATTTGAAATATTTTATATATTTTTATAGCTGCTGTTCTGGTGTAGTGGTTTGCACGGTTGCCTCACAGAAAGAAGGTCTCATGTTTGATTCCTGGGCAGGGTGCTCTTTCTGTGCATGTTCTCCCCTTGCCTGGATGGGTTTACTCTGGGTACTCCGGTTTAATCCCACAGTCCAAAATATGTACAATAGGAGTGAGTGTAAATGTGTGTAGTTGTTCATCTTTCTGTGGCCCTGTGACGGACTGGTGACCTGTCCAAGGGTGTACCCCTGTCTTTCGCCCTTCACTCTGGAATCGAATCCGGGACCTTTATGCTGTGAGGCCACTGTGCTAATTTTGGAAAAGAACACTTAAATTACATTTCACTGTATGTTGTAATGTGTATAATAAAAAAAATAACAACAATAATTTGATAAATTGACAATGAAATGGATGTAATATCTAAGAGATTTACTCACATTGGAACTTTTACCCATACATACACCACATCGACACTATAAATTGATTAGATAAGTATAAATCCTTCTAAATCTATTTAAACTGCAAAAAACCTTTACAGCAGCTTGTCCTGTTGGTCTACTGTTGCATTGGGCCAATGTCTGTTCGTGTTGGCCATCTGACTCTCCCTGTTCTTCCTTCTTCCTTTTTCTTACTTTTTCTTTCTGAGATTAATGAATGTAGTTTTTGCTGTGGCAGCGTGTCTTCCCTTGAATATTCTCCCGTCAAACCTAATCATGTTGTTAGAAAAATGAGAAACAGCTGCAGACTGAAATCGCACTTCATAATCTCACCTCTGCTGCTCGGGCCGATTGGAATATCTCTGGTTTATTAGAGAGTCAAAAAAAAAAAGTGTTTGTGTTTGTTTGTGTGAGTGTGTGTGTGAATGTGCACATTCATGGATTTAGAATTGGGGAGAGTCAAGGTAGGAAGAGCACCAAGCTATGTTATAAATTGCAATTTCATTTCTCACATACATGATTATACACTGTACAATATATAGTAGAATGTTTTCTATGCATATTCCAACAATAGATGGTCAACTCTCTTAGAATTTTTGATTGAAAGACCAGGAAGAACTGAGTTCAGGCCGAACCACCGCCAAGGATAACCTGAATTCAAACCACCAATGCCAAAATTTGGAATGTTGGGGTCAGCATGCAGGGTCAACTATGATACAGCAGCCCGAGAGCAGGAAGGGTTAAAAGTCTTCCTTAAGGACCCAACAGTGGCAGACTTGGTGGGGTTTCAACCCAGGTCTTCATTGGCAGTAATATAGCTTGAACTCAAGGTATTCCTAGTCTTCTGAGTGCCTTAACCATTCTAGTCTCCACTGCCCCACCTGATGAAAATGTTCAAAATTTAAAATAATCCCATCTTACATCTGTCTATTCTAAACATAAATAAAAAAATAAAAAGCAAAACAATGTGTACATCATAAAGTCACAGAGATGTGAATTTGCAAAATTACACAAATGAAGCTCTTGTGATTCATTTAAAGCATGTCTGGGATAAATGTTAATTGGTTGTAGTTGGATCGGCTTACACGTTCTATTTGTAAATAGTTTTAACCAGAGAAATAGAGCGAATAGTTATCATGATAATTTTGATTAAATCTAATTTCACACTGGAATGAATGATGTAAATCATTTCGATTGTGTGGTGGCACAATGAATTTCAATTTGCTTCATGCTCGCTACTAGTTTTTCTGCTGTCAGCATGTCAGTGTTTATAAATCAGCACCACTAGTGGAACACTGCTGTTTATGCGGTACCTTTTTCAAACAACTGATTCTACATAAAAATTACATGGATGTTTTAAAGGCTGTTCACCGTGGAGTAAGGATTTCACTGATTTACGATTTAAAACTGGACATGACCTCCCAACCTCCACATTTTTTGCCCAAATTACCATGCACATTTATGTGTAGGTGTGCTTGTCAATACACATAGATAAACTAAACCACAGATGCATTAATTAGAAAACGTGGCCTCTTTGCTACTTTTTGTCCTTAGAGTTTGTTAAAATACAGTACATTGTCTGAATAGTAATTTGTACTTATCTAAATTACAGACATGGCTTGGTCAGACTATCTAAAATTATGTGGTGGTGATTATCTAATTATCACTATCATAGAAGTGATAAATGATAATTATGGATTGTGATCATGACCCAGCAGCCTTTTTTTTTGTAAATCAGGTCCTGACAGGATGTGTTCTATAAAGAGGTTGGATGGATGCATACCGTAGTTAAAATGAAACAATATTTATTTTAAAAGAAGAAATTTTTTTAAAATCTATCAAAAAAGAAGAATATATAGCTGTAGTCTTTAATGATATATAGTTTTAATATTTTTGATATATGTGTAAGTTTAACTTGAAGTGCAATATTTAAATTTGTTGCTTAACTCTAGTTCTAAGACAATACAATTTTGTATAAAACTCTCTAAAACACCTACAAAAAACCTATTCTAAAATATGCTGTAGAAATTTAGTAATTTCGAGTTTATCGGAAAAACAAAAAGTGGGAGCGTTAGGAAAAAACAACATAAACTTATTGTAAATATTAGCTTTTACCCAGGCACAACGGTGGCTTAGTAGCAAGGCCCGTGTTCAAATCCTTGGCAGGGGTCTTTCTGTGCTGAGTTTTTGTGTGAAAAAACACGTACATTAGGTTGATTGGTGATTTTAAATTGCTCATACGAGTAAGTGTGATTGTTTGTGGCCCTGTAATGGACTGGCAACCTGCCCAGCGTGTACCCCGAATTAGGATATTGAAGATGAATAAATGAACATTTATCTCAAATGTAATACGTAAAAGTTTTACTGCTCACTGTATGGACATTTAAAAGGATTCATGTGGAAAGGTTAACTATTTAATTAAACGTAATCATTATTATCATTAGGGCGGCGCGGTGGCGCAGTGGTTAGCACAATCGCCTCACAACAAGAAGGTTTTGGGTTCGAATCCCGGGCTTGGGGTCTTACTGTGCGGAGTTGTGCCATGTTCTGCCCGCGCTTGCGTGGGTTTCCTCCGGGTACTCCGGTTTCCTCCCACAGTCCAAAA
>JAOTQW010000026.1:2483425-2494449 GCA_026260075.1 Sisor rabdophorus
AGGGTGTACCCCTGCCTCTCGCCCTATGTGCACTGGGATAGGCTCCAGCAGACCCTGTGACCGCGGATTTGGGAATAGGTGAATAAGCGGGAATGAATGAATGTCTAGTCTCTCTTCAGGATATGTTGTAAAGATCATGTAACTTGATCAGATCAATACAGCAGTCACAGGTCAGTGAAGAAGACATTCGACACAGTGGATGACAGTAACTCTCACATATATTCAAGGATAATATATGCACAAATAGCAAAATAAAAATTTACTGTTGACTGAAATTTGGCAATGATATGTTGGTGCAGATGGTTGCAGAATATAATTATTTTCAGCTTAAATCAACATTTTTATTTTTATTAGATTACATTTGCTCAACACTAAGTTGACAGTGTAATTAAGATATAAATTAGTAAAACCAAATTATTTTTATATTTACATTTACTTACCTGGTATTTGGTGGAAGGTTGCATTCAAATTTGGTTGCTTTTCGAAGCGGTGCCTCAACTTTTTTCTCATTTGATCGAAAACATGATTTAAAAAATGTGGTTGTAAATTGCAGAAAGACTTTTCTAGCTAGGCGAGCATCTGCATGCTACATTCTGATTGAATTTTCATCGTCTTTGACGCCAATAGATTGCTGAGAATGAACACGGGGAGGAGAACGAGAAGATTCTAAAGTCACAACCTTTTTCATTTCCTTTAGCCTCACATTCAAACTACACTGAGCTTATTGTCGGTTTTTAATTGTAATCTATCTGCCAAGAGTATGTTTGTATGTTTAAGTGCTTTGTGAAGGTGATGCACTTATTTTCATCTTTAAATAGCTTTAACTATTTAACTGCAGTAATTAATACGACTATACCAATGTGGGCCACATTTTACTGTAATGCTGTATGGACCGTATAGAAATACATCTTTGTTCTTCTGTTTGGAGTGTGTCTGTATGTGTGTGTGCATGTGTATGATTTTTTTTTTTACCTTAAATTTGAAAAGGTTTTCTTGTGGTTTCTGAAGTTATATTTATAATTTTAGAGTAGCTGCTTTCATATGTATGGTAATCGAAGGTCCTTAAAAAGAGTTACTGTATGTGTGTGTAAGAGTGAGAGAAAAAGAGAGAAAAAGAGAGAGAGAGAGAAAGAAATGAAATGATTTCTGCATCCATGGATAAGGATGAGTAGTTGCGCCTCATGTGGGAAATTATACTGCTTAGATAGATGTGCAATGTAATATTAACGGACACACAGAAAGTACACACACACACACACACAAGCATTAAATGCAATTTTGTGCAGTTTAAACTGCCCTGTGTTTAAACAAAGCATTAACTTCTAAAGGTTAAATATAGTCAATCTGTGACTCCTGTTACTTAGCATAAGGTAATCTCACAGGATTCCGAACAGTCAATGTCATTTTATAAATGTAAGTAATTTAGTTCTAATATGAATCAAACAGGCAGGATTTCTGACATGAATTTTGAGTTAATTGTTGTTAATTGTTAATTGTTGTTAAACATTTGTGCTGTTATCACTGTTTAATCTTTAATTTTCAGTTTAAACTAAACCAATTAATTAGCATTTTGGATATTTGTGATGGCTGCACTGTTAATATAAAGATAATTTGACCAATTTTTAAAATAAATAAAAAATAACAAATATATTATATATTACATTTAATTTGTTTACCGATAATAATAGCTACATGAATAGCACAAGTTAATCGAACAGATTAACATGTTAATTACTGTCTAGCATCTTTTTCTGTTCATTTTAGCTAGATGATTGAAATCTATAAAAATAAATGTTTACAACTTTTACTGCTACATGTAGCTATTTTATTTTTATTTAATGGATGGACAGATGTTTTAATGTTTAATATAACATTCGAAGCTATCTAAGACAAAATAACCAAACCTAGGATTACCAGCACATATTTACTTTCACCTTTCACTGCATATGTTAGTTGATCTTAATGTATCTGACAGGATTTCTGACAGGATTTTTTAGAAATATTTACAAAACTATTCCGATGCTAATTCTTGTAACTATAAAAGTGAACTGCAACCCGAAATAATTCTCACTTATTTTTAGCTTTTCCTGGCTTAACCTTATTGAATTGTGAGGTAGATTTCTTAAGTTTTACTCTGGATTTCTGTAATATGTGCTGTAGTGACATAACTGTGTCTCTGTGTTTGTGTGTGCAGCTTTTAGCCGTGCCCCAGTGCCCATGGCCGTGGTGCGGAGAGAGCTGTCTTGTGAGAGTTACCCCATCGAGTTGCGCTGTCCGGGTACTGATGTCATCATGATTGAGAGCGCCAATTACGGTCGCACTGATGACAAGATCTGCGACGCTGATCCTGCTCAGATGGAGAACACACGTTGTTACCTTCCAGATGCTTACAAGATTATGAGCCAGAGGTATTACACTTATTAAAATATAGATACAAACGTGCTGAGCTTTTTAACTATTTAGTATGTGTAACTATATTCTAGCCAACATTCATTGCCAGACAAATGTTTGGAACACTTGTACACATTACCCTTACATTTAGACCAACTTGTCTAATGGTATTTGTGGAAAAAAAGTCAATTCATTGATTCTGAAGTACAAAAATTCAATCATCATGCAAAAATTTTAAATCCAAGCCATGGTTAAACCTAAAGCTGAGGTTTGGATTGTGCACTTGCGCTGGTGCACTTGAAAACTCCAGGAAGGGAGTGTAATGAAATGATTAGGATCTGGTTGCACGGGTCAGTTGTTTTCATGGGTGAGATATTTCTCACAGACAAAAAGTCTGTCAGGATTTTAGGTAATTCTGATAAAATCTTTAAACACAATTTACAGAATTTATATGTGCTATGAATATTAGTAGAATACAGTTAGAGCTGGATAAAATAAAATTTTGGTTAAAATGAGTTAATAAAAATCTATACATTTTTATAATTTTACTGCTTACGGTAACTGAGTGTTTATTAGAAAATAACATGAAATGGTTTTTATGTATGCAGGCTTAATAATAAATATCTTTTCTAGTTTTGATTTGTTGGTGTGGGCAGAAATTTAAAATAAATCAGTACTCGTTGTTTGGTAATTAATAATGTGTTAAAGCCACAAAGTTTTCCTCTTAGCTTTACCTAGCACAACTATGTCACAGCAGTGTGTCCTATATGCTAATTATGCAAAAGAAAAGACAACAAAAGGGACAAGAAGTGTTGGCATTTATTTGTGAAGCTGTAGCCAGTTTGCTAGAACAGATATTTGGCTTTAGATACAGGTTACAGAAACTCTGTGTGTGTGTGTCGAGATAATTGATCCTTTGTGTATTCTGCTTCTGCCCAAACACTCACATATAAACCTACCGGAAGGGTTAAAGCATGCAAATGCTTAGCAACAAAAACAACACCAAAGGCAGCAAGTAGCACTAACAACAAACATCCTCTTCTGTTACCCCTATACCAAAGAGAGAAGCAATTGCATAATCCCTGAAAATCTTTTGCATTATTAATATGCAAAGAAAGACACTATGCATAAAGTATTAAATACAGGGCGAGAAAAATATCTTTATTTGGTGAAATCAGGCTCTCCATGTTGCTTTATTAACATGTGAAGGAACAAAGAGCAAACCAACGTCAGGCGAGTTCGGCTAACGGCCTTCGAACGCCTGCTGCAGCTGTTGCTAGGATCCATCTTACCGTGTAAGCCTAATAGAGAGAAGACAAGGAGGGACTATCCAAACATACACATACACAAAAGCGTTTTAAAAGAAACTGGTAAAAGATCTTCTGTCAGACACGGACTGGATTTGGAAAAAGGAACATTCATATGTGGGTTAAGACACGTGCCGGATTTAACAGTGCATACAATTTTTTTCTCTTATGTAGTCGGTTGTCACTTGTTTACATTCTAACAGAATATAGTTTTTCACACAATCATGACACAAATCATGAAGCATGTCTTCACTGTAAAGTAGGTTGGCTTAGTGCAAGCCACCTGCCCTCATGGATTCACTTGTTTTTTTGACTCTCCTGGCAGCTCTCTTACAAAGCACACACACACATAGCTAACCGGAGGTGCTAATCTCAAAGGATAGTTCTTATGTGAAGTGAAGACTGTCAGCACATCTAAAGAGTCATGCCTGTCAATAATGATTTAACTCTTTAACATGTCTTAAGTACTCGGATTTTCAGCATGCCTAAACAAAACAGTGGGCCTAATGCAGATTTAGACAAATAACAGAAAATACTAAAAATATGCTGGGGCCAAAGGTTTGTGGATAGCTTACCAGCACAAATCTTTGAATCCTTCCCAAAGTGTATTTACAAATTTGAAAGCATTCAGCAAAATTAAAAGGCTCAATATGTACAGTATGGCATTTCTCTTGTGCACAAAGCCCCTAAACTCCATGAAGACATATGGTTATAGTGGAAAAACTAGACTGTCCTAAATCTGTCCTTAATATTTGGGATGAACTGAACCACAGTCCAACTTAAAAATAAGTGTCTCACCTCACTAATATTTTTGTGTATTTTGTCACATAAAAAAATCTAGTGGAAAATCTTTCCAGATGTTTCAAATAAGAGTAAGAGTGAAAGCGTGTCCATACTTCCATGCGATATAGTAGGTGAAACTAAGTGTGAAGAGTGTCTGAATCTTTAGTATGCATAATGTTACGAAGTGAGTATACAATATACACTTTAATGTCCCATGAGGCCACGAGAGAAACAAGTCCATATGTTGAATTGGCGGAAAGTGGCAACGCAGCACTTTTGTGCTTTAAGAAGTTTTTTAGCTTATAGAGAAACATTGTTCCTTGTAATTAAACGGCACTCATTTAACATTGTTCAAGTTAAACTTAACAGGGCAGCACAGTGGCGTAGTGATTACAGAAGGTCCCAGGTTTAATCCCTGGGCAAGGGGTCTTTCTGTGCGGAGTTTGTGCTAATGTGACATCTTATGTGTCAATATTTTCATTCATACTACCTATAACAATACTATAAGAACATACTTTTGTAATGATTAGGAAGTGTCAAATTCAGTGCATACTTGAGCCTAAATCTGCATTGGAACATTGTGTATTAGCGTAGTGCCCCACTGATACTATTATGAATACATTTTTAATAATAAACTATAATCCTTTGGTAGTATTTAAGCCAACATTACATTTTGCATTATAAAGATTTTTTTATTAAGTGAAAGAAGCAAGTACATTTACTGCCAAGATATTTTCTTAGATGATTAGTTTGTTGGGTTGGCCTGAGCTTCCTCACAGCTGTTTAAAATGTCATGGGATGATTTCTTACAGCTGGGGATTTGTGTGTAAGTGTGTGTATGTGTATGTGTGTCAGATCAGATTTAAGGTGCAGAGAAAACTATTCTGGCTATGATTTAATGTGAAAATAGTTTCCAGACCCCGCTTTTGCAGTAGGGATAGCAAGATCTTTAGCCGCTCACTGCGTAAAGAATGGAAAGAGTGTAAGGCATCACGTTTTCCAAACACAACCATCAGTTCTTCTCACAGAATGGGTTAAAATAGTCATATATTTTTTTACACATGCATAGCTTGTAGAGGGTTTCTTAACTTTTTTTTATGTAAAACGAATATGTATGTCACTAACTGATTGTATCCAACATATTAGAGACTGCTTTTGTTTAGATCTTTATTTAGGGCAGCTTCAGAGGTAGTCACTATGACTGGGGAGGCATTTCTCTACCAATACACCTGTGCATAGCAAACAAAGTCTTAGTATATTGCACAAACAAAGTTATATATTGCACATATATGTATGCAGACAGACTTTATAATATTTACAGTACTGTATTGTGTGTTGTTAGGTCACAGAAAGAAATTAACAGACAATCAGATTTAACAGACGACCTTCCCACCCATTAGTCTATTTAATCTGTAATTTATATGGTGGAAAAGCGATCTTGTCATCCACATTCTGTAGAAAGGGACACTTTTTAGAAAGAGGGATATAACTATGAAAAAATGCCAAAATATTTGTCCACCACATACTTTTCCTGTGAAAACAGGTTATATTTGCGCTGCGTTCAATAACATACACCAGACCCTTTGGCGAGGCCACTTGTGTCAGTGTTAGGAGATTTCACAGAGGATGTTTTTGGTTAAAAAGAATAATAAAATTATTTAATAAATCACAAACCTCATTTTCTGAAACTTTGCAGAAATGTTACATTTCTTTAAGCAAATGTAGTGTTTTCATAAATTTTTTCTGACATCTCTGGATGGTCTGAGGTTTGATGCCTTGAATATGCTTTGTTTACTTTTCATCCATACAAGAAATTGTGGGTTAAGGCTATTCTCAGGGACGCAGCAGTGGCAGCTTGCTGGGACCAGGAATTAAACCCTTGGTCTGTCATTTACAGCATTTGGCAAACAACCTTTATGCAAAGACAGCAGTTGAAGATTAAAGGTCTTTGTCATTTGCCCAATGGTGCTGGAAATCAAATTCCGATCTTTCAATTAGCAGTCTAACACCTTAACCACTAGGCTCAATTTCCCTATTAAATCAATGAACTACCATTTCGCTGAAGTGTATTTTGTGTAGACCTTTCTCTGGGTTGTGCATGTCTGAAATCACATTCTTTAATACTATATAGTAGGCGAAACTAAGTATCCTTAGTATATGAAATACGCAGTTATCCTATTACTTCCACCTGGACTTTTCATATGATGTATATTTTACAGGTCACGGAAGAGACTTCTCATCAAAAGTGGAATTGTTGGTAAGCAACGATGTGGCACATTGTGTAATTCTCCCATCGTGTCTATTGTGTTCTCTGGAACAGACTCCAATTGTTATAAAATGTGTGTTTTGAAGTGAAAAAATGTAGTAAAACATTTTTTCTATATTTAAAAGAGAAATCTTTAGTCCTTACACATACAGTATGTTGGTTATAAAATTGTTACAAAATAGTTTTTGTAACTACTAGTTAAAATTGTTTTGTGTTTTTTTACAGCTATTATGATAGTTAGTTGTAATCATAGGCTTAGTCACCTATTCAGGATTTTTTTTATTATGCCTGATTAACCCTCAGATAAAAAGTTAAATATATAACTATATAATAAGCACAATCATGGTATGAGGCTTTTTGGGCTTAAAAATAATTATTTAAGAAAAAAAATTAAAAACAAAACACATAATTTCTCTCACAAATCGTTGCTTTCAGAGTTTGCTGATTTTAGTCTAGGTGAACTTTGATGAAATAAAAAAGGCTCAATCTTACAGGCCAAATAGAAAATACCCTTTTCTGGTTACAGCCTTCAAAAACGTAAAGGTTGCAATCTAATTGTTTTCTGCCTGCCTGCACTTCAAAAGTATTCATTGCCTAAGCCAATAGAAAACGAGAAGGGTGGGCTGTGGACCCAGGTCAGGAAAGATTTTTCATTTTTTAAAATTTTATCTGGATAATGAAGTTCTGTCATTATATTATCACACACACAAAACACACACAATTAGCAAGTTTTTTTGGGATATGTGTGGGTATATAAATGTGTGTGTGTGTCTATTAGAGAAATCGGAAGAGAGAAATTGAGAGATAGACAGGGGTGGGGTATGGGGCCCTCTCCCAGAGCTGGTGTCATAAGTCTTCTCCCAGATTTGTGTCCTTTAAAATCATCCAATCACATTTCACTTCCCCGCCACATTTGCTTTCCTGCCACACTTAAGACACAGAGGAATGGATGAATGTCTTTCTTTCTTTCTTTCTATCTATTCTACATATTTTTGGACTGTGGCAGGAAACCAGAGTACCTGGAGTAAACCAAGGAGAAAAAAAAACCCAGCACAGAAAAAACCCTTGCTCGGGAATCAAACCCAGGACCTTCTTACTGAGGGATGACTATTTCATCACTGCGCTACACACACATATCATGTTGTTTCTCATTATTAAAATTATTGTGTTCACTGTTTTGGTGTGGCCAAAACAATGAGTGTAACCTGAATAAACAGCACCAGTTCAATACTTGCTTGGTTTCTGCTGTAATGTCCAAAGTTTTTAAATTAAATAAATATGTAAACAACATTAGTGCAAAATCCTTCAGAACTGTAATTTTGGTCAGTCTTACCAATTAGAAGTGTGCAATTTTAAATGGCAGCACTAAAGTCTCTATAGCTTAAAATGCCTCCTTGTGTACACAGACTAAAATAACACTTGACTCGTAGGGCGGCGCGGTGGCATAGTGGTTAGCATTGTCACCTCACAAAAAGAATGTCCTGGGTTCAAATCCATGGCTTGAGACCTAGTGTGTGTGTGTGTGTGTCTGTGGGACAAGACCACATATGGATCATTAGATATTTGTGGCATGCTGTGTATTAAAAGATGTTTAACTTCAAATACATAAAAACAAATGCCTTTTTACGCCCAACCCACTTCGTCCCTCTGGTCCTGTCATGGATGTTAAATTTGTAAACTGATACATACTTCAAGCTGAATAGCTGTTCCTTTACTTTCCTATCCCTTTAGCAAATCCCAGACAGAAAAACCCAAAAGGAATATTTGCTTTGGAGGACCAGGAAAGAATTGGCGGCCATTTTTGTAATAGAAGGGGGCAGTCGATGCACACCACAATTTTTTGTCATCATGCACAGTGCCTGAATGTATTTTTTATTTTAAAAAATGATCCATTGTTCTCAGAGCCATCTGGTTTGTGTTTTTCTGCAAACTTAACGTGTGAGCATGTGACATTTCTGCATGAGGAGAATTAGCCTTCGCATTGATCGAATGTAATTATCCTGAGTTATTGCGTATGACCCCTCTGAATAAGACGAACTTGCCCACATCCATCATTTAAATCACAAGCCTGCGTTTCTGTTTGAACATGACTTGTTTTTGATTCCTGAATGTTGAAATAATTACGGAAAGACAAACGTGGCAAAGGAATGGACGGCAGCTAAGGGCGGGTCACACATGAAAAATATAAAAGCATGGACTACCTGCACAGCCTTGGGATACGGAGGTCAACATGTACCACATGGGTCTAATTTTACCCTCCAGCTAATAGAGCCTCAGGTCTAGACTCTCTATAATGAGTCTCACTGCGAATAAAGGTGACAATTTGCTGTTATAACGATTAAAGAATAATGTAGAATTAGCAAAGTTTACAGAATCTTCAATCAAGAAATAATGCCTGATAGCCTATATAGCCTAATCCAACCTTGATGTTCTGTCCTTAAAACAAACTTTATGACATCTTTACAAAGCCTGGGCATGATCCTGATGTGGTGGCGGATGGTCTCTTGAGGGATCCCCTACTAGACCTTGACTAGGGCCAACTCCTGGACAGTCTGTGGTGCATTCATTCATTCATCTTCTAAACCCTCTTATTCCCGAAATCGGGGTCTGCTGGAGCCTATCCCAGCACACATAGGGCCACAGACACAAAACCACACACACTCACTCCTATGGGCACATGTTTTTGGAGTGTGGGAGGAAACCCGGAGTACTTGGAGGAAACCCACGCAAGTGCGGGGAGATTATGGAAACTTTGCACAGAAAGCCCCCATGCCTGGGATTCGAACCCAGGACCTTTTTTTTGGTCTGTGGTGCAATATGTGGATTCGGGTCTGGAGAACCTGCGGGCCAGTCCATAGCATCAATGCCTTCGTCTTGCAGGAACTGCTGATACACTTCAGCCACCTGAGGTCTAGAATTTTCTTGCATTAAGAGGAAACCAGGGGCAATCGGACCAGCATATGGTTCACAGGGGTCTGAGGATCTCATCTCAGTACCTAATGGCAGCACCTGGCGAGGACATGGAGGGCTGTACAGCCCTCCAAAGAAATGTCACCCCACACGATTACAGACCCACTGCCAAACCAGTCATGACGAAGGCTGTTGCAGGCAGCTGAACATTCCCTACGGTGTGACATCTGTCACATGTTCTCAGTGTGAACCTGCTTTCATCTGTGAAAAGTACAGGGCACCACTAGCAAATTTGCCAATCTTTGGTGTTTTTTATGGCAAATGCCAAATGTTTTGCACAGTGTTGGGCTGTAAGTACAACCCCCACCTGTAGATGTCGGCACCACCATCATGGAGTCCATTTCTGACTGTTTCAGCAGACTGCTGAAGGTCATTTTGCAGGGCTCTGGCAGTGCTCCTTCTCTTCCTCCTTGCACAAAGGCAGAGGTAGCAGTCCTGCTTCTGGGTTGTTTCCACCCTCCTTCAGGTTTCCTGATGTACTGGCTTGTCTCCTGGTATCGCTTCCATGTTCTGGACACTTTGCTGACAGATACAGCAAACCTTCTTGCCACAACTCACATGGATGTGCCACTCTGGATGAGCTGCACTACCTAAGCCACTTGTGTGGGTTGTAAACTCTGTCTTATGCTACCACTAGAGTGAAAGCACCGCCAGCATTCAAAAGTGATCAAATTATCAGCCAGAAAGCACAGTAACTAAAAAATTGTTTTGTGGTCACCACCTGCAGAACCACTTCTATATTGGGGTGTCTAATTGCCTATGATTTCCACCAGTTGTCTATTCCATTTGCACAATAGCATGAAATTGATTGTCAATCAGTGGGCAGTTTGTTTCAGCAGAGTGTGATTGACTTGGAGTTACATTGTTTAAGTGTTAAGTGTTGAGTATACATTAAGTTGAATTTCATTGTCTGTACACCCTTTTCCCACTATAAAAAAATCCCTAAAAACTACTTTAATTCATGCTCCAAAAAGATTGTTTATCATCCCATGCTTGTGGAATCAGGAAAGGATTATAAATCTCAGGTTGATAAAATATGACTATTGGTTTACTCAAGAGAAACAACTTTCTGGACAAAATAAGCTGCAAAGATCTTCAATCCTTCAGTCATTTATTTATTTATTAATCTTCTATACCCGCGTATTCCCGAACTTGGGGTCATGTGGGTCTGCAGGAGCCTATCCCAGCACAAATAGGGCCATGGACATCCTGGACAGGTCGCCAATCCATCGCAGGGCCACAGACACACAAAAACACGCACTCACATTCACTCCTATGGGCAATCAACCTAATGCACATGTTTTTGG
>JAOTQW010000026.1:2515928-2527348 GCA_026260075.1 Sisor rabdophorus
CTATCTATCTATCTATCTATCTATCTATCTATCTATCTATCTATCTATCTCATTTTCTATCTCTCTCCATTCATTCATCCATCCATCCTATATGAACTTTTTCATTACATAACAATAAACAGAGGAATTCACTCTTTTCTCATTGGTTACAATTATTTGGTCTCAAGTTCCAGCTTTAATTCACAGATTCATATTCAAGCATTAATTCCTCAAGCAACTCCCAGAAACATGTGTTACAAATGCCTTACACAATCAAATAGCAATAAAAACAGCCTTTACAAAAGAAATTCCATCCATCCATCCATCCATCCATCCGTTTTTATACCCGCTTATTCCTGAACTCAGGGTCACAGGGTCTGCTGAAGACTCTCCCAGCACACAAAGGGCGAAAGGCAGGGGGTACACGCTGGACAACCACACATGCTCACACTCCTATGGGGAATTTAGAGTCACCAATCAACCTAATGCACCAATCAACCTAATGCACATGTTATTTGACTGTGGGAGGAAACCAGAGTACCCGAAGGAAACTCATGCAAGCGCAGGGCGAACATGCAAACTCCGCACAGAAAGACCCCATGCCCGGGATTTGAACCCAGGACTTTCTTCTTGTGAGGTGACCGTTGTTTTTCTTCTGTCTTTCTTTGATCCTTCCCCCCATTTTTCTTCCTTCCTGTCATCTGTCTTCCGTCCTTCCTTCCTTCCTTCCTTCCTTCCTTCCTTCCTTCCTTCTATCCTTCCTTTCTGTCATGTGTTTCTATTATTATTATTATTCTTTTTCTTCATCATTCCTTTCTTCTGTCCACCCATCCTTTATAGCCTACAACTTTTCTTTTTTTCTTCCCTTAATCCAATTTACTCATCCTTTTTTTCTTTCTTTCCTTACTCCATTTCTTCCTTCCTTCTGACCTTTTTTTGTTATATTTTCTTTCCTTCATTTATTCCTTTCTTCCATCTTTTTTTTATTTCTTTCCCTTCATTCATTCATTTTATCCTTTCTTTTTGTCATGTGTGCTGTCTTCCTTCCTTCCTTCCTTCCTTCCTTCCTTCCTTCCTTCCTTTCTTCCTTTCTTCCTTTCTTCCTTCTTTCCTTCCTACCTCCCTGTCGTGTCTCAATTCTGTTTTATCGCTCATACTATAATTCTTCTCTTCATCATTCCTTTTTTCTGTCCAACCTTCCTTTATGGCTTTTAACTTTCCTCCCCTTTATCCAATCCATCCATCCTTCTTTATTCTTTTACTTCATTTCATTCGACCATCCTCCTGACCTTCCTTCATTTTAATCCTCCTGCATACCTTCATTCCTTCTCTTCATCTGTCTTCTTCTGCCCATTTTCTGCCCTTGAATTATTCTGTTATACATGATCTTTTTTTATCCATACAGCAGTTTTCCCAGTGTTCCTTTGTACTGTATTTCAATACAGTTCTATCCTCACTGATTAGTGTTGTGCTGTATGTGAGTTATTTGTTAATAGTAATTTATAAAAGGATAGATAACAGGAAAGGGATATGATTTTCACACCAGAGCTATTAAATTCTGTCTCCATGTTCGTCCAGTCTTTTTTTCATCTTCCTATCAATTCTATAACTGTCTCAGTCACTGACCGCCTCCCCTGTATTAAACATACAAAATATTTGTAAAAGTTTTTTATACTCAATGCTGCCTTCTTTTCTGTCTGTCTCTTTCTCTGCTGGCGATTCCTGCCGTTCAAATATATCGGCTTCTTAATCAAAAGGCTGACGTTGCGGAGTTGTGACTTTGTGTGTGTCAGTGTGTGTGTATGTGTATGTGTTTTTTGTGTGTGTGTGTGTGTGTGTGTGTGTGTGTGACCTTTCCACTCGATTGGCTGATTTCATAAGGTTAATTTTGCCAAGCGGTTGACGGTGTGCAAAGCTTAAAACCCCAGCCATCTCCGTGATGATTGTGGTGGTGACCAGAAGGACAATTCATTAGGGACAAACTGAAAAGTGTGTAAATAAGCTCATTACCTCTCTAACCAATGCAGAAAAGAACAGCATCAGTGACACAACAGGCATTGATTTGTGACTTTCATTTGCTCACACAGATATACACTATATGAACTTCTATATAAGCTTCTATATAATAAGTAGAGTGTCATCATGCCTTTCTAATGCTTAGTATTAAAAAATAAATTAATAGCTTAAGTAGTTCTAATAAACACCTTCTGTCAGATGAAACACTTGGCTGGGCTCCACCATGTGTCAAAAAAATAAAATATAAGAGTCATCATGAAAGATTGTTCCACTGATGTATACAACACTGGCTTTAATATCTGCCTGTCAGTCTCTCACAGTGCAGTTAATCCTACTTTATTAAATTTATAAGTACAGGGCAGGTGAATGCAAAAAAACAGAGAGAGAGAGAGAGATCGAGAGAGAGAGAGAAAGAGAGAGGGGGTCAGAAAGGTTAAATCTGAAAGTCAGAGAGAGAGAAAGAGAAAAGAAATATCAGGTCAGCATATTTATATAACAATACTTAATTAAGGAAACATGTATTGTGTAGAAAGTGGTAGCTACAGCAGTTAAGGTTTTGAAATGCTAATTAGAAAAACCCTGCACTACCGAGATGCCATTTCTGGGCCCTTGATTAGGGCCCCTAACTTGTAATTGAGAAAGATAAATTAGGATAAGGATATCAAATGTTGTTCAAAAATTAAATAAATGTTAAAAAATGTATTATAAATTAATAACACATATACATAGCCAGATGTGTGTCATAAGAAATGAAGCACAATAAAGGACATATGGATTATATATATATATCCAGGAGAGTGTCTGTGTGTTAATGTAATTATTGAAAATCATCTTAAATATATATTTAATATAATATATATAATATATAATATATATATATATGTGTGTGTGTGTGTGTGTGTGCATGTGTGTGCGCATGTGTGTTCAATAGTGGTTATTATGTGAGATTTTATTCTTTGCTCTCCTTTTTTTCTCTCTCTCTTATTTCCCATGCCTTATCTAGAAGTGGAACAGAAAGGTAAAGTAAAATGTCTTTTATAAACCATCATCCCCTTGCTCTTTCCCTCTCCCACCCTTTTTTCTCCTTCCTAAAACAAGTCCTGATGTGTTGACTGTCAAAGAACAGATCCTTAAAGTGTTATTTACATTACTATAATTTTAAGATCTGCGTAAAACATTCTAAAAACAAGGAAAAGGTTCTGTGACTTGTGGATGTTTTACGTTTTATTTATTAAAGTGTCATCCTGCAGGTGAAATTCCCCCCTCTCTTTGCCTTGTCTTTTAGTGAAGTAAACAAGAAATGTTTCCTCTATACATGCTATTCCTCATTTTCTCACCCAGGATTGGTTTATTCCCCTATTTTGCTGTTGGGTACTTTAAACAAAAATTAGGTGTCAATCTTAATCTCAAAAAGTGTTTTTGTGTCCTGGATCACTGGTTATCGAGGTTACTGAAGAGGATACAGTAGGTTCATGGTTGTTTTGTTACAATACTGACTAATAAACTGATACTATGCAAAGTCAACAGAGACCAAAATATATATTTATGTATGAATAAAATTTCTAGCAGTACCAATCTTACATTGCTTAGTCACTGATCAAGGCCATTGTCCTGCAGCTGGATGAAAAAATAGATAAATATCAGCTGCTTTGGGTAAGGATGTCTGCCAATTTAAACTATTTTTACTGTGATAGGGTTATGCTTAAACATTTCCCCAGAACAACAAAATTCCCAGAACCTATCAGTTGTTGAAATCTATATCGAAACTTAAATCTATGCCTCCAAGATGCATTATTTAAAAACGAGATAATTTAAGAACCAAAGTATCATAAGTAAATAAAGGAATGGGGCGGTAAGCTGACTGGAGTATTAGGGTTCAACCCCACCACTAAACCCCTGTCCAGACCCCTTTTCTATGTGCGCTGGGATAGGCTCCAGCAGACCCCTGTGACCCCGAAAAGTTTGGGAATAAGAAGGTATAGAAGATGAATGAATTAATAAAACAAAAGGGCAGCCCAGTGGCATAATAGTTAGAACTGAAGACTCACAGCAAGAAGGTCCTGGGTTCGATTCTCGGGCAAGGGCTCTTTTTGTGAGAAGTTTGCATGTTCCTTCCCGCAGTACAAAACACGTACATTTAGATTGGTGATTCTAAACTGCTTATAGATGTGTGTTACCTATTTGTGGTTGTTCGTCTATGTGTGGCCCTGGCGACCTGTTTTTATGTGCGCTCCAGCAGACCCCCGTGACCCTGAGTTATGGAATAATGGGTATAGAAGATAAATGAATAAAAGAGCTGGGAAAAGAAGGAGCCATTGAAGCTTTAAGCTACAAATTTAGGTAGTTCATGTACATCATTTTCTTAATTTTTAAAATATTTGGTTACTTAAGGGGTATTTAGATTTTATAAATAATTATTATATAATAATAATTAAAATGGGTCTTGTTAAAAATATTTCTCACAGAGGAACATTCTTTATAAATAGTTAAATCAAAGCTGGGGACCAGTTATTTAGCTAAATGTAGCTCTGGACAAGTGAGAGTATGTATTAAAAAAGCTTAACACACATATAGGTCTGGTAAAAATGTGCTAAACATATCTGATAACAATTCTAAACACTGGAGAACTGTAACACATAAAGATTATTAGTATACCCAAACCAGCCCCGTCTACCGCCAGTGCACCTAATGTAATTCTAAAATAATCGATTTCCTAACCCAATTCATCTCTAAACCACACACAGAAAAATTCAATATAGCACATTTTTTGCAATGTGTATTAAATCTCAGGATTCCGCCGCAGCATTCTTTCTGACTGTATTAACACAGTTGTCTCATTTTAAATCAACTGCATCTCTTAATCAATAACCGGTTAGCTGTCAGGCTTGCAAATGACATCATTACAATGAGGCAGACAGGCTTCAGGTCAAAGGATGACAATTAATATGATGCAGGAATATGAAAAGAGGGGTGGCGCGTTTGCATAGTGGTTAGTATGGTAGCCTCAAAACAAGAAGTTTTTGGATTTTAATCCAGACACGATCTTTCTGTGCGTTTGCATGTTCTCCCCGTGCTTGCAAAAATATGTACATCAGGTTGATTGGTGACTCTAATTGCCCATAGGAAGTGTGAATGTGAGTCGTGGTTGTACTCTTTACAATTGGGTTAAGCAGTAAAGCTTTTTAAAAAGCATTGCACAGCTAATAAAGACCTTCTGTTGACCTTTAGTAGCAAAACTGGGGAATTAAATCAACATGCATCAACAGACATTTCATACTCAACCACAAAAATAACCGCAGTGCCACCACTTTTACCATGCAGCTGTGTCTACAATGATAGTGATATCGGAACAACCATATCTGATTCCGGAGCAATCAAACAATGTTTCCTCTAGTGGACAGTGGGTTGTTTAAGGGAAGACATTTCATTCTAATCACCCACCTTTGTCCATACGTTTTCTTAACCTATGTTTATCTCTAACTTTGCTTCATGCCCCTTCTTTAAGCCTGCATGCATTTTTGTTGTTAAGTGACTCACATTTTTGGGTCAAATTGTTCGAAAAGGAGTTTCATAATATGACACAGGTCTGGTGTGTTTTTAATTGCCAGTGTATATTGTAGCTGTTTATACTATTTTATATAAGTGATTGAAAGGGTTCTTGACTCTGTAGATATTTAAATGGAGCAATTTGTTCTCCCCTTTATTCTCAGGCACATTAGAACAATTGTATAATGTAGCAGAATACTGAACATCCAATATTATAGCCTATTAATGTTTATAATGCCTGCATAAGCATTGCTTTGCCCCATATCCCTTGGCTTCTCAGGGCAGTGCTTTGAATCGGAATGAAGGTCATATCGTCCGGAACTAAAAATCATTCAGCAGGATTTCTCATGAATATATAATGAATTTAAACTGTTATTGGGTTTCCAACCTTCAGGTTTTCTGGATATGTCTTTGTTTAAGGACTGCTTAGGAACAGTGTATTGTAAGGTGGCCCTAACATCAGAAATCCTACATTCTCCTTAACATAACTTTTCACTCCAACTAATTGCTGTAAAACCTCACAGTGGTTAACCTACCTGATTATGTAAAGCATACTTAGGATTAAGCCCAGATACTACCCTCTCATAGCATCGTGTTAGTAAAATGTTCGAATGCAGGGCATGTAAAGAATAGAAAAAAGTGCAGCTCTTTGTTTTAAGACTCTGGAAACATCTTGCACTTCTCTCAAACCATCTGTTATATAAGGCAATGTATCAGAGATATGTATATCTGCTCTGCCCAACTGCAAAGAAGTGCAGCATTAACTTACCAACCTTTGCTAATGACCTCACTAAATTATATTGTTTTTGGTGTCAATACATGCTACCAGAATTAATAGGAATTAGACAATATCTCTAATGGATAATACAGATTCGTAGGTATTAAAACTAAAGCTCAGACTCACTTGCAATCTCGATTCTGCTAAGAAACCTACGCAGATGGATGGGCTCTTATTCTTTTTTGGTAAAGCAGGCATTATCAATCAAAATGACACAAATTGACTATATCTGCATAGGCTTACCAATGGGAGAGAAAATGTTCAGATAGTAATAAATATAAAATAATTAGTGCGTCCCCAAAGCCGCCACCCAGCTTGACCAACCGCCAATAAGATGACTGGGCATATTTATCAAACTTTATAGTGCAATGTTTACATGGATAAATGTGAAGCATTTTACCATTGCATTAGTGACTGAGATGTTGTGAAGAATAAAAAGCTGCTATTTTATTATAAATTAGCTCAAAGGGTTGTTTTTAGTTCAGTTTTTTTCTTGAGATTTTAAACAGTTAAATGGGCCATCGAATTGCCCTTTTAATTATAAATTATTTCTTATTTAAAAATTGTTTATCATTAGTGAAATTACACTGATTGTTTACTTGTGTCCTGTAGTCTTTTTGTGCCCAGGCCTCCTAAGAAGTGTGTACCAAAGCGAACACTTGTTTGAGTCTGATCACCAGTCTGGCGCTTGGTGTAAAGATCCGCTGCAGGCCTCTGAGAAAATATACTATATGCCGTGGACACCGTACCGCACAGATACCCTGACCGAGTACTCGAGCAAGGAAGACTTTATTGCAGGACGACCTACAACTACGTACAAGCTCCCCCACCGGGTGGATGGCACAGGCTTTGTTGTCTATGATGGTGCACTCTTCTTTAACAAGGAGCGCACCAGGAACATTGTTAAATTTGACTTGCGTACACGCATCAAGAGCGGTGAGGCTATCATTGCTGGTGCCAACTATCATGACACTTCTCCCTACCGCTGGGGTGGAAAGTCCGACCTGGACCTGGCCGTAGATGAGAACGGACTGTGGGTTATCTATGCTACCGAACAAAACAGCGGTCGCATTGTGGTCAGCCAGCTAAACCCCTATACATTACGTGTGGAAGGTACCTGGGACACAGCTTATGACAAACGTTCAGCCTCCAATGCTTTTATGATCTGCGGCGTGCTCTATGTGCTCCGGAGCGTCTACGAGGATGATGATAGTGAGGCCACAGGCAACAGGATTGACTATATTTACAACACAGAGCTGTCCAAAGATGGCTACCTGGACATCCCGTTTCCCAACTCATATCAGTATATTGCTGCTGTAGATTACAACCCCAGGGACAACCTGCTCTATGTCTGGAATAACTATCATGTGGTTAAATATTCGCTGGATTTTGGGACACTTGACACTCGAACAGGTAAGGTATTTTCATTTGCTAATGTTTATTATTTTGAGTAGGCTTGTATGAAGGTTCTACAAGTTTGTTTTATGCTTTGATGTTTTCTCTGACCTTCCTTGATTTATGAAAAAAAAACTTTAAATATTATTTTACAGAGCAGTAATGTCAAGGTCAGATAAACAAAAGGTGAAAATAGTTCTGGTATGCTTTTGTGCATTCAAGGACAGCGCTGAATTGAGTGAAAGGTAGCAAGGGCAGTTAATGTTTCTCAGTAATTGATGGTTTTTGCTAAAGTTTTGCCTGAAATGTCGCTAACGCTAAAGGAGGAAAAGGTTGAGGCGGTTAGGCATGCTAGCGGTGTCTCTTTTTCGACTGAACTTTAATTGGAGCAGGGAGCAATGTTAGCACCTAAAAAATGCATCTTTTTATTTTTTTATCAGAATAAAATGAATCCCTTGGAACTATTTATTATGCCTTTTCTCTGTTCCCATTTCTGGGTGGGCTTGAAGTAATTATTTAGTGGTAATTATGATTTTCTAAGTGTGAAGTTACTTTTATGCTTTTACTTATAAACATGCCTGGCAGCTGAAAGAGAAATATTGCTACTTCTCCAGGGTAATTACATTGGTAAAGCATTACCAATTTGTTCTTACCAGAACAAAAAAAAAAAAAGGATTATTAAAAGAAATTGTAATTGCTTGCTGCGGTTATTTTGGCACTAGATGGTTCTTTCTTTGTATAGCCACTGTAATTGCTATTGCCTGTTGGAATGTATTTATTCAGTTGTGCTATCCTGATAGAAACTGGCATTTAAAAAGGAATGAATAAGTGTTTAGATGTTAAAATATTTTTTTCTGTCTGTTTGAATACCACATTATTATTTCTCCCTGACAATAAAAGAAGCTTTGAAAACAGACATTACATACTTGCACTTAGCTTTCCTTCCATGCCTGTTCATTCTGGTTACTTTGTTTAGATCCTGGTACTGCTATGGCTTTAAAATGGGCATACGGTGCAATTTGCATCCCAGGGGTCGTACGACTCGTTTGTGAATCAGAATTTAGCTTTGTTGCTTTAAAAACAGGGGTAACAAGAGGGATTTAGTTTCTCATGAATAATCGAGGTCATTTTTGACATTTTGACCCTTGTAAATCTCACAAATAAAGCTACTGAGTTATTAACTAATTGCTCAAAAAAATTGCTACATGTGGTGCATGTATGGAGCTAATTTGTCAATAGATAACCTTGCTGCCCACATTACCTGTACATTTATTTACTCTGGCAATCCTTTAAAATAATTATTTTTTATTTTCATAGTGTAAGCACCCACATTCTTTAAAATAATTAAAGAAATCTGTGGTGTGGTGGCTTAGAGGTTCGCATGGTCACCTCACAACAAGAAGGTCCTGGGTTTTGAATCCCAGACACGAGCTCTTTCTGTGCAGAGTTTGCATGTTCTCCCCGCATTTGCGTGTTTTTTTTTCCCACAGTCCAAAAACATGTACATAAGGTTGATTGGTAACTCTAAATTTCAGTTAGGAGTGAACGTGAGTGTGTGGTTGTCTGTATGCGGCCCTGTGATGAACTGGTGACCTGCCCAGGGTTTACCCCCTGCCTCTCGCTCCCGTAAATTAGGGAATAAGCGGGTATAGAAGATTACTATTGTATCAGTATTGAGAAGCTCAACAATTAATTTTGAAGCACTTTTGTACGTCGCTCTGGATAAGAGCGTCTGCTAAATACTGTAAATGTAAATGTAAGATGAATAAATGAATTAAAGAAATCCTACTCCATAGTGTGAGCTGATAATTAGCAAGCAGTTGCTGGAAGAATACAAGGTATCCCTTCATCTTAAATCTGTAGCCTGTCCCAAAAATTTTTTTATCAAAAAAACATTAAATTGTTTTTTTTATTGTAATGTTAACATTTATAAAGACCACATCTGTTGGTTTTTATGTTAGGGTATTCACTCTGAGATCACAAGTTCAATTTTTAACAAACAATAGAACAGAAACTGTCGATGAATTACTCTCATACCCGGGGCCACACTACGAGGTTTCCTTGTTCTATGCCTATACCCAATCACAGGCATTTGTAAGGTTGTATATTTTTAAAAAATTGACCTTTGTTCACAATAGCAGCAGTTTAAAAATGTGTGTTTATGTGTTTATTTTTAAGGCCTTGCCAATGTCAACTTGTAGCTGTAGACTGATAAGAGAGAACTGGCCAGAGGGTAAAAGTTGGCCAAAGCTATAGTAGAGACATTTATTTGCCCTACTAACTTGCCAGAATAAATTAGTGACTTAGTATCATAATTTTTTATCTAATCATGTTATCTGCTTCCCCTCTAGAAGGTTGTATATCTTCCAATTTTACTTTTCCATATCCTGTTTCACTTCTTCACCCTGTGTCTTAAAAGTGAGAATAATGAGTTTGCATAGTTTGTGTTGTATGTCCATATGAGCTGTGTTTATATTCTTCTCCAGCAGCAGGCTAATAGCTTTTGTGTCTAATTGCTTGTTATGTCTGTCCTGCTCATCTTACCGTGCAGAAGTGCAACACGGTTCTTACTAAAAGGTAAGAACTGCTTACTAAAAGGTATCCATATGACAGTATTCATCATAGTGCTCTTACACATATTAACTACCTGGGGCAAGGTGACCTAACTAAATAGTGCCAGATTTTCTCTTCCTGAAAATGAACTGGCTTACACACTGTTGTACTTGAATGAAAGCAGTGTTTAGTAAGCACATTGAAAATGTGTGTGCTTGTGTAAATACAGATCGCTGTTTGTAGCAAGCCCAATGTCACCTGTGCCTCAGAGGTATGTAAGACTGATCTGTCTACTCACTAAGGCTTGCTACACAGGGCATCCTGGTGTTGGGCACATATTCATAGCACAGCTGTGGGCCCCAGTAGGGTGTTGTGTGTGTATGTTCTTTTAACCTGAGATCAGTTGTTTTACTAGTATTTATTTTGTTTATTAGAGATGGGCTTTGCATAATTTTCTGTCAGCATCAAACATCAATACAAGTGTGTTTTTCTCCACAAATTTTGAATCTTTAGGAAGTTTGAATTTTTTTTTCTTAATGTTTTGTTGCAAACAAACTGTAGGATTATGTTTGTGTTTCACTGTTGCTATGTACACTAAGTAAAGCTTTTTAAATCATAGGGAAAATGCTTTGCAAACTCTTTTCAGAAATTTTCTTGTCAGATAGTGAAATTAGCATAATAGCACAACCAAATCTAAAGTTGGTTTGGTGAAGTAGTCTTTTACAAATTTCCAAGAGTAAATCAAAGAGATTAAAGTCAGACTGTAGCGCCACCTCTTTGTTCGTGGTTTAATCAGGTTTCACAGCAGGCTCCAAGGTCAGTAACTCTCTTTCTCTCTCTTTCTCTCTCTCTCTCTTTCTCTCTCTCAGCATTCCTGCATTCCAAGCTTGAGGATCCTCATGGCCATAACTTTTCATGAACCCCCCTTTTTCATCAAATAGTTGACTCAAGATATATGCATATTATTTGAGATTTCCATCTAGCAACAGTTATTCATTCTCTTTTTAAGCACGTCTCTGAAACATTGACAGTCTTTCCTAGTCAAACCTGGAGAGCAATACACAAGTGATAATATTATTTACTATTTATTATATAAACACACAATCTAGCCACAGGGGCCACAAGCCAGTGACTTCTGTGCCAGTCCCAAGCC
>JAOTQW010000026.1:2527405-2539502 GCA_026260075.1 Sisor rabdophorus
GATTCGCTGTGGCGACCCCTAAATGGGAGCAGCCGAAAGGAGAAGAAGAAGATTATATAAACACACAAACAGTCTAAATAGTTTTTGTACCATTAACTCTGTAATACTGCTTTTCGAGCTGAAACACCTTTTCAGTGCAGTAATAAAGCCGATTTCTAAAGCTTACCTTATCCGCCTGCCATCTTTGACCTGTCTCTTTTCCCCACTGCATTAAATCTCACCCCAAAATCCACCTCTTTGCCCTTTTCTCTTTTCTTTCCTCTCTCATAGCTTTGTTAATGTGATGTAATAAAGTTTTAATGCATACTTGAAATCCGAAAGACAACAGGACAATGACAGAGTCTCCAAATGTGCAGTCATTACAGCCGATACAAAGACAGCTAAGGGACACACCCAGGCAGGATGATTAGTGTCCTGCAGTTCCATTGGGATTTACTTGCTCCATTACTCGCTCTAGTGCAGCTCAGAGAGGTATTACGGATATTGACTGCGGCTAAACGTTCACCATTTTTTAATAACTGGCCCTGTGTGGCAGTCGAGTGAGAAAATGGTGCAAATGGCAAAGCGGGATCATTATACTGTTGGATTATTTATTGTGCTGATGAAAGCCTGCATTAATATGTGTAGTAGTGAAGAAGGCTTGACTGATACAACTGATACAATAGTTATGTTTAGTGATTTCACTGAACTAAACATTAGCATGGAATTTAAGTCTAAAATTAGACATGAATTGTATAATGCGATAAACAGACCTTTTTTCGGATTAAGGGCTGCTATATGACTGAAATGTAAATGTATGTTGCTTTTAATTTTTTTTTCAAAATTATAATACCAATAATGGGCAGTGCAGTGGCATAGTGGCTAGCATGGTCGCAAGGTTTCTGTTCCACATTATTACGCTCGTAAACAACTGAAAATAGCCATAGTTAAACTGCAAGCCTTTGTAGGTTATATTTGCTAAAATCTCTTTCAATCAAACTATCTTAACAGGCCAAATGACATTTTGACATAGGCTCCCTTATTGGATAGGAGCTTTACAATTATTTTATCTATGAAAGTTGTCAGTGTTTGGATGGTTTCTGCTGAAATTTCTTTGCAGGATGTCAGAACAGCCTCCCAGAGATGCTTTTTGATGTGAATAGCCTTCCATCCTCATAGATTTTTTGCTTCATGATGTTCCAAAGGTTCTCAATAGGGTTGAGATCAGATGAGGATGAGGTTTTCTTGTTTTATGCCCATAGCAGTCAACGATGCACAGCACATTCCTTGCAGCATAGGATGGTGTATTGTCATGCATAAAGATGATCTACGAAAGGAGCGGTTCTTTTTTTGTAACACGGAGTAAAGTGGTCAGGTAAAAACGCGACACATTTTACAGAGTCATTTTTACACCTTCAGGGACCTTGAAGGCTCCGACCAGCTCTCTCCCCATGATTCCAGCCCAAAACATGATGACACCACCACCTTGCTGATGTTGGTGGACAGTCACCAACCATTCACGACTCACTTCACTGTTTGAAATTAGTCTGTATGTACGTGTAGGCCAGCTGCAGGCATTTATGCTTCTGAGCCTTGGTTAAGGGTGGCTGAATGACTGGTTTATGCATAATCCTACATCTTATTGTTCTTGGCACTCTAGCGACACCAGCAGCTTCAAAACCTGTTTGCTGCTTTCCAGTGGCATTTCAGCAGCTGCTCTTTTAACGTAATTCAGAAAACTCTTGCACCTTTATCTGCTCAAACCTGTGTGTGTTCTGAATCGGCTACAAATCTCTTTATTGTATGCTGAACATCTAAAGTTGTCATACCTTCTCCTAGGCATTGAACTATTCTCGCTTTTTGGAAGCAGATAGATCCTTTTTTTTCCCCATATTGCTGGAAAATGGTGGTCTGCTTAATAATGTGGAACAGCCATTCTTAAGTAGTTTTCCCTTTAATTGGACTTAAACTAATTGGCACAGGGGTTTGAGATTGATTGGAGTAAGTAGAGAAGCCCTGACACAAATTCCGAACCATGTGTTTAAACTCACACAAAAAACGACCTTTATGACTTTTAAACACAATTTACATAATAATGTGAAACGCGAGCAATGCGGTGGTGCAGTGGTTAGCTTAGTCACCTAACAACAAGAAGGTCCTGGGTTCTCGAATCCCAGGCACGGGGTCTTTCTTCGCGGCGTTAGCTTGTTCTCCCCGCGCTTGCGTGGGTTTCCTCCTGGTACTCCGGTTACCACATTCCAAAAACATGTGCATTAGGTTGATTGGTGTCTCTAAATTGCCCATAGAAGTGAATGTGATTGCGTATGGACTGGCCATCGGTCCAGGGTGTACCTCCTGCCTCTCTATCTGCGCTGGGATAGGCTCCAGCAGAAGTCATTATATCCCATTGTATAGTGTATAGCACCCTATTGTTTATTGGTTCAACTTAATTTAATAGTAATTCTCAGCCTGTTGCAGAGACTAAAATGTACCAGAACCCAAATGTAACTAAAAATGGCAATGAATATGGTCAGCAACACTCTACCAGTCCTCTCTCTTTTCACTGTCTGTCCACTGTCTTTGAGTTAAGACTTCTTAATCTTCGCCATCTGTGGATCATGGCACCCGCTGTGGTCTGTTTGGCATCCAAGCCCCCACACACATACATACACTGGCTGTCTGGCATTCGCATATCGCAAGCTCAGGCTGCCATCTGTGTGTGTGTCTCATATATGCACGTGTGAAAGACATTGGGTGAAGAAAATGGCAGCTTTGGCAAGCTCTACAGTTCTCTTGGGGTCTGCCCTCTATGTCCCGGAGTGGTTGTGTCAGTGTGCAGCACACCACTCACCTTAGAAATCGCTCATCTTGCTGACGGCTCCTTTAGCTCTGGAATGCTTAACTAGCATACTAACATGAAGTGTGTGTGTGTGAGAGACTGCAACTGTGAGTGTATTCTGTAAAGCAGCTTAGAAACCCTGGATTTTGGTAAGCACTCTCTAAGTAATTATAGCAGACAAACATTACCTCTCTTCTCCTTTAGCTTTCTCTCACTCTCACACACACACACACTCGCTCTCTCTCTCTCTCTTTCATCTTGTATTCCTCTCCATCTCTTTTGACTCTGATGATTTTTTTAGATGATTTCCCACAGAAACTTCTCTGAGGTACTTTTTAGCTTTTGAAGTTTGCACATGACTCATCTTGTAGCTCGGCAGGAAGCTCTACAGACATTTCCGAATTGGCTGCTATTATTCAAGCAGCAGATGATGACTTTTATCTACAGATTTAGAACCCGAACAGTCTTTTCCGATTGTTTTTAGATTTTCGTGACTGCTTTTGTCAAAGTCATGTGTGGTCACACAGGTAAAATAACTTTTGTTGTCCATTTGGTATTAAATAAAAAGAGCATGCAGTGTCGAATTATCAGACAGTGTCAATTTAGAGTCATGTTAAATGTCGCAGGTATGTTAAATTAGCAGTATAAATAGAGTAACCATACATTTATTCTAACAAGTAACAGACAGGCATTTATTTTGTACAGTTTACATTTTGGCAGTTGTTTAGAGGCTCAGTAATGGTAACATGTTGCTGCTGAAAATTGAGGCAACATAGGAACAGTAGGAATGTGTCATATAAATACATTTTAAAAAAGTGAATATCGACCTTTTTTTGTAATATCGAATTAATCAATTCATTCATTCATTCATTCATGCATCTTCCATACTCGCTTATTCCCTAACTCTGGGTCACAGCGGTCTGTTGGAGCCTATCCCAGTGCACATAGGGCGAAAGGCAGGCGTACACCCTAGGCGGGTTGCCAGTCCATTGCAGGGCCACAAATAGACGAACAACTGCACACACTCACACAGAATATAAGGATAAATAGATAGAATAAAAAAGAATAAAAAGGTATCAGTGAAATGAAAAACAAGTTAACAATGGTGCATACAGAAAAACTATTTAAGCTGTATTACACCTGGTATCATTGACATAACTTTATAGTTACATAGTATTTTAAATCTTAAATAAAATAAACTAACTTTATTAACGTGGCGGCATGAAGGTTCAATTCTGTGCAAAGTTTGCATGTTCTCCCCATGCTTGCATGGATTTCCCCGGGGTACTCTGGTTTTCTCCCACAGGCCAAAAACATGTGCATTAGGTTGATTGGCAATTCTAAATTGCCCATAGGATTAAATGTGAGTGTATGTGTTGGCCCTGCAATAGACCGGCGACCTGTCCAGAGTGTACAGCTGCCTCTTACCCTATGTGTGCTGGGATAGACTGCAGCTGACTCCCCAGACCTCGAAATAGGTAATAAGCGGGTATAAAATGAACTTGATTTGCTGTAACTTTTATACTTTACTGAACATATAAGCAACAAGTCAACAATGTTATAATGCAAATATTCTAAACCACATACTTGCTTTTCTCATATGGAAGAAATAAGCAACATTGAAGTAGCAAAGCTCTAGCCTTTTTATATGATTTGGAATTATATTACATTTTTATTAATATTGATGTAGGAAAAAAAAGTTTTGGTAGCATAAATGGAATAAAATAACATTATTTAGAGCGTTCTGAATATCATGTTTAGTTCAGAACCTTTGTGTGTTACATATCATTCACATAATGCAAATATTTGGTATCGGATTTTAAAAATCATTATTGATTGCGTGCCATGTTACCATATATAACCAATTATATTTAAACTCATTTAACATTATAATAATCAATATATATATATATATATATATATATAAAACTTGAATGTGTTACACTCATTCACGCCAGTCGTGTTTCTACTAATTTAGTGCAAGAACTCAGTGCCATTTCTTTCTGATAATAGCCTCAAACCTGCAACGGTACCTTAAAGATGAAGCAGATTTGATTTTGTAACTTTGTGAAATAGGAACTGGACGTTAAAGTGTTAATAATATATAGTAAAATAGAAAAAGACAATAAAGAAAGCCAGAAAGAGAGAGAAACAGAGAGACAGAGAGAGAGAGAGAAAGAGAGAGAGAGAGAGACAGACAGAGCGAGAGACACATACAGAAAGAGAGAGACAGACAAGATGTATGTGTGCATGTTTTCCATGTCTCTGGTTCATCTAGTGAAGGCAGCTTGACCAATTAAACTGTAAACAGCGACTTGGTTCAGGTCATTAGCACTGTATCATGTCACATTATTTTAATTATGAACACCATTCTGTTGGAAGAAATGCTAGCCGCTGTGCTAATCACTATTGCTAGGCTGAAGGCAACTGATTTAGGATCTGCCTCCATCATTCTTATGGATTCAAACAAAGACTCGTTTTTATCTGTTTCCTGCTACAGAGATTCTCATTAATATCCAGTAACAGTAAGCAGTGTTGGTGGGTATTCAAATTTGTGCTGTGGTGAAATTATATTAGGTAGTAGCAGTATGCTTTATTGGTTATCCTCAGTAGCAATAAACATTTGTGACCCTTTTTGTCATTCATATTGTAGTTACCTAGCCGGGACAAACATTTTAGCCAAAGTACCAATTATTATAAGTGCTCACTTGCTATAAAGTTATTTGTTTTTTAGGTTAGTTTTGTAACTGAAAGTCTCTTTGAAATATGCTAATCCTGCAGGTCTCACCTCCCCCACTTAGCAAGCTAAAGCTTTTCCTCATATGTCAAAGCCTATCGCTGCCATCTTTCAATATTTAAGGGCACATGTCAAACACAAGGAGAGCTAGCCATGACTACTAGAAACTGCACTCAAGCCAGGAAGTTATTATCCTAATTAAGTCCATATGTTGAGATTCTGAAAGTTCACTCAAATTAGGATAATTGCATTAAAATCCTGTCTACTCCATGTTCCTTTAATATTAGCTGTCTATGCTGTAGAAGTGTGTGCCTTTAGTGACAGTTGATTCAGTCAATCAAAGACCTAACTGAAATCCATCTCTGCAATAAACTTTAAATCTCCTTTATTCTGAATTCATTTATTCTTAATAATGATGTCTGATGAAGTGTTGCCATTTAATGGTTAATCTGAATGTCTAATTGTATGACTTGTTGTTTAATGATTAATATTGATGTTTGATGGTAAGTTTTGTTGTTTATTGGTTAACATTTATGTCTTATGTTTATTATTGGTAGTTTAGTGTAAAAGTAAATATTAGTGTCTCATTAAAAATAAAATTATTTATTATAGGTAATTCATTCCTATACAGCTAAGCTCAGGGTCACAGGGATGTGCTGGAGCCTATCCTAGCACACATAGTGTGAGAGGCAGGTGGGGTACACCCTGGACAAGTGCATTACAGTATATATTAAAGTAAATAATGTAATTTATTGTTAGGAATCAATGTGGTTTGTGCTTATTTATTCTTTTTTTCTACTTTGGTTATGTTTCTCTAAATAAATACCCTATCTCAGTTATGTAATGAGCTGACAGTGGATTATTTTATTTCGTGCAAGTGTGGCCGCACTGCCAGTTGATTCTTTTAAGCTGCCATGTAACATTGACATGAGATCCAGCTATAAAAAAAAGCCAAGAACAATTGTTTTGAATAAAGAAGAAAAGGACCTCCTGCACTGTTTGTGGTGAAATAAATGCTAACAAAGTTAGACCAGCCTTCCTTGATGTGGCGAGTCATAAAAAATCACTCACAAACACAAACAAGGTAATTGCAGAGGCCTGCTTGCACAGTAATGAGGCCTTCCTACTATAGCAGTAACACAAGAGTGTCTTAATTTCCCTGCTGCTGGAAGATGGGGAGATGTGGGCAAGGTAGAAATCATTAAAGCTTCAGACTTTTACTAGGGTTTATGGATGGAAAATAGCAAATGCTATTTTCTAATAAGTGGACTTTGGTGAATTTTCTTTGTTAATGCGCTTACAAAAGACAAAAATAAAAACATTAAATTGTTTGTAAATCTCGGCAAACACATTTTTTGTTGCTTTTAGGAAGTTTTTATAAATGACTTTTGATCAGAAATCATGGACCATATATACACTAATATCTTATGTAAATTCATCTATTAAAATGTTTTCCATTCAGAGTTCCAAGTAAAATTCTTCAGGGAAGCCAAAATCTGGCCAAAGGATCCTTGAGAAAGCCATGTCTGATAGTAGTGGCATTAGGTAAGCCAAGAAAATTAATTTAAAAGCTGTAAGATGAGTTTCTAATAAAATATTTGAGCACCATGTGAATTATATTATCCCCCCAAAAAAGATGATGTTTCTTAGGAATTGTAACATCATGGTGGTCTGCTGGAGCCGATCCCAGCGCACATAGAGACAGGTGGCCAGTCCATCGCAGGACCACATACAGACGACCACACACACTCGCGTTCACTCCTATGGCCAATTTTAGATTCACCAATCTGCCTAATGTACAATGGGAGAAAACCAGAATACCTGGAGGAAACCCACACAAGCATGGGGAGAGCATGCAAACTCCACACAGAAAGACTGCGTGCCCAGGAATTCAACCCAGGACCTTCTTGTAGTGTGGCTACTGTGCTAACCACTACAGCACTGCGCTGCCATAATTGTAACATTAAAATAAAATAGCAGAAGTTTGCTTCTTTTTAGTTTTAGGCTTATCTGTAGATTCCTTATTAAGAATCCATTTCAAATTTTACATCAAGCATATGGATGTGTTCGAGAACTTTCTTTTTTGCAATTGTTACATATTAATGAAACTCTCTCTATTTGTAGCTGTTCTTTTAGTGCTTACATGTGGTCACCAGACAGATGGAAGTGCCATAATTATCACTTTCCACGAACAAATGTGTGAAAGACAGTTCTAATAGGGGGAATTACAGTACAGTGTACTCTTTCTTTCTCTCAAACACTAACACGCATACACACACACACACACACACACACACACACACACACACACCTCGTTTCCAAAATTCTCTTAAACACACACTTCTTCAAAAAGAGTTTTAAAATGTTGCTATTGGTTGATCACAGTATCTGTTTTATATATCATTTTATTTTTTCTGAATTGCTTTTTAGCTTCTTTTACATATTTGTAGCTTTTGCCGTTTAAGTACAGCAAAATAAGTGTTAGGAGATAAGTGAGAAAGAGAGAGAGAGAGAGAGAGAAAAAAAGAGAGAAAGAGAGAGAGAGAGAGAGAGAGAGAGAGAGAGAGAGAAAGAAAGGTGTCTCTTCAGACCGGCTTTATAGTGTTAAAAAGTAGGACAGTGAAATAGACACAAAGGTTCAACTAATTGTGTTAAGGATTGCATATGTATGTAATCTGAGAAAGGTTTAAGAAAAATCTCTAACTTTTCACACCGAGTTGTTTGTCTGGCCACTTTTACTCCGTTTTGATAAAAGCAAAAAGGATTGTAACTGAATGATGGGTTATGACTGCAGGAGATGGTGTTAATAGTTAAAGTGTTAAACTATAGTTTAACTTTACCAGAAAGTTTGACTGATACTAGAAAGACCGGGGTTTGCTTTCCAGCACCACCAAGACACCACTGTGTCCTAAGCATGGCCCTCAACCACCAATTGCTCAATTGTTTGTCACTCTGGATAAGGGCATCTGCCAAATGCTGTAAATGTAAAGTAAACGCCTCCTTTCTATTAATTATTTAATGTCTTTTTTTATTTTTTTTCCCCTAGATTTTCCCTCACAATGTTTTAATTAGATTCTCAGTGCAGCCTCATAAAATGCTATGGGCAAAATTCATTTCAGCTTCTTATATTTGCAATTACCTTGTTTGTGTTTGTGAGTGTTTTATCGCTGGTGGTCCGAAGTGAGATTGGGAAGTGGTAGTGCAGTGATAAAGGTGGGTGCGGAGGATGAAGTAGAGGATCAAAAGCTGAATCCCAGCACCACCAAGTTGCCACTGCTTGAGCAAGACCTCTAACCCCCAATTTCTAAGTTGTAAAAAAGAAATAAATGTAGGTTGCTATAGATAATGACGCCTGTCAGATTGCAGGAATGTAAATGTAATGTATTGGTTAAGGGTAGTCATTAGCATGATCAACTCACAGCAAGAATGTCCCATTGATTCCCAGGCAAGGTGTCTTTCTGTGTGGAGTCTGCTTGTTTTCCCACCGTACATTAAAACCCTTAGTGTATCTAAAACCACTTCCTTTATTACTCTTGTCAAAAAATAGACTATCACCACCTAGAACAATACAGGAAGTAGTTTAAGCTGCTGTCATTAGATATAAATAACATTTACAACATTTGCTAAACTCTCTTATCCAGAACAACATTTACATTACATTTATTTCCTTCATACAACTGAGCAGTGGTAATTTGTATCGAATAAATTCTTGATTTTCCAATTAGCAGTCCAACTAACATCATTGATGTCTAATTTCAATGTTAGAAAACCCAAAATCCAATAATATATATTATTATATTTATCACAATCTACCAGTCAGTTTGGCTTTTTGATTGACAGCAGTACAAAGCTTTGTGCAAGATTATGCGTCAAAATATAAAGACCATAAAAGACCATAAAAGGGGTAATCGAGGTTGAAATAGCTATTTAGGTATCTTTTTGCATTTTAAAATGATTTTTTTCTCATTTAAACATATGAGTTGAGTGCTGTTACCATGGAAACACAAATAAACCTATGCTGACATAAGCCATTTCAAGCCAATAGGAATGTGTCAGTCTGTTGTTGCGTTGTTACAAAAATGACCTTGGTTATGCTTCAAAGTCAACAATGCCTCTACCAAATTTATGTGTATATTATGTTAGACATAATTTTCTTTCTCCAGTTGCAGTAGTGTCAGATTTAATGTGCGGCAAAACAGTAAAAAGATTGTAGGCGCGTAAAAGAAATGGGCAGAAATAACACAAAGATGTGAAAGGAAGATTTGTTGAAGTCCTTTTTTCCTTTCACTTCACTTTGTACTCCAGGCAGTGTTGAACATTCTTATTGATTTGTTAGCGTAACTTGAGTGCCGGTGAGTGTGTGTGTACACTGAACATGTTGTAGCTGTCTCTCTCTTTTCAGGTGTATGTGTGTGTGTATGAATGTTTGTGAAGGTTGTTTGTGAAGTCAACTGGTAGGAGGCCCATGTAGAAACCTGTCAAGCCTAATTGAACGGCTGATTTGAAGCTGACACTTTTTGTCTCCCCTTATCTCTGTCTTTCTCTCTCTCTCGTTTGTTCTTTTCCTCTGCATATCTGTCTCATTCTTTTTTCTCTGTCTCTCTCTCTCTCTCTCTCTCTCTCTTGCAGCCTTAGACATGGTATGACTCATGCTCTAAATACAAACCTAAATCTGTACATCTCCTCTTCTTCCTTCTCCGCAGAGTTGTCTTCGTCTGTTCAAGTCTTCATGGACACCACTACCACAACGACCACCAGGACATTGACCCCTTTGACTACAACATCCATAGCTAGCGTCACCACCACAACAACAACCATCTCTAGCTCTACCAGATCTCCCCCTCTGAGTGTGTTTACTCCAAGGGGGCACACCAGCACTACCGTTGAGATCAGATCCCCTGGAGGTTCAGGGCCCCTTTCCAGTACACGGCCACCACCTTCTTCGGTTCTACCCAACTATGCGGCAGATTTCTGTAATCCGACCGTGGAGGCAGAACTTACTTGGCTCAAAACTCGAGTGGGCCACACTGCTACACAGCCATGCCCCTTTGGAACAATAGGTAACAAACGCCATATATCATTAATAACAACAGAGATTAACAGAGATTAATTAGTTCCGCCTGGAATTCTGCCACGATATATAGCCCTGATTCCAATCTGAGAAAGTTTTAAAATACAGAGGCAAATAGAAATAGGAGTACAGCAGTTAACTCCAGAGACGAGCTGATAGAAGTGATTTATTCTGTTAGTATTCCAGTTGTACATTGATGTGCTCTGGTTAGATGATTCAGGCTTCTAATTTAAAATACACACAGGTATACACAAAAATTTAGGGTGAAAGGGGGAGAGAGAAAGAGAGAGATAAACCTTTACACTTAGACTGACTTATTTATTATCCAGTAATAAATTAATTGAAAAAATGTATAGATAGAGATTGAAGGACTGTGTGGCAGCGTAGCACAGTCAGCTCACAACAAGAAAGTCCCGGGTTTGACTCCCAGGCAAGGGGTCTTTCTGTGCTAAGTTTGCATGTTCTCCCTGTGCTTTCATGGGCTTATTCTGGGTTCTCCAGTTTCCTCACACTGTTCAAAATCATGTACATTATGCTGATTGATGACTCTAAATTGCCCATAGAAGTAAATGTTTGTGTGTGTGTGAGTGTTTGTGTGTGCGTGTTTGTTTGTCAGTGTGTAGCCCTTTGATAAAGTGGTGACCTATGTAAGCTGAAATAGGCTACAGCAGACCCAGTGACCCTGAGATAGGGAACAAGCTGGTGTCATTGTGCTGTAAGTGAGGAATAAAACCCAGAAAAAAAACTTAATTATTATCTTTGCATATGTAAACTAGCTTCGGGACAATAACCAGTGTAAAAACTCTATACAAATAAAAACAATAATAAATACTGTGTGGCGCAGTGGCATACTGGTTAGCACGGTCGCCTAAAAAAACAAGAAGGTCCTGTGTTCGAAACCCCCAGCCTTTCACTCTTTGTGCGCTCAGATAGGCTCCCTGAGACCCCAATTTAAGGAATAAGCGGGTATAGAAGATAAATAAATGAATGAATAATAAATCCTGTTACTATGTGATTTACATCCCAAAATATTTTTTAGCTTTTATATTAAAACATCCAACTATTGACCTATTTATAGTTTCTATATGTTAAATCTATGACAGAACAATTACGTCCTGTTTTTCATTCACAGCTGCTGAAATGATAACTAATGAAAATGTATGAAGCTGCTGACAGGGTCACTATAGCAAATTAATTACTAGCCTCTTACAAAGTACTGCCTACATGTCATGTGTCGTTTAGTAAACGATTCAGTCATTCATTTATTCATCTTTTATACCCGCTTATTCTCGAATCCAAGTCTTGGGGGTCTGCTGAAGCTTATCCCAGTGCACATAGGGTGAAAGGCAGGGGCTACACCCTGGACAGGTCGCCAATTCATCGCAGGGCCACAACCACACCCACTCACATTCACTCCAATTTTAGAGTCACCAATCAACCTAATGCACATGTTTTTGGACTGTGGGAGGAA
>JAOTQW010000026.1:2558783-2585252 GCA_026260075.1 Sisor rabdophorus
ACACACACACACACACACACACACACACACACACACACACACACACATATATATAAGGTCAAAAATATTCTACAAATCTAAAAAAATATGCAGTGGCATAGAGGTTAAAAGAAAAGAAAGTCAAGGACAAAAAAGTCCCAGCTTTTATATTATTTCTGTTTGGAGTCTGCATTTTTTCACACGCTTGCTTGGGTTTACTCCGAGTACTTTGGTTTCCTCCTACAGTCCAAAAACATGTACATTAAGTTGATTGCTGATTCTAAATTGCCCATAGAAGTGTATGTGGTTGTTTGTCCATGTGTGGCTTTGAGATGAACTGGCGACCTATTCTTTTACCCAACGTGTGCTGGGATAATCTCCAGCAGCCCCCGTGACCCCGAATTATAAAAAAAAGCGGGTATAGAAAATTAATGAAAGGACGAATTAAAAAAATCCTGCTTTATTTATAAGTTGGATGACAAGCTCAACATTTCCACTCTATCAGGAGGAAGATTAAAAAATAGGGGGTGTTGGATAAAAAATAATAATATTGATTATGTATGACCTGTTAATAACATATTTCAGTTCAATATTGTCTGCAACATTGATAGCCGGATTGGTAAATAAATATATTAGTCAACTGATAGGCAAAAATGATTGTAGAAAACCTGGAAAATTAGGTATGCTACATAAAATACCACAAAAAATAAATGCCATAATAATAATAATCGTCATCTTAGGCAAAGATATCAATCCGATTCTAGGGTTGTGCAAATAAATATAGATAAGTGACTATCGCAATATTTACACAACATTTACAGCATTTGGAAGATGCCCTTATGGAGAGCGACTTACAACTGAGCAATTGGGGGTTAAGGGCCTTGCTCAGAAACCCAAAGTGGTGGCTTGGTGGTCACCCATTTACTCATTCACCCCTACCCCATTTACTCATTCATTCATTTATACCGGCTTATTCCCTAACTCAGGGTCCACAGGGTCTGCTGGAGTCTTTCCCAGCACACATAGCAAGAGACAAGCCTGTGAGACACCCGTGCTAACCACTACGCCACTACACGCCCCACACCTATTTTAATTAATTTTATCATAAATAAAGAGGGTCTAAAAGTTAAAAAGTCGAAAACATTTTTAGCCTTCATGTCATTTATAGCCTTATGAAAAGTGGTGGCTTCGTGGTTAAAGTATTGGACTGATACCAGAAAGACCAGTGTTCTATTCCTGCCACCACTGTTGGGCCCGAAGTTAGGCACTTAATGCCCAATTGCTCATTAAAGAGAGATTAATGTAAGTCCTTCTGGATAGGGACGTCTGCCAAATGCTATAATAAAAACAAATATTTAGGTGACTGTCGATTAAAGCTTTAATTTGGAAAACAAACTGATTAATAATTAAATAATTTATTATAATTAAATAATAATTAATAATTTAAAAATTAAAAGAATATTCAAAAATATTTTAAAATCTATTTTAGTGGGCTTACTTTTTGCTGTAAGAAAAGAAATGTCTCAAAAACAAGCCAACAGAACCATACATCTGATGTTTTAGCATTACATTATTGATATTCAGTAATGAAATAAGGAATTTAATATTGAGAAAAAAATTGATTGACCATTAATATTGTCATTTGTCAGAAGCAGTCGGTTATCTTGACTATAAATACTTTCACTCACACAGACACAGTGACACACAAAGTCAGATATTTGCAACACAATGCATATAGCCAGGAAGTCATAAACAAAGAAAATAACATTGCTCACTGCTTGCACAATTAACATAGTCTTACTATCATTGTCTGTTTTTCTGAAGCTTATTGCTTAAGCTTAAAGCTGCTTGTTTATATCATTTATATTGTAAGGAGATTCTGCAGTCTATTGGTATTTGCACAGAACCTATCATTAATCATGGAATATGGCCAGATTGCTGTCATTCCAAATTGTCATTAGCAAATAGCGTTCATTTGTATTTTGTCACAAAATATCATGTGTTGGTGGATTTATTTTTTAATTACAGGATACCAGTTTCAGTGAATTATTAGTTACAGTAATACTATTTTTGGGGTAAACTAAATTATATATTGACGTTTACTGCAGATCTTTTTATCTAAAAAAACACACTTTATGCAAAATCATTTTATAGCAACATGAAATACCCTTTTTAAAAATCATTTGTATACTAACAGAGTGGCAAGATGGTGTAGTGGTTAGCACGGTTGCTTTACAGCAAGAAGGTCCCTGCTTCAATTCCCGGTTCTGCTTGGAGTTTGCATGTTACCCTGGGTTTTCATATGGATTTCCTAGCAAAGTCCAAAAACATGTACATTAGGTTGACTGGTGATTCCAAATTGGCCATAGGAGTGTGTGGTTGTTTGTAAATTTTTAATTTAGAGATCCATATTAAGCATTTTTTGCGAAAGTATGTGCTGTAGTGACACCTGTATATAAATACATCCGTTTTTTTTCAGCACAAGAGTCAGATAACTTATTTGGCGAGGATGGTTGGTGACAGTTAATTGCGCATGTATGAATGAATAGTATTCATGTTTTTCGCCGTAAGCGGTGCATGTGTAGCTTTGTTCACCTGACTAGCGCGTGTTGCATCACCGGTTTGCACGTCCTGCACAAGAGTCAGGAAAGTGCAGAGAAACAAAATGATGTAGAAAGAGAGAAAAGGAGAGAAACGATGAAGCAGCAGCTGGTGGTTGAGCAAACAGAGACATTGATTGCAGCAGGGAAAGAACATCAGGATGGTAATTGATTAGAGGAATGGGAACGTTTTCTCCGCTTTTCATCGCACACAGGAGAGTCACGTCTGCAAATCTGAACTTGCCAAGAAAACACTTCACGCTGCACCTGCTTTACTCCTCTCAATTTCAGCAATGCAGACTTGTTCACACCTGAACACGACATATAAACGGATGGAAAACTCCAGCCCATATCAACATGATGTTTGTCAGACAACACATCCTCATGATCTAAATGCACTATTTACTTAATACTCTTTTATAAATCCTACACTGATCATTTTTACAATGCGCAGGGAATCAAATAACATTTTCCTCACTGTAATTTCTGCCAAATTTTAGAAAAGTACATTGACTAACAGGCAGATTGTAGGTAGAAAACAAGGGTAGAGATACATATGTCTGTGCTGAATAAAGTTGACAAAAATGAAGAGTAACATGTAGTAAGATGGAAAAATACTGAGGAAGGGAAAGAGACTGCGAAAGATATACAGAGACAGCGAAGGATATACAGAGTGAGACAGAGAAAGAAAGAGTCACAGGCGAGTGAGATAGGAAAAAAGGAGAGAAAAATAAGGTACAGTGGTGCTCTTAAAAAAAAGAAATGTAGACAGGAATCTAAAATCAATCCTAAATCCTTACTCATTTCTGTCTATACTTTCTACTTGTATCACTAAACTACTGTTTCTTATAAGTTCAGAAAATGTCTATGTCAATTGCCATTATTAGGTAAAACATATATGTTCTGAACAAACATACCCACTTAAAACTGAAGTGAGATCACAGAAACCAAACTAAGGATCCTAAGCCACACATTCACCACCCTATAACATAATGAAATATAAGCATTTTCTTCCTTTATTAAAAATTTTCTGATGCTAAATAAAAAAATGTATATATTTTATAAATGCAGCCCATCTTTTATTGACAGAAAATTGTACATATCTAAAGTCATACGTATACGTTCAGTTTTATGTTACATGACAATACAGAAAATGTTTTTCAACTGTACTGAAAACTATATATATAAATATATATATATATATATATATATATATAAACATTTTATTCTGTCTTTTAATTGTTGATGCAGAAATAGCATCTTTGTATTAAACTTAAGCCAAAGTTATTCACATATAAATTGCATTTAGATTCTTCGATATATAAAATTCAGATACATGAAATAATTATTTGAATGCCAATATAGTAAACTACACCATTATTCATTTATTTATCAAATATAACTACATTTAATACACTTACGGTGTACACTTAAGGCGGCGCAGTAGTGTAGTGGTTAGCATGGTCGTCTAACAGCAAAAAGGTCTCGGGTTCAATTCCCAGGCAAGGGGTCTTTCTGTGCAGACTTTGCATTTTTCCCTTTGCTTGCATATGTTTACTCCGGGTACTCTGGTTTCCTCTTACATTAAATTAGTGATTCTAAATTGTGTGTGGTTGTGCGTCTGTGTGTGGCCCTGTAATGGACTGGTGACCTATCCAGGGTGTACCTCTTCCTTTAGCCCTATGTGCTCTGGAATGGGCTTCAGCAGACCCCAGTGATAATAAGCGGGTATAGAAGTTGAATGAATAAGTGAATAAATGTTGCTAGGGTAATGAAAACACAAATCTTTGTTCATTCTGTAGTTACAGAGTGCAAAAAATATATATAAATGTTACAATTTTATTAACAGAAGATATCCTTATGTAATTAGAAATAAATTTTGATCAAATTTGACTTTTTTTAGCCAAGGCTACAATCCAAATCCAAAGTAAAAATCAATAGCAGAAAGTTTAACAAGATCTTTTGTCAGTATTTCAATGATACAGAGTCCTCATGGGATATTGATTGTATTTGTATCTTAAATTGCATAATAATTGACCATGTACTACATTCGAATTAGGATTATTTGATTGACAAACCTGCATTAAATAGTATGTTTATGCATAGTATGTATGAAATTTGACCATGTTTACATATGATGTACTGATATATGATGCCACAACAGCATAAAAGATTTACTTTTATGGAATATAGCAGGTACCTGTATTTGGAGCTAACATTTATGTCTTTTACATAACTGAGCAATTAGAGGTTAGGGCCCTGCTTATGAACTAAAAATCAACAACTTAGTGATGTCAGGATTTAAACCTTTAAACCTTTATAGAGGTCCAAAACCTCTAATTGACCATGTAGTACATGGTTTGTGGTTTGTTCGATATGCGTTTTACACTTACTATATAAACTCCTGATTTTCATTTTAGTTGTCACATACATGATTAACAACCCAGCACCTTAACCATTTGAGACCACCGGTAAAAAGTATACTATTTGGATGCAGCTATAATGTGTTTTTTGGCAGAGAGGAACGGAAAATTTCATAACAAGATTTAACCGTGAAAAATAGACCTAAAAAATAGTCCATCATTTTATAATACAGATACACACATTCAGGGGTTTCATGTGCCCTTTTTAAATATAACTAGTTTTACATGTGTAGCTGTGTCACATTGTTAGTTCATTTTTTTTTTAACCAGCTGCACACTTGGGTGCCAGCAATGGTAGCTTGGTGGTCTGGGAAATTGAACCCACAATCCACTGATCAGCAGTCTTGAACTATCACTTGCCCAGAATGCTCCAGTATGTAAGGTTAATAATAGAGAAAGATGTTATTGTTACACGTGCATAGTCTATAATGTCTGCATGTATAAGGGTGAGCAGTAGGGTAAAAAAAAACACACATCACACTGTGATTGTGAGGACCTTCTGTTAATGTAATTATTAATGCCACAAGGACATTGATGGGACATTTGGTCAGCACAAGGACATAATGACATTAACATGTGTGCGCATGTGCCCAAAACATGAGCACATACATACATTCATCATTTATTTACATAATTATAAATAAACCCTGCCCTGCGATGGATTGGCAACCTGTCCAGGGTGTACCCCCCTGCCTTCCGCCCTATGTGCGCTGGGATAGGCTCCATCAGACCCCCGTGACCCCGGATTCGGGAATAAGCGGGTATGAATGAATGAATGAATGAATAAACCCATTAACTCCACTGATCCGTAGAAAATATTTTATTGACTTATATAAAATATAATTGACTTATAATCAATTCAATTCATTTTTATTTTTTTATAGCTTTTACAATGGTTATTGTCTCAAAGCAGCTTTACATGTTTAAATATTAAATGAAATCAGAGTGTAAATAAAATAGTAGAAGTCAGATTGTCCCTGAAGAGCAAGCTGGAGGCGATGGTGGCTAGGAATACTCCCTGAGAAAGTAGTAGGAAGAAACCTTGAGAGGAACCAGAGTCAACAGGGGACTCATCCTTATTTGGGTGATGAACAGAAACAGGATCTCATGCCTCTGCACTATACTGTGATGGGACTCCTCGGAGTCAAATGTGCTTTTGGGTCACACGGCAGAACATTTGCGTCGACACTCGACGCAAGCATGCGCGAGAAACCTATTACAAAAAGCGCTCATCCGTTCCATGTGCTCCATCTTTGCTAAGTACAAGCTCACTCTTTTCAAATGGGGGCATTTGTGTGGAAAGTAATTCTACATAAAGTAATCTTCCTTTTTTATGACTAATACACTATCATATCTGAAAATCTCAGATTATTGAGAAATGGCTCATTTGCAATGCAAATGTGGATCATGCTTAGATCATTTAGATCTTTTTTTTATGCATCTCATTTTCTTGCAAGACTTTGGATATTATCGTGGGTGAAACTTGTTTATATCAGAAAAAAAGTGCCGTAGAAGCATTGTTTATAATAGTAATTCTCAACCAGGGTGATAGTGCTCAATTTTCCCCTAGAGCGGAGGGGACAGGGGTTGTGGGTGCTTGTTTTTTTTTATTATAATTTGCGTTTTATTTTATAGTTATATTTAATAGAAATTTCCTCCATAAAATACTAAAGGTGAATTAGGATGATACCGTATTGATCCTACCACCTGTACGGACCAACATACAGACAATAACAAACAAGCAAATCATCTAAACGGGTTATCAAGTAAGCATCGTTTGCATATGCCCCATGACTTCACCTGTATATGATTAAAATTGTCATTGAACCGTTATTGAATGTGTAATGAAGGTTAAATGCGAGCAGTTTGTACAGTGCACTTATTACAGTCTTATTAGCTGAACTCTATTAGACAAGTGATCCGACTAAAAGCAGTCTGAGTGTGTAGTGGGATTATTCTTAAAAATAGACCGAGCCAATCATAGAAATAGAAACTGGAAACAAATAGGTAGAGGTAGGTTAATATTTTCTGTTGCTTAAAATAGATATAACAGATGTGCCACATTCAGATAAATTCTGCAACATGCTCCTGTTGCCTTGTTTTCATTTAAATGTCTTGTTTTCATTTAAAATTGTGGAAAATTAGTTTTTCTGAAAAAACAATATTTCATATGCATCTTTTCACATGTCCTATAGAGTTTAGGGTGCCAGTTTCAATTTTCTATGACAAATAAATATTAGTCAAGGTTTGTGCATCAAACGTCCAACAAGTTGTTTGTTTTTGTTTGCTGTACAGACAACTTTACTGTGTTCTCTTCATTATTATATCTTTTTATCACTTCATGTTGTTTAGGTTATAAAATAAACTGGGGTTAAAAAAGAGCAGCAGCACTACAAACCGGTTATAGGTTAATACAGCGCCATGTGACTTGTTAACCTTTTACGCCCATATTAGTAAATGATGTTCATTGACTGAAGGTGGTATTCCAGCCAACAGATTTTGTAATAATCATATTTATGTGCGTATTATTTGAGAGTTCGGATCTTTTTAAAAAAAATATTCTGAGAGTTTTATTATTCATTACCACTGTATAGTCTTCGTACGGCCTCGCTGACAGATTGGAAGAAGGCTTTGTATCACGTTATATAAGCTAATTTTAGTTGTCCCCAATTGGTTTATGCAGCAGCTTTATGAAGTAAAAAGTCACTCTGAGTTTTGATAAAATAAAAATAAAAAGCAGCTGCCATATTTTCTGACACATAGACAGATGACAGTCCAAGAAAGACTGCTTTGATGACCAGTGCTCCAGTTGCAAAAGCAAAATGGCAGCAGGTTTCAGCTGTTATTGAACCTATGACATGTTCAGTCTATGTTCATACGTCATTATGGCTTGGCCTGGACTGATCTGCGGTCAGGTGGTAATCTGCTTGTGTATGTGCTGGGACATACATGGATCAGTCATATAATCCTTTCTGGCGGCACAACCCTCCTCAGGACTAAGCACAGCAGCCGAGGAGAAAGAGCTTAGCATCCAGACAGGCTTCTGAGGGATGGAGGGAAATAAGATAAGCAGAAGGGCAATACCAGGCTAAACAAAGGAATGCAGATGCACATTCCACTTCTTTACACTAATTTTTTTTTACCTTTTTACATCTGTACAGTAAGAAATTATGAGGTTGGTTTTCATTATTAGCATGTGTTAATTATTTTCATCTTTGTTTCATGTTTGTCATTTATTACCGAACATTATTTTTTATTTATTTGTAGTTACCTTTAATGTCTTAATTTCTGTAACATAAGCTAGTTCCCGTAAGCTACCCTATAGAACGCTTTTCTTTTTAAATACTTTTACAAATTACTAGCATAGGAAGAGGACGCTCTTTAATTACAAGGTTAAACAGTTGACTGGAAGATTATGGGATCCTGAGCAAGGCCCTTAATCCTTAACTGCTCATCTGAAAGATAAATGTCGGATCTTTCATATGTCAGATTTATAAAGGTGTAAATGTTTAAAGGTGATGTTAAGAGACTTTGTATCCTGTATCATAACTATTTTAATTAATTTCTTTATTTCTTGGTCCTACGCTTTCCGTGGAATATATAAATACATATAAATAATTACTTTTTATTCCTTTAAATAGGAAATTAAAGTGGTGCGATGCAGTAGTGGTTAGCATGGTCGCCTGACAGCAAAAAGATCCCGGGTTTGATTTCCGGGCAAGGAGTTTTTCTGTGCAGAGTTTGCATGTTTTTCTCGTTTTTGCATGAGTTTCTCCTGAGCACTTCGGTTTCATCCCACCGTCCAAAAACATTTACATTAGGTTGATTGGTGACTTTAAAATTGCCCATAGGAGTGAGTGATTGTGTGTGTGGTTGCTTGTCCTGCCATCCGATGGACTGGCGACCCGTCTGGTGTGTAACCCTGGCTCTCGCCCCATGTGCGCTAGGAGAGACTTCAGCAGACTCCCATGACTCCGAGTTATGGAATAAGTGTGTATAGAAGACAAATTAAAGAAACAATAAATTATTCCTTCTTTCTTTCTTACTTCTTTTCTTGCTATTGTTATAGAAACCTAGTCAATGGAATTTTCAATGCGGCATTTTCTGTTTTTTGTTTTCAAAGTATGCAGGGCTAAATGTTCCTAACTAACTACCTTTTCAAAGGAAGTTAGTGAGGAACATTTTTCCTATTTATACCTTTTTCCTATTTATCCAAATCTACTCCAATCCCTCTTCTTATTCTTATCAGAAATGTCCATTTTTCCATCTGCCTTCAGCTCTGATGAGGCAAGGTTCGCACATTATTGCATGATGTGTGCAGAAAAAGACACACAGATGGGCAGACAGACGGTTGTTACTTTCTTTTTTTTTTCAGCCCTGCTGTTTAAAAAACCTCATTCTCTTTCATAGCCCATTGATCAAAAGCCAGCATATCCTGCGGGTTCGCTGTCTGCTTCAGCACCACCCAGCATCAGATTTGGCCTTTCCTTCCTCTGAAGAGAACTGATGGTGTGCTCTAGTGCTCCAGTGTGTGATGCCTTGCATTTAGAATCAAATGTAGCTTTACGTGCTTTAAACATCTAGCAGACATTAACTCTAGCCTTAAGCATGTAGGCTTTGAAGTGAGTAAACAATTAGAAACGTGAGAAAAAGTTGTTTCGTAGATTTCTTTTCTTTCCCTGTGTTATTTTTTTCCTTTCATATAAATTCATTTACACCACCTTTACAGATGTAAAAAGGTAAAGAAAATTCAGTGTAAAGTTTTCTTAAAGCTTTATCGATCTTTGGAGGACGGTAATTTTTTAAAAACATTTATCCAAACTAAAACTTAGCCAAATTTTCAAGTATATCCTCAATACTCTGTGCCTATTAATATTCTTGTCATGTTTTGCCATTGGCAATTTAAATCTTTAATTGGCCTGGATTCTCAGCCTCAGCACTAAGCGTGCTTCTCATCGGCAGCAGCTTGAAGTAAGCAGGCCTGGGTAATAGAGGTTAAACATTATTAATAGGCAATGAATCAATCTGCTGAGGGCAGGTACTTCAGTGTCCAACAACAACCTACACTGTGCAGCAACTACTGTCTGATTAGAATATAGAGAATTTATGCGAAATGTGATGAGTGGAACTGACCAGATGAAGATTTTTAATTAGTATTTTGCTCTTTATTTGGCATATAAATTGGTGGACTAATTATTGCCCCAGTTGGTTTAATTAAAATGAAAAAAAAGCAATAATTGTTTGTTTTGCTTGACATATATTTCTATTCAATTTTATTTACAGTATACCATTCCACCTGACATCAAGAAATAAAACAATGCAAAGATATTGACCAATCAAATCAAACCAATCAAAACCTCTTATTCGGGACAGGGTCAGAAGCAGCAGTCTAAGCAGGTCACAGACATCCCTCTATTCTAGCTTCCGGGGGAATACCGAGGCGTTCCCTGGCCAGTCACGAGGTATAGTCCCTCCAGTGTGTCCTAGGTCTTCTGCATGGCCTCCCCCCAGTGTGACATGCCCAGAACAACTTCCCAGAGAGGCGTCTGAGAGCTACCTCAGCTGGCTTCTCTTGATGTGGAGGAGAAGTGGCTCTACTCTGAGCTTTTTCCGGGTGACCAAGCTTCTCATTATCTCTAAGGGAGTGCCCAGCCACCCTGTGGAGGAAAGTTTTTGGCCACTTGTATCTGGGATCTCATCCTTTTGGTCATGACTCAAAGCTCATGGCCATAGGTGAAAGTAGGCTTGTAGATTTACTGGTAAATCGAAAGCCTCACTTTGCACCTAAGCTCCTTCTTCACCATGATTGGAAAGGGATCCTTTTGCAGTATTTGGCAGATGCTTTTATTCAGAGCGACTTACATTATTTTATTCTGAGGAATTGGGGTTAAGGGCCTTGCTCAGGGGCACCCTGGACAGGTGGCCAGGGCCGCACACACAGAATCCCCAATCAACCTAATACACATGTTTTTTTGACAGTGGGAGGAAACCGGAGTACCCGGAGGAAACCCATGCAAGCGCAGGAAGAACATGTAATCTCCGCCCAGAAAGACCCAGGAATCAAACCCATGACCTTTCTGCTGTGAGGCAACGTGCTAACCACTCAGCTACCACATTGCCCCAGAGGTTTTTAGAGTAGCCAAAAATTTACTTCTGTGCAAGTACTTACAATTATAGTAACTTAACTTAAAGTACTACAGAAGTATGAAATAATAAGACTTTGCAAGTAGTGAGTTACTAGTTTTTTGGATCTGATTAAATGAAAGGTATAATTAATCAATTTATGATTAAATTTAAAAATTGACTTCATAATTTGCTGTATAATGCAAAAAAGACAAAAAGAAGCCAGTGTGTAAGAATTATAGAAGTATAGTTACATACCGTAAGGTTAAAGTACTACAACCACTAGTTGTAGAATCACCCTTAAATATTTATTATTATTAAAACTTACTGTAACGTTTTTTCATGTAGGAGTTGAAATTCCTGTGTTAGTACATATCAACTTGGAGAAGTGGTAGCGCAGTGGTTAAAATGTTGGACTGCTAATTAGAAAACTGGGTTTCAATTCCCAAGTTCCTAGTGCTAAGCCCTCAAATTTCTTAGTGGTAGAGTGTAAGTCACTTTGGATAAGGGCAAATAGAAGTCATTACATTTTGTAACTGTTTGTTTTAATCCATTGAGTATAAAAATGAATTGAATTGAATGCAAGGCCAAGAGTTTCCTGTCTTCAATGATTTTCCACTCCTTCTTCCTCTTCAACCATTATTTTTCAAACGTAGCACGCATATGGTGAAAAATCTGAAAACTTGTCCTTTCATTATACAGAAGATCATGTATTAATTATTAAAACTACATGCTTAATAATTTACATTTAAAAAACATTTAATATTAGCAGCACAGTGGTTAGGGTTGCTAGGACTAGTAACTCAAAAATGACAGCTTTTAATTCCCAGCACCACAAAGTTATGGCCACTGGGCATAACGCCCAAGTAACTCCCCTCTATGCCCATTTGCTCAGATGTCTTCGCCAATGATGCCAAATCATCACTGACCTTTCACCCCTGCTCAAGCTGGGTTGTTTTAATAAAGTTTGTCAATATGCATTAATATATGTGTAACAAAACTTGCTCAATCTTCAAGATCCTATTCAGTTGCCCTGTAACTCTGAAACCTTTTTCATGGCTCATTGTATTTTTATTGCCCACTACATGCATTGACATGTTAACCACGAAATCCTGCTTCCCTTAGGCTAAGATGAAAAATGCAAAACTAAACGCTAACACCCTCTGACACATGCTGGTGGCACAGAGCCTTCAATGTCATCGCTAAAACTCCAGGCACACCGAATACAGCGGTTTGTCTGGGATTAGTGTAATGCAGACGCTAACATTGTGTTCTTCCCTTAGGCAATGGTGGAGACAGTAAATAACCTGCTGCAGCCTCAAGCACACCCGGCCTGGAGAGCATTGTCAGCTGGAGAGCAGTTGCGAGCTGCCACCCTGCTGCTGGACACAGTAGAGCAAGGGGCCTTTGTGCTGGCTGACAATCTGCTCAAGACAGACGTTGTACAGGAGAACACCAATAACATCCGTAAGTCTTGGGTAATGGTTTTAATTCTGGAAGGTGGTAGTTTAGTGTTGAAGGTGTTGGGCTGCTGAGCAGAAGAATGTAGGTTCCCAGCACCACTGAGATTAACAAAACATTAGGTAACACATTAGGCCTTTTCTGTAAATTAGGATGTAACACAATGAGGTAAAAAAAACTTCAATATTTTTTTTTTTTAATAAAACAAAAGGTTCTGGATAAGAATATAATGCCAAAAATGTAAATGTAAATAAGTACATAACACAATGGCATGAAATAATGGTGCAAACATTATATATTAGTTACAGTAAATAATTTAAGATAAATAAAAGTAACAGTGATAAGAGTAAGGATAAGCCAAGTAAGGATATTACTTCACCCAGAGAGTTTTTTGTAGAGTGAGAACAGAAGGGGACCAAGTACTGAGCCTTGTGGGACACCAGTGCTTAATCTGCGTGGAGCAGATGTCAATCCCCTTGTTACCTGATATGAGTAACCTTCCAGGTAGGAAGCAAACCATTGCACAGCTGCTCCATTAATTTCAAGACCCCCGAGGGTGGACAAGAGTGTCAAATGCTGCTAAAAGGTCATGAAGGATGAGGACAAATGACAGTCTGGCAGATCTAGCAACATGTAGTTTCTTGGTGACAGACAAGAGGGCAGTCTCTGTTGAATGTGCCTCTTTGAAGACAAACTGGTTGGGATCTTGTAGATTGTTCTCAGAAAGGTAGAGGGTGACTCGTAGGATGTCTTCTGGTGTTAAGGGAGAGAAATATGACAGTGTAGAAGAGACATTTGACGGTAGAGAAGAAACCTGGTCATGTGTAGAGGAAGTCTGATAGAAGAGAAGGTCTGTCAGATGCTCTCGATCTTCAGCAGTCTTGAAGCAAAGTCTTCAGCAGTCAGTGAGGACAGAGCTGATGGAGCCGGGGGGTTGAGAAGTGAGGAGCAAATTTTATCAAGCTTGTGAGGGTCTTGCATGGAAGCTTCAAGCTTTTCTTTGAAGAAGGTGGTCATGGCAGATGTCACATCAAAGAGAACTTTGCCATGAGAGCACGGTAAGAGATGAGATCTGCATCAAGTTGTGATTTTTTCCAGTTCCTTTCTGCAGAGCTTAGTACTTAATGATTACTGCACAGCACCTCAGACAGCCGAGGAGCGGGATTCGAAGTCTTCCTGGGTTTAGTCGACAGAGTACAAAGAAGTCTATAGATGTTGAGTCCAAGGATAGAGAGGAGAAGAAGTCGGGTCAGTAAAAGAAGAGAGAGTGTTACAAAATACAGAGGAAGGGGAGACAGAATAGAAATTTAGATTATAGAAAAGGGATGATGGAGAGATGTAGGTATGACAGGAAAAGTAATATTAAATGATACCAAGTGATGGTCAGAGACATGAAGCAGAGTGGTGGTCATATCTGAGACTGAAGTAAGATAGGTGAAGACCAAATGCAGAACATTTCCTCTCTGGTGTGTGGCAAAACAGTTTTTAAAAGTTAACGAGAAGGAGTTCAGAAGAGGTATGATTGGAGTTTATCAGAGGGAAGGTTGAAATCACAAAGGAAGGTGGAAATTAGGGAGTATGTCCATTTCTTTAAGAAAATCCCCAAGGGGACCAGGAGGACGATAGATGACAATGATGAAAAGGTTGATTGGAGAGTTAACAGAGACTGCATAAAACTCAAAAGACAAGGGAAGAGGTGTAAATCTCTGAGACAACAACAAACCTGTACCACTACCCCGGCTTGTTTCACATGGTGTGTGAGAGAAAACATAGGCAGAGAATAAAGCAGCCAGTGTAGCAGAGTTCTGGGGAGATATCCAGGTCTCTGTAAGGGCTAAAAAATCAAGGGAGAAATAGGAAGCTAGAGCAGAAATGAAATCAGCCTTCCTTACAGCAGACTGGGAGTTCCAGAGCCCCCTACCTACCACCACTGTTTGAGACAGTGACAACAGAAGGGGTAGATTAAGTTGCTGTTGCTGTGGCCTCTGCTATGTTGGTGAATAGAGATGGGTTTCAGGCAAATGTAGTAAGGTTTCAAAAGTTGGAGTAAGGTTTCAAAAGTTGCAAATGGTTAAATCAGGTTACAAAAGTTAAATCTTATCAAACCGCTACAGACACCAGTATCTGTGGTGGAATACCTTCAATATATATTCCTAAGCCCTGCCCACAAGTCACACCTGACACTGGAAATTCTTTTGATTATTCAAGCATAGACCCTTCCAAATCAACTATGCTAAGCAATACTAAATAGTGTTAAACAATACAGCCTACTTTAAACAATGATAAATAAAACAGCCTACCTCAATCCAACTGAGTTAACAAAGTAATACTGTTTCCACAAATTAACGGCCAAAGCCCAGCTCCTGAATGACAACCCCACAGCATAATCCCCTCCCCCTAACTTTACCCATGGGGCAATACAGTCAGAAAATCTTCTGGCAACTGCCAAACCCAGGCTCGTCCTTCAGATTGCCAGATAGAAAAGCCAGAAACCCTACTCCAGAGAACGTGACTCCATAGCTCCAAAGTCCAGTGGCGGCATGGTCTTTAAGACTGCATCTATGTGAAAATGAGCCATGTTTCCTTTCCAGTGTTGACCAGCTGAAAAGCTTTTACTGATTCCGTTGAAGGCTTATTCTCCTGGGATCCCCAGAGCCTTTATACAAAGCTGTCCACATCAAGAATTAGACTGCTTATGGGATTCTGCATCTTGTGCTTATCTGGGCCACACTATCAGAATTATGACACAATAAAAATATTAGGAATACACTAAATGAAGAACCATTAAGGAGGAAAATGGCAGACCTTTACACAGAAAGGCCCCTGCCCAGAAAGCGAACCCAGAACTTTCTTTCTGTTAGGCAACGGTCTGCCTAATAACAGTTTGCATGCAACCACTGGAAAACCATAGATACTTTAATCATGAAGGTTTTACTTGGTTGCAAAAATTGTTACTTTTTACCGTTACAAAGCAGTGACACTAAATATATCATACTTATACATAAATAAAGCAAAGGATTCTCTTCAGAATATCTCGGCATCGGTTGCAGTCTGATTACTAAGCTCCTAATCAGGCATTGGATAAGCTTACCTGTGGGGTTTTCAGACTTGATGCCACATTGATCTTCACATATTCTACTATGTATTCTAAATGAGTATTTTATTGAATGTCTCACATTGCCTGGCCCAGTTGCAAAAGCCTTTACTGTTCCGATATGCACGAGTAGCACGTCCAGAGCTGCTCTCTCTGCCTCACTGTCTGTCTAATTAATTTCATTAGAAAAGTGTAGAGGGGAGTCCGACACCGTCTGTACATCTACACGATGTACGAGTTTAAAGGGTTTAGTCGTCCCATCTCAAAGTGACCTGCATAGCAATATGTCTGGTTCCGCATGCTTTAAGAAAATATTTAGCATTATTTGATTTACACTGAGATGCAGGGAGGACTGAGGTGCCCACATGTTTCTCCTTAATAGCCAACATCTGTTTCATATAGAGTTTGTCTGTACTGAGAGGATCAGGATGATCTTTCTTTTTGCTTGCACATCACCATGTTTGTGTATTTCTTCAGGGCAGGAGATTACATGTAGCATGGAAAAGTTAAGCAGTGTTGTGTATGTGTGTTGCATGAGAATGGATTTGCTGATACAGAGCGTCTTCTTCCTTTAAAACACAAAGATTAAGTTGGAACTGGCTGCTATAGCAACTCTAAAATGTAGGTCTCTCTCGCCATGCTGAAGAAGGCAAGCATTTTGGGAATTCATAAAATGGAATTTATTGTGTCTGGCACCCGATTTATCTCGATATTAAGGGATTCAGTGCGGCGAGAGAGAGACAGGGAAGAAGAGAGGGAGAGAGTGAATAGAAGCGGAAGACACTCCCAATAAGCCCCTTTATAAAGCTGATTTTATGCCCTTCATGGTGCACTGAGATTAATCAGCCAGCTTTTGACACGTTTAGCACACCTCCAGCTTCTAGGTGATACACTTAGTTTGCTGTGTTTTAAGGTTTGTTTGGCCAACTGTGTCCCCTGTGTCACCCACCTGGCACCCTGCACACTGAATTCTGAATGGATATATCAGCGTGTTCATTTGGCTATTCAGTAATATTATCCTCTTGATTCAAAATAAGCCTTTAATAACTCTAGTTTAAATACACTCAGCTTTCTGGTGGTCAACTTTTAAAATTTACATTCATATTCCTCGTATTTGAGAATTGGTCTTATCCAAAGCGACTTTAATTTATTCATTCATCTTCTGTACCTGCTTATTTCCTAACTTAGGGTCACGGGGTCTGCTGAAGCCTATCCCAGTGCACAAAAGGCGAGAGGCAGGGGTACAGGTCATAAGTCCATCACAGAGCCACAACCACCTCCTATGGGCGATTTAGAGTCACCAATCAACCTAATGTAAACGTTTATGGACTATGAGAGAAAAACTGAGTACCCAGAGTAAACCCACACATGCGTGAGGAGAACATGAAAACTTTGCACAAAAATACCCCTTGCCCAGGAATCAATCCCGTAACCTTCTTGCTGTGAGGCGACCATGCTAACCACTACATGACCGTGCTGCCCTTCAAAGCAACTTACATTATCTTATTTTCATCCATCTAAGCACTTGACAGTTAGTGGTCTTGCTCAGGAGACCAGCAGTGGCAACTCAGTGGTGCTGGGAATCAAACACAAATTTTCCAATTATCAGCCCTGCACTACCATCCCTCTATTGTACTGCTGATCGGCTTTACAACCCCTCAACCACCAACTTGATTTTGCATATATCAATGAAAATGACAACCTCAATTGGGGATTAAGTTTAAAATTATACTCAAATGAGCCAAATGCCATGATCATTAAATGTGAGCCCATACTAAACTGATCCCAGGTGCTATACTTTGGATTGTAGTAGATTAATGCCCTAGCTGAGGAGATCCAAATCTAATGCAAAGCCAGCTTTGATGGTAATCCAATCCTAAAGAACATCCACTATAAAATGAGCTTTAAAAGCTCCTGTACTCCAGAATGTCCTTGATGTTTATAGTAAAGTATGGTCCTTTATATCGGAATCTATAGCAAAAGAATTCCTAATACCAGATACATGGTGGAGTATTATCACCATTTAAAAAAATACATGACAAATTGTTAATGAATTAAATGACAAAATAAGAAAATTAATCTATAGCATAGGGTTCTGTCTCAAAGTAACTGCAATCACATTATGTAAGTGAAGTATTTTTTATTTCAAGTATAAAGCAAAAAGTCCCAATAATCAAAAACACTGTTTATAATAAAATATATCTAGTGCTGGGCAACTCCAATTTATATAAAAAAATAGGTCTACAGCATGCTAATCCAAATTATAAATTTTGAAGTGGGGAAAAATCAAGTGTTAGTCAAGAACCATAGTGTAGTTGGTAACTTGCTATTAATAACAAAAAAGATGCTTCACTTTTACTTATTCAATGTCTATAGCAATCTGAACTATAGAATAATATTTCAAACCAGTCTTCAGTCTTATTTTGTAATTTAAAATTAGCCTTCTAACAAAAAATTCAGTGATCCAAAATAGAGTCCTGGTCCTATCGTTATAATGGACTAATACCAGAAAGACTGGGGTTCGATGCACCACCAAGCCCATCACTGTGGGTTCCTGAGCAAGGCCCTTAACCCCCAATTGCTCAGTTGTCAAGTCGCTCTGGATAAGAGCGTCTGCCAAATGCTGTAAATGTAAATGTAATGCAAATGAAAGCACAGCAAGTTTAAAATGAACTAACACCCCAGTTCTATTTACATGTAATGAAGTGTGCTCATGATAAAATAGCACTCATTTTTAAACTGATCCAAAAATGAGTCAATTATATACTAAGCCTCAGTCAAACAGGATTCAAAATAGCTTAAAGAGAGTGTAAATACTATGCTGATATAAACCGTCCTAATAAGTGACTTGTTAATGTTAGTAGGTCTCAGTGTTATGCTACTCCAAAATATCCATGCAGCCTGTAATGAAATCAAAATTCCATAGCAATAAAATGTTATAGACATAGTAATTTATCCAGTGTTTATATTTATGCACCTAATGGATTTGATACCATGTTTACTAATGTTTTAATCCGAAGTGGAGTCCATATCAATAAGCTCTAGTGCCATACTAATCCAAAATAGAGTTTTAGCAAAACAAGGTAGTGGATAATGAAAACACAGTAGAATCTATGACAAAGTAAAATTCAATGATTTAAGTTTTACAAATGTCAGGGTAGCCTATAATAAAATTAAACCCCAATTCCATCTATCTGAATTAAAGCTACAGCAACGTAATTCTCAGTGGTGTACTATTACAAAACCTCCATTGTGCCTGTAATAAAAAAGAAACATCCATTGCAGTTATGTTTGGTTTGGTGAGATTCCAGGAGGACCTGGGTTAAATCCCCACCACTGCCAGTCAGCCACATAAGCCCTTCCTGCTTTAAGGGTGCTGCACTCTGACTAAATTACCAAAATGGGATTTGCACAAAAACAAAATTCACAGTGTTATAAAAATATATGACAAATAATGACATTTACATTCTTGTATTTTTCCAACGAGAACGATAGATCTATTGATAGAGACTCAAAGCATGCAGTAGACAAATGTAAATGTAAACGTAAATGTAAATCCATTGTGAAGAAAAGTCCATTCAGGTAAAATAAAAAAAAAACTTGGTTGCAGCATTGTGCTGTGGAGTGCTGTGCTGATCCAAATTGGAGTCTAAAGAAAAGTCAACCAATATTCAAGCCACTGTAACATGTCCTGCTCCTGCTTTCTGAACTTGTTACAACATCCCGCTAGTGCCAGACTTAACTGAACTTCATGAGTCCATAGACACCTATTTAGTTTTCCCTATATCCTGATTAAAAACAAAATGGAAAAAATTGTTTTAAAGGTTTAACTAGAGATAAGAACCTTAGGCAGTTAAACAGCCCTGACATCCAGTTTTTTAACAACACATGGCTTTTGATTCTCTCCTGCTTTTATGTGTGTATACAAAAAAGCAAACATATTTGCTGAGATTAGCATAATGGTCTATATTCATTTTTTTTTTAAGTTTCCCTGTAAATTGATGGCCTTAATTTCCTCTGCTAATTCAGCTTTATCTATCTATTTATTATAATATGGTTGAATAGAAACTTAAAACTTAGACAGAAATAAGCCATGAATTAGCAGGTTTAGTGACTTTCTTAGTGTCTTTCTATTTTTTTTTGCCTAGGAATTTTGTCCATGCATTGCTCAAGGCATAACATTATTCATGCACTTTTTATTTGCAAGGCAATTTTGTTTGTTTCAGTTTGTGCTCAGGGTAGCACGGTGGTGAAGTAATTATTATTGGTCACCTCACAGCAAGAAGGTCCAGAGTTTGATTCCGTGGCAAGGGATCTGAGTTTGCATGTTCTCCCCATTCTTGCATTGGTTTTCTCTCCGGTTTCCTCCCACAGTCCAAAAACATGTACATTAGATTGATTGGTGACTCTAAATTGCCCATAGGAGTGAATGTGAGTGTGTTTGTGGCCCTGCAACCTGTCCACTCTTGCTCTATGTTGTGCCCCTGCCTCTCACTCTATGTGTGCTCCAGCAGACCCACCTGACCTCGAGCTAGGGAATAAGTGAGTATAGAAGATGAATAAATTAATGAATGAATAATTTATTTTGTGCTCCCTGAAAAAACTATTTACTTATCAATTAATTTATTCATCTTCTATACATTTTATTTCCTAACTCAGGGTCACAGGTGTCTACATACATTTTTTTGGACTGAAAGAAAACCAAAGTTTCACAAAGTTTGCACAGGACAAACATTCAAACATCGAATCTTGCTGTGAGGCAACAACACTAAGCCCAGACAAAGTTAACATCCTTTCATTATAATATTTTTCTAAAAGAAAATTGATGCAGTGAAACCCTGCAATGTGGCAAGCCTACAATCATGGCCTGTATGTATTTTGGCACTGTTATTTTGTTACTAGTCTAAATGACAGATGTGTTTTAATTTGGTTGTGTGTTTTTTTTTCTGAAGAGTTGGAGGTGGCTCGGATGAGTACAGATGGCAACCTTCCTGATCTAAAGTTTCCTCAGACTGGAGACCAAAGCAACTTTATCCACCTGTCTGCAAACACCCTTAAACAACATGGTCGGAATGGTAGGTCACCTATAGATAAGTGTGGCTTCGTGTTATTAAAAAAAATTCTAAATATGTATGCATTCTTACTTGAAATTCCATATTTTTCACACACTCAAATTTCTAAGACTATAATTTGCGTAAACTTCTCCAACCATTGTTTATGTTACGCATGCATACAACATATACACAATATAGAGGGATGCCTAATCATCATATCTATTTATGTTTTTTAAACATGTTTACTAAACACCTAATTAAGATCTTGTTCTCATTTTACTATTATAATAATATCCAGGAAAAAAGGTTTTTACTAGTTTGTGTTTGTGTAATCAGGAAATCAAATACTAATGTTGGGTGAGAAGGTCTGGGATGCAGTCCTTTTTTTAAGTTTATCCCAAATCAAAACGAAGCCAGAATACTAAGCACAGCAATCAAAGTCTTCTTCTACAACTCTAAAAATACAGTATGTTCATGGACCTCAAGAGATTTGTGTACAGGGGCATTGTTATGCTGGAACAGTGTTTGAGTCTCTTAGCTCCAGTAATATGAAATAGAGACATTTGAGACAACAGTGTTTATTTTATCTTTCTGGCAAGAGTTTGTGTTGACAGTATTAAACTATAGAAATGAAATAAATTAAAATTAAATCATCCCACTATGTCATGTTTATTAAAAAAATCATGTCAATCATACACACTTTTCCACCACAGCATTACTAAGAGGTGCAATCAGCATGCAATCTTCCATGACCAAGCAGTGCATTAAAGCACAGTTAGGGATTTATATGACTTAAGTCTATAATTTGTGAAGTGCTTATTAAATAACTAATTTAAGGTCAGTTTGAGGATTCACTCATTTAAAAAATTATCTGAGAACTGATTTTCAATACTGCGCAACACAGCTAGATGTCCCTGACCTACGGACGCTCCTCACTTCCAAATATTAACAATGCTAATTATAATTAAGACCTTGTAAAAATTAGCTAGCTAATTAACATGCAAATGGAGTCATGCTAAGTAGCTCTAATATGCGCTTCAGATAGGCTGCTTAAGATGCCATGACACTGAATAAAGCATTTATTTTGCAAGCGTTTAGGCAAAGTTTTCTTTTAATGGCCATCCTCATTTTCACAATAAGAAATTCCTATTAAGCCAACTTGCTTATATAAAAGCTTTTGCATAATAACTTAAATAATAAGAGTAGTAAAAGATGTGGCATTGAAAATAAAAATTTCGCAGCTAAATTGCATTGTAACTTTAATTGGTCTTTTTTTACAGGTGTGAATGTTATATTTCTAATAGAATATTCTTACACAAAACAAGCTTTACAAAGGAACATAAATGAGGATGGGTCATTTGTGTTCAGACCAATCATGACAGTTCGGAAAGATTTCCCATATGTGATTTTTAGCTTGTGCCACATTCCTCTAGTTGGGAAATAAATATGTTAGGGGGCAGACAGTCTTATCTGTTTTAATTTGCTTTAAAGTATATAAAAACTTTTTCTCCTGTGGGTCTATGCAGTGCTTTATTCTAGGTAAAAAAGCATTTTGCTTTTAGCCTGAGTCTAATCAGCGTATTATATTTTGATTTGTCCATCAAGTCTTCTGCTGTCGGCCTTATTACTTGCGCATCATGCAAATGAGACACGGTTGCGCATCGCAGGCTGTTTTTAAGCAGTTTTATGAGTAAGCAAGTGGCCCTGAGCCATGCATCATCAAAGCTTGCTTCTGTCTTACTTCTGTTCTTAATATTCCAAACCCAGCAGCTGGTTACTTGCAGTCATAGACAGGAATCCTGCAAATTTGTTTTTCTTATTGGTGAACCTGGTGTGGTGGATTGGGAGAGAAGAGGGTGTGCTTTTATATTAACATGCAAAAGGAAGGGGAGGGGGCATATAACAAAAAAATAATTGGGAGGTTAGAAATCTGTAGCCTTTTAAAAAGCTGGCAATAAAGGAACAATGAGGCTAAATCAAATTGGCTTTCCAGTTGGTAGACTAGTGAGTGCAGCTGTGAGAAACGAAGCTTTATGAGTTTTGCAAATTCATTATATGTCTGTTAAGCCCGAAGTTATCAACTTCGTATAAAAAACCTCGGACACCAGGCACCAAGCAGAATATGGATTCCTTCATGGTTTTTTTATATGGAAGAAAAAAAGCATACTGGCTCACATCTGGTAGAAATTAATTTAATTATTAATTATAGCACTGTATTGATCAGTGCTAAAGATTACAGGGAAGTAGTGTAAAAAGTCATTTGTATGTATATAGCTTTCATAGCTGGTTCTTTTAGATAATTGCTAATGATAGAAATTTAGGGTGCTATAGAATCTATTCGACTGTTTGAGGGGTACTTTCGCTATTCAATTCGGTTTGGTTTTACATAATTGGACATAATTACATGTGTCAAGAAGCAAAAAAATGTCTGGCATTAAGTAGTGTAAGGATAAAATCATCAGAAATTAAGGTCCTTCATTCATTCCTCCATAATTACTCCCATTAAAAATTGCAATCATTCAGTATTCATGATCATGTGATTATATGAAAGCTTTACAGTCATTGCTGCATGCATTTCCAACACTATGCTATCATTTATGTTTATAAAGGAACAAAACAGTATGTGATATGACAATTTATTGGACATTCATTCATTCATCTTCTATACCTACTTATTCCCCAATCCGGGGTCACGGGAAAACATGCAAACTCCACACAGAAAGACCCCTGCCTGGGAATTAAACCATGATCTTCTTGTTGTAAGGCAACAATGCTAACCACTAAGCCACCATGCTGCAACCATGCTGCCTTCTTTTCATTCAAAGTATTTAAAGCAATCAAAAAAATCTCCTTCTTCAAGGTCCAATAAAGTACACTGCTGGATGTTGCTGACCATTTGAGACTTTTCACTTAGAAAAAAAAATTTCACTTAGAAAAATAACAATGTTAATTGGAAATGAATCCTTGTCAAGATTAGCTAGCTCATTAACATGTAAATGATTGAAATCCTGCTAGGCAAAAGAGAAACAAACAAACCAGCCAAAAATTCATTTTCCTTAGCACATTGGAAAGATCATCAAAATACGGTGAATGCTCACAATTTGTTTATTTTGTTTTCTGTATTTGAAAGTCTAGACTGTACTCAGGTTGTAAGGCTAAAATCCCCTCTGACTATTACCCAACCATATGTTTTTGCCCCCATGCGAATCTGTTTACGGCAGCCTACAACAGTGCAGCTTTGCCAATTAAAACACCCTTACTTTAACAATGCAACATTTTCCGAATATAACTTCAATAATTTTGCTATATTGTGAAGAATATTTTTTTTTTCCTTTTATCTACCGCCCTCTCTCTTTCTAATATTAGGTGAGATCCGCATGGCTTTTGTGCTATATAAGCACTTGGGAACCTTTCTGTCCACTGAAAACGCCAGCATGAAATTCAGCAGTGAGGCACTAAGCACAAATTACACTGTCATCGTCAACTCACCCATCATAACTGCTGCCATCAACAAAGACAGCAATAAAGTCTACCTGTCAGACCCTGTTGTATTCACTGTGCGCCACATCCAGGTAAGAGAGCACCTAAGGTATCTTTTTAACTGCTTAAAAAGGTTTTAAAACTACAAAAGGTTTTTTATGCCACAAAAGAGACCATGGCTAACATGGTACTTTCCCATACCAGAAATTAGACTGTCAGGTATTTCACTAAAATTTTACCGATACTTGACTGTGTAAGGATAGTTGATTGTGTAAGGATGTCAGAGTATATAACAGGATCACAGCATACAACTGTGTCAAGTTGTCAAGTTATACGACTGTGTCATCTTGTCAGAGTGCATGGCTGTTTTATGTTATACGAATGTGTCAGGTTATTTGACTGGGTCAGAGTAATTAACTGTGTCAGGGTAATCGACTGTGCCATGGTGTTAGGATATACATCAGATCAGGGTATTACAAATTTGCCAGGGTATATAACTGTAATAGGGTATACAAATGTGCCATGTTATAAGAATGTGACTGGGTATACAACTGTGTCAAGGTATACAACTGTGTCAGAGTATATAACTATATAACAGGGTTTTCAACTGTGTTAGTGTATACGACTGTGTAAGTATATATGGCAGGCTATACAACTGGCATGTACTTTCATCCACAAGTGTGTTGTGGTTCACGCCAAACCAGACACTAGACTTGTTAGAAAAACCATGGTAACTAGAAGGAATGTCTACTCATAAGGAAAGAAATATTTGCTGAATCCACACAAGGTTGTGATGAAGTCAAAGCGTTACTACAATTCTTCACCCTAACTTGACTTTTAACGAATCTATAAGCTGAAGATATTTTTATGCCTTATGACACACATAGAAGAAAAAAAAAGAAAGTTCTATTAGTATTGCTGTTCCAAATCCTATTCTGTTCAGTTGACTTCTGGTGAAAGTGGGTGCCTGAGGCAGCTGTATAAATACCAGTTTTATCAGATTTCCCTGCAGGTCACTTACTCATGCAGCCAGCGTTTATGCTAGTTTTTGCTTTCTTTTTTCACACGACATAATCTCACATCTCCGTTGCTTGCACTCGTTATAGTGGTTTAAAAAAAAAAAAAAGGTCTGCAGGCTTGCAGATGCAAATGTGTGTTTAGGTCTATGAGATGGTATAGGGCAAGGAAAAGACATTGAAGTTGTAAATAGAGTCAGTTCAAAAATTGTCACAAGACTTTTTATAGCTAATGAGAACCAATAATGCAAACACTTTTTTCGTTATTGCCATCATTTTTTTCAGTTTATAGCTTTTTCCTTTTTTTCTACTGTCTTTAATGGCATCGCAAGAGCAATTCGACAGCGCTAAAGATGGCATCAATAATAAACAGCAGTAAGTGAAATGCAACAGAAAATGAAATTGTTGTTAACAACAGCACAGAGGAAAATGATACGCCTTGATCGCTCTAAAAATGATTGAAGTTAAATATATAAATGATCAGTGAAATAATTTCCATTATTCAGTAATGTTAAGGTTTGTTTTAAATGATTTTATAGCCCTTGTCCCTGTAATTAAAGTGCAAATGAACTTAAGTTAGCATTACCACGTAGCTGTTGGACAAATGCCTAAGGAAAAACAGTTTGTTCCCTACCCCCCCCCCCATCAAAGATACAGAGTGCTCTATAAAGGTAGCACGTTAAAACTGATATAAAATATGGCCACTAGTATCCTGGTTCCTAACGCAACGTTTGGCTTCTTTCCCTCAGCAGTCGGAGGAGAACTTCAACCCAAACTGCTCATTCTGGAGCTACTCCAAGCGCAGTATGACAGGCTTCTGGTCTACGCAGGACTGCCGTCTCCTTGGGACCAACCGCACGCACACCACCTGCTCCTGCACGCATCTGACCAACTTTGCTGTGCTCATGGCTCACGTCGATGTCAAGGTAGGAGCCGAAATGTTCTGTTTGCTTTCCTGGTGTGCTTTTGTAAAGATTTGGTTTGGAAAAAAAAAGTCATCAGAATACTTTCTAAAAAGGTTATTGAATAAAAAGGGGAAAAGCAGAAAGAACACTATTGTAAAGTGTCCATTGGTGGAGTGGGTGTTTCTTTTAAGTTTTTTTTGGCAGAGGATATTGCGCAAGAGCCCTGCATTCTTTGTGACAGGCTTCATTCTTTTCCAATCCCACATTTCAATCATCATTTTCATCTATCTATCTATCTATCTATCTATCTATCTATCTATCTATCTATCTATCT
>JAOTQW010000026.1:2595321-2606621 GCA_026260075.1 Sisor rabdophorus
ATATAGTATGTTAACTCATTTTAGGTGTATTTGCTGTAAAGTTTTACATCAGACAATTACATCAGACCTAGATTGATAGGTTCTTCTTTATATCTACATTCTTTAATTCTAGCTTGATAGCTATATTTTCTTCAGATCTATCTTTTAAGCTTAATTTTTATGTCCAATCTTGTTAGCTACATACTCTTGCACAGCTAAATGTTAGCTACATTCTCCCCAGACCTAGTTTGCTACTGAAGTCTCTTTAGGCCTATCTTCCTAATTACATTTGCCCAGGACCTAGCTAGTAAGCTACATTGCCCTCAAGACCCATTTTTAGCTAAATTAACATCAGATCTAGTTTGTTAGCTAAGTGGTCTTTAGACCATGCATTTCAGCTTCCATTTTATACATCTACAGCATTTAAATTTAGGGCATTTTGCAGATGCCCTTATGCACAGCGACTTACATTCTTCTCTGTTATACAACTAAGCCACTGGGAGTTAAGTGCTTTGCTCAGGGGCCCAGCAGTGGTAACTGGGTTTTGACGGGAATCTAACACCAATCTTCCAATTTGCTGTCCAACATCTATGCACTGTGCTGCCCTTTCACACATCTTTAGACATTAGCCATAACTTACTCAGATTTAGCTTGTTAGTTTTTCTAAATTATATCTTAATTTTTCCCTGACCTACAGAAGCTTTTTTATACACATTTTACTTAGACCTTTCTCGTCAAATACTTTCTCCTTGCTGTTTTTTTTACAAAAGATTTAAAATCATACATCACATAGGAAATGAATGCTCAATTTCACAAATTTGTAGTTTTGTTTAGTTTCTCCATTTTACCTTGTAAAAGAGAAGAAACACACTCTCTGCATCAGTGTCCTGTTCGTCCCGCTTGGTTCAGTTTTCCAATATTGACTTGCTCTGCTTTTTCTATATGATTTATAAAGCTATTTGAAACAAAGTGTGGAAGCCATGAAAAGGCATGCGGTGTGCATGCCTGCCTCCTCAGGGTCACAACCTTTCCATCTCATCTCTGACACCTGTTAAATTCAGATGTATGCCTTTGTTTCTGCGAGTACGTGTTTAACCTGCCGTAATACAAGCATGAGGTTTTTTGAAAAGAGATGGGCTCAATGGCTCAATCATCGCTGCTGGAAGGCTGCAGCTGAGACGATCGGAAGTCTAGGTAATAAATCACACACATTTGATCCAGACACACACAATGGATTTGGATTTAATAAGCAGAGCAGTTCTAGAGACGGCCAGTTGTGCTTCTCTCATTACTAAGCATTATGTTGGATTATATGTGCCAATATAGAGCTATAATTTATTTATAGAGCTAGCCATGATTAAGTCTCTTTTCATCAAAGTAATATTTAGGGCTACAAAGCTTGGATATCGATGTGCTCTTGTATAGCGGCTTATTCCCTAACTTTCTTGCTATTAGGTGAATGTGCTAACCACTACACCAATGTGCCGTCCCTTTAGCTATCTTTAATGCTTTATTATTATTATTATTATTATTATTATTGATCAATTATAATTACATGGAAATTTAAGTCTATATTATTACTGTCTAATAGGCTTTAAAGTGCTGTTGATTAGTTATTATTATTTTGCTCTGCTGTAACACACAGGTTCTGACAGGGCGTGAACTAATTTGTGCTTCCGAACCGATCGGGTTGAATTTTGTGCATGTTTGGTCTTGTCTCTTGTCTCGAGCTGCGTCATGCTTTATTGTGCATGAGGGTTTTTTGTCTGTTGTCTTTCTGCATGAGTCAGTTTTAATTTATGTCTATTTCACTGTCACTGCTCAGAGATCCTACCATTTCTTTTATTCATAGTCTTTTAATTTTTTAAGCTTTATTGTCTTGCAGCTTCTTGAAATATAATAACAGTGTTATAAACAGGATTGTGTTAAAGTGAGATTTAATATAAATTTCTTTTCATTTTCAGAGACAAGTTTCTGTCCCTGCTTTTCCTTTGTTTTCAGCCTCTCCACCACTATGTCTTGCAAAATCAATACACATTTTTTCTTTTGTTTTTTCTTTTTTTTTTCTAAGTGATAAAAATGTGAGCATTTTTGTCTTAAAAAATAAAGCACACACGGATAAAGCCACCCGTTAAGAGTGTTCTTTTCAGAAAATAAGATGCATCTAACAAGGTTAGATCTAACGAGATCTCCACTCGATTCTCCACTCCACTCGAAACTACCAAGCTGTTTGATAATTACCGCTGAGCTGACTGGTAGACTCGTCTTACATTTACACCACACTTTTTTAAACCTTTTTACTCACAAACTATCAGCAGCAGGTGATAACTGCAGGTGTAAAAAAAAATTTATTCTATTTCTCTTATTTTTATCTAACCCTCTTACTTCTGCCAGTTGAATGCAAATTTGCTCATTCCAGGAATTATGGGTAAAAATTGCCTTTAACTGCTTTAAGCAGGTTTTGGTGGAAGAAGATTGCTTATTTAGTAATTTAACTTGATTTATTGATTTATCATAATTAACCCAGACTATTAGTGAAGCTACCTAAGAGAGCGAGAGGGAGGGGGTTAGTTCAGAAGTTATTCCAAATCTGTAGAAGCACATGGTCTTATTCATTAAAGTACCCGGAAAAAAGATTTCCCAATGTATAAGATGATGATTTTTCAATTATATTCAACTTTGAATGCAGCTTCTGTATTTTTTCTCCACTTAAAAAAACATCTATTCAAACTAGTGTGTCTTTATGTGTGTCTAAAGTAAGTATGTAATGTGTGTGACTGACAGTGTGTATTTTTAACCATGCCTGATTTTGAAAACAGATATTTCAGACTGTCTGAATGTATTTATGTCTATATGTGTGTGTCATTTTAAGAGTTTTTAAACATGCATACATTTAAATGTAAAGTTTTCTAAATGCGTGTGTGTGTGTGTGTGTGTTTGGGTTTGTCTATAAAGATTGTGTGTATATGTACGCGGCTGTGTGGCAATGGGTTCGTGTATTTGCAATAATGTGTTTATGTGTTCAAATATTTCAATAATTAAAAACAGGTTCGGCGGCATAGTGGTTAGTGGTTCTCCTCACAGTAAGAAGGTCCTGGAGAGATAATAAGAGATGAAAAGAAAAAAAACAGAAAATTGAGAAGTAGCTCTGCATTACATAACTTAACTACCAGACAGATGAAAGAAATTCACTTTTGCATCGACTCTGGAGATAAATGACATCACAAGCTCTTAGCTGGAGTGTGTAAAGTGGCCTGGAGATAAAGAGTCAAAGAGATAAAGATTCGATGCATGGCTTCTCACACAGATTTTCGTTACAAAATGTTACGTGCCTGTGTGTGCTGATAATGAGGAAGAGAACCTTGACTTCTGTGAGCACTTTTGTTTGTCATGTCTTTAGAATACAGCTTGGGAATTTCTGTATAATCCTGTTCATCTGCCATTGAAGAAAAATATTCAGGGACAGTCAGATGGAACAAAGCAAATTTAGCAAATGAGAAAATGTTTCTAATAATATACATCCTGAAATATTCTCGATTATCGATAATTTAAAATCCATTAATAAAAGATGTTTTTAATTGTAGTTTTTTATAGCTACAATTAATGTTGTGGAACCGTAACACAAAACTAAAACCCTTTCGGGTACACTCTGGCTAGATCCCATTTTTGCAGTGACACTATAGGATTCCATACATTAGAAATCATTTTTCTATATTGCTGCAGATTCTAAGAATATATTGTATATTTCCATGCTGATTTTTACACCAGCACAGATTAAAAATCAAATCATATTTTTCTATTAACAAAGTGGCCCTTCTGTGTTTAGTCTCTCTCTCTCTTTCTCTCTCTCTTCTTTCTTTCTTTCTTTTTTTTACATGTACCTTTTTTTTAATTTCTCTGTAGATATGACATTTATCAGCTTATTTATTATAGTCCCTCTTCTCTCTCCCTCTTTTCTTTTTTTGCTCCCTCTCTTTTTCTCTTTCCTCCTCTCTTTCTTTGCAGCATGCATTCAGGGGCTAGTCAGGCTGATGAAGTATCCTTTCCTGCAGGTCATTAGGACAGACCCAGCAAAATGATGTTTAATGGCCTCCTCACTAATTCCATAAATCATTTATTTGACTCAGCACCTGTGCAAGCTATTAAACACCAGCGTTCAAATGTGTGTGTGTGTGTGGGTGTAAATGTATGTGTATGGGGTTCATCGCTAGAAGCAACAGCAATAAGCCTTTGTCTGTTATTTCTTTAGTTCAAAAGTGGCCTCTCAACATACAAAATTGTCTCACTCTTTTTAAAAGACCAGAGATTCAACACATACTGATATGGGAACGTAAATATAACGCTTTCCTGCCTTCCTATCTCACTCTCAGTTAGAGCTTGAAAAGATGCCGTCTTGCATTACTAAATACAAAGGAAACCCGTCTCACCCTGTTCTCTAATTTACACAAAGCACTATAACCTACCTGCCCCACAGTCTGTCCAAAGGTATTTAAACATCTGTCTGATTTTCTAGTGGAGCTTCAGGAGGTGGAACACATCTGTCTCATCTAATACAAATCAATGCAAATGGGAATAAGCTACAACCCACCTGTCTTACTTTCTTATATGACCTTTGAAGCATACCTGCCTTAAGCTATGTACACACATTTGTCTAAGTTGTCTTAAATTGATAAGTTTGACTTAAAGCTATAACAATAGCTGTCTAAAAACAGGAATTATTCTGTACATTAAGTCCTCCTCTTACTCAACAAACAGTACAATGAGAGCTGTTAAATCTCTACAAACCAAAAAGTATAAGAAGTCTCACATACCACATGCACATCAGGGGAATGTTGTAGTAATTCCTACTAACAGCTGTCTTACTCTCCACAAACAGTACAGTAAGAGCTGTCTCACTTTCTACAAATAGTTCACTGTCTATTTTTCTACAAATAGAGCTGTCTTCCTTTCTACAAGCAGTACAGCGAAAGCTGTCTCACTCTCCACAAACAGTACAGCAAGAGCTGCTTCACTGTCTACTAACAGAACAGTGAATGCTGTCTCATGCTTTACAGGCAGTGCAGTGAGAGCTGTCTTACTTTCTACAAACAGTACAATGACAGCTAACCATTCCCTTCATACTTTTTCCTGAAAATAAAGTAAGCAAATCCTGTTCTTTATTTACTTTATCTCTAAATGGGAAAATAACACTGGGGTTCTTGTCGTCAAGCTTTCAGCTTATTCAGTGTGCAATACGTAGGCCTGCCAATCAAGTCGAGGACTATTTGTTCTTATTTTCCCACCTTCTTCTATTCATTTTTATAACTTCCCACTCTATAAGACATCACAGCTAAAGCAATCATCCACTCTAGATCATTAACCCACCCCAGATTCCCAGATGCCCTGTTCACAACGCTATTAATATCAGTCTCTAAAATAACTAGATAAGATAACAGCACTTTAGGAAAAGGACACATTAATAGTTATGTTTTTCATCATTTCCTTTATTTTTATAGGAAATAATTATTCCTGTTATAACACATTTAGTTTTCAACCTATAAGGCCACATCGCAAGTTTATAACAACACACTTACTCTAATATGTCAGTGTTTCCATCACCCTGTGTTGATGTTCATTTTAAAGCATTGCATCAGAAACAAGTGATGAAAAAAAATTAATGTGCACAAATGTGTTTACACTCAATTGAGTTGATTTTGATACGAAAATTGGTTAATTAAAAAAAAGTTGGAATAAAATGCAATATTGAATAGTAAACATGTGACTAATCGCTGGTTTCCAATCATTTTGATAGGTACTCGGTTGCCAATACCACCCCAGCCACTTAAACAACTTGATAAAAACTAACCTAATTCTCAATAGTTTTTTTCTTATGCAAACTTTAGGATTCACTGTCAATTGTGTCTATGGTTACTTATACTATATGGACATGTTACCAGCACACCAGGTTTTAGAAAATAAGAACTTTAACACTGTTCCAGCATGACAATGACCCTGTGAACAAAGCTTCTGAGCCCCATTAAGATATGCTCTGATTGGAGAAAAGGAATTTGACCTCACTTGCACGCCAGACCTCCTTACCTCAACATTGGTGTCTGATCTCACTAATACTATTATAGCTAAATGAACACACAATTCCACACAGTCATGTGACACAATCATGCTTTCTAGATGAGAGTTCATTCTGCACAGAAAGACCCCTCGAATCAAACACTGTACGGCAACCGTGCTAACCACCATGCCACCTTTGTGTATATAGTGTACTTACAGCATTATTGGGACATGTAGTTGTAAGTGAATTTTATGCTTGCAGCTTGTTACTGCAAACAACAGTTTAACTGTAATTAGATTTAAAAAAAAGGTTAATTTAAAATTTGAAATATTTTAAGAACCTATATATTGCTGTGTTCTATTTAACCCTGGGATGCCCATATTGAGAGCATGTTATTTCTATACTTGTCAAAATAGCAGTTGCATTCAAACAAGTTGGCTGATCACATCATCTCTGTGTCACACAACACACAGACAGGTTTTTTAAGGTTATTTAATCAAACACTGGTGTAATTAATCTTTTTGCTTGTGTGTGAGAAAGAAGTTGAGTAAGTTGCTGGAAGCTGTACATCTATGCTACTAAAAGGCCACAGAGAAAAGCTGGTCAACATAAGCTTTAACCTTCCTAACCCCCCCCCCCCCTCTCAGATTTAACCTAATCTATTTATTAATATCAACATGGCCTACTGATTATTTTTTTAGAATTATTTATCCACAGTATAAATATCTCTATCATTTGCCCTCATTTTTTAAGATAACTCACAGCAGAATAAAAGTCAATACTCTCATTTTAACTTTAGTAGAGCAGTCAATCTTTTTTTCTCTCTCTTCAGTCTCTCTGTTTCTAGCTCTCACTTGTTCTCTTTTTTACCTCTGCTGTAGAGAAGATGATTATGAGCCGCTCTCTCACACACCCTCTCTCTCTCTTTCACACACACTTTCTCTCTCTCTCTCTTTCTCTCTCTCTCTCTCTCTCTCTCTCTCTCTCGCTCTCTCTCTCTCCTTTTGTCTCTCTCGGAAAGAGTTTAGAAAATATACTACGCTCTTAATGTCTTTTGTCTTTTTCTCACTCCTTTGTTTTCTTTCTTTTTTTCTCATTTGCTTTTTTTCTTTCTCTGTGGACAGGGCATCAAGGGGTCAGTCTCTCTGTTTCTAGCTCTCACTTATTCTCTTTTTTACTTCTGCTGTAGAGAAGATGGTTATGAGCCGCTCTCTCTCACCCTCTTTTTCTCACCCCCCCTCTCTCTCGCCTCGCTCTCTCTCTCTCACCCTCTCTCTCTACCTCTCTTTCTCTTTCTCACTACTTTTTTTTCCCCTTTAGATTTAAACTTCCTAAATTGCTTTTCGCTGTGTGTGGGGGGGTAATTTCCCTTTTTTTGCTCTAGCAGTCGTTTTGTGCCTCTTTATTTGTCTCTGTCTCTATGTCTTCTACTCGATTTTTCTTAATTCTGTTCGTAAATCTGTCCATTTTGCCCTCTCATTATCCTCTCCCTAGTTTTCTCTTAATTTTTCTCTTCAGCTTTTTTCTTTCATTTTTCTCTCTTCCTTTCTCTTTATTCTTGCTCTTTATCTCTCTTTCACATTTTATCCTCTTACCTATTATTTTTCCTTTTAACTCTAATAATCTCCTCAGTTTCTTTCACATCTTAACCCAGGGACAGCAAGTTCCACACTAACAGGACAAAGTGTCAGTGGTAAAATGTAATTGATGCTAGTCTTCCTGACATTTTTATTGCTTGCAGTCAGCCACTTACTTTAACATTTCTCTTAACTTTTTTTTTACTCAGGTAATGTATATGAAAACTTTACAGGTTAAAGACATTTAGGAGAAGATTTTTTTACTTTATTATTTGTATTGATTTTGATTAATTCTGTCACATCTTTTCACTTAAAATAACTGGTCTGGTTTATAACCAGAGTTAGTTGTGTTTTTCTTAAAATGTTTTTTATAAAATAAGAGTTCTCAGCTGTTTATTTGCCCTTGTACTAAAAAGTTAACAGAAATATTTTTTTATAATTACTATTGCTGACTGACAAAAATGTACGCTTGGGGGTCCCCTGGTGGCTACAAATAACCTCAGCAGCTGCTTAATTCGCCTATGTTTGGGGTCTCTCTTTTGTGGGTTTTCGTCATTGCTTAATAAATAACTTAGTGACGTATAAAAAAAGAAATTTTATAAATATGCAAATAGGAAATACCCTACATGTTACCTGTTACTTTTAATAAACTAGCACTTGCTTTCCCTTTACAGTAAAAAACGGTGACTTCCTTAAATACATAAAAGTTCTGACAAGATACATCTCTATCTGTGTGCTAGCAACACTACAGTATGGATTAATTAATATATAGTATGTGTTTTTGTGTATGTGTTTCAGATCATGGGTGATCGGGGCGATTGCTCTGCTGTGTTTACTGGGTCTGACCTGGGCGTTTGGCCTTATGTACGTCAACGAAAACACGGTCATAATGGCTTACCTTTTTACCATCTTCAACTCGCTGCAGGGAATGTTCATCTTCGTCTTCCACTGCCTTTTGCAAAAGAAGGTAACCAGCACTGTAAGGAATTTAAGCCAAGGAGTACTGTAGACCCTACGCAGATGATTACTGGTATAGTAATCAGGGTGGTATAGTAGGTCTAGCAGAATGTAAATTGATTAAATAAAATTAGTATAATACTGTAAATATTGATGTATTTAAACAAATTTGTTGCATGCTTAACCCTATACAGGACAATGTGAGATTTAAACATAATCATAAATACATAATCTGGAAAATGCATCGAAAAAACTAACTACACAAGCATATACTATAAACATTCTTATCTTGATTTAGTCTGACTTTTCCTTATACACTGGCTATCGAGTGGTTCACCTTTGGCTTATATTAGAGCAGGCATTTGCTGCATCATTGTTTCGATACGCCTTTGCATTGTAATTACATTTATTTCCATTCAAAGTTGCATTAAATTTTTCCAAGATCATTGACTGTATTAACAATGGAAGAGTCGGAGTGCTGCACAAACCTTTTTTAGAATATCATTAAGATTCTCAATGGGGTTCAGGTCTGATCTCTGTGCTGGTCAATCCATGTGTGAAAATTTTGTCTCACTATTTATGAATCACAGGGCAGGATGGTCGCATAACGGTTAGCAGAGTCACCTCAAAAATTGCGTGGTGTTACTCTAGGTTTTCTTCCCACAATCCAAAAATGTACATTAGGTTAATTAGCAATTCTAAATTGCCCATAGGAGTGAGTGTGACTATGTGTGCTTGTTCATCTATGTGTGGCCCGCAATAGACTGACTGGCTTTTTTTTGCGCAGATAATGTTTCTAAACCACACCAACTGCATCAACCCAGGATCATAGCACTACCCCCACGGGCTTGTATTGTATTGCACTATCAGGATTTTTTCTGATTACATTTTTCTCAAAGGTGATGGTTCCCCCAGAGTTGGACAGTTCTTTACCCAATTTTCTAGTTTTAGCCATTTCCTTATTTTAGCTTGATGCATTCTAATAATTTGACCCTTCTGAAATTAACATTAACATCTTTTTCATGACCACAGGATGTCTCTTCCAACACGGTTGTTTAAGAAACAAGAAGCTACACACTGCATCAGTTTAGGTTACCTGTTGCAAGCTAAAACATAATCATTCATGCAGATATTATCCAAAAGGAGCCTCTTACCTATTTGCGCAGTTGATTCCAGCTAGTGACTTTCTTTGGATGAGCAGTGTATAATTACATCCATACATTTAGTGGAAAGTTCTTCTACTTTTGAATGGAAACTCGTAGTGAAAGTTAATCCCAAAGTTGTTTAGTTTGTTATGTCAGAGTTAATGCACAGCTCTGTGCAGTTCTTCCCCTACAATCAGAACATAGCTCCATGGAGCTCAGGATTTTCTTTGCAAAAAGGCATTTTCATGCTGGAACAGTGTTTGTAGTCTCTTGTAGTTTGTGTAGTGGTTAGCAAAGTCACCGCACAGCAAGAAGGTCCTAGGTTCGATTATCAGGCAATGGGTGCTAAATTTGCATGTATCTCAACATGCTTGTGTGGGTTTAATCCAGGTTCTCTGGTTTTCTCCCCAGTCCAAAAACATGTACATCATTGTAATAGGTATAAAAGATAAATAAATTTTCTTTTGTATTTTTTTATTACTACATCATCACCCTTATTATTTACCCTCATGCAGGGAGGGTCCAGTAGGATTTTATCCATCTTGCAGAGGTGCAAATCATTTGACCCTGCAGCTTCTCTTTGCCATTTTTAAATTATCTCAAAGCTGTGCTATTTACAGAAGAATTCTCTGGTGAGCAGGATAAAAAGTGATGAAGAGGTTTTTTTTTTGGAGGCTGAAAATGATAAAATCTTAAAAAATCTGCTTAAAGACATACTTTTTCTACTGTTTATTTGTATATTTGTTTCTCGGTCTAAGAGAAATAATTTAAAAAGTCTAAAGAGAAAGAATTCTATCTTAACTTCTTGCACATTTGTATAACTGAAATTCATTCTTTATTAACATGTTTATAACTATAAAAGCTATAACAGCTTAAACCTGTCTAATTGCCCCTCAGAGCATTTGTAACACAGACACTGATTTAATATCCGTCTTAGTCTGTAGCTAAGAACGAGGAAAATCTCTCATCCTTTCATACATATTTTTAACTACCTGTAGGAATAAGCTATTACAGCTGTATAGCTATATATAGCTATTGTTACACTGTAATAACAACATCATAAGCATAACAAAACTGGTAAATGTGATATTTTTTAATAGGCAGTATTTATTATTCAGCTTGCAATTTCATCTTCATGTTAAGACCCGTAAGAGGAACTAGAGATGCTTATGCAATTTTTCTTATTCATCTTCTATACCTGCTTATTATCATTGGGGTCTGCTAAAGCCCATTCCATTGCACATAGGGCTAAAGGCAAAGTGGCATCCTGGACAGGTTTGCCAGTCCATCAAAGGGCCACACATAGAAAAACAAGCACACACACTCACACCTATGGGTAATATAGGTCACCAGTCAACCTAATTTACATTCTTTCATTCATCTTTTATTCCCGAACTTTCCGGAGTCACAGAGGTCTGCTGGAGCCCATCCCGGCGCACATAGGGCGAGAGGCAGGGGGTACATCCCAGACAGGTTGCCAGTCCATCGCAGAGCCACACACACACACACAACCACGCGCACTCGCATTCAATCCTATAGGCAATTTAGCATCACCAATCAACCTAATTCACATGTTTTTGGACTGTGGGAGGA
>JAOTQW010000026.1:2615687-2627650 GCA_026260075.1 Sisor rabdophorus
CTGCAATGGATTGGCGACCTGTCCAGGGTGTACCCCCTGCCTTCCACCCTATGTGCGCTCCAGCAGACCCCCGTGACCCCAGATTCAAGAAGATGAATGAATGAATGAATGTTGCAATGCGGGCAATGCAAATATTTAAATAACACTTTTTTTTACACACAAGCATTAAAAACAGTAAATGTTCATGAGATTTTCCATCAGACTTCCTATTTCCAGATAATATGAAGTAGCTCTACAAAACTAAAAAGCACAACAATGACAACAAAACAGTTGTTATTCATTAGTGACATACGATACGACTTCTCAAATTGTTGCACTATTTTCCATATCGAATAGAACAATATAAACTGCAGTAATGATTATTAGCATTCAATTTTTTACTATCAAAACGTTTTTAAAATGTTTTTGCAATGCAATCTTTTGATTCAGTATAGATTAATCAGAAAATGTTCATCAATATAAACAAATAAACTATTTTATTGCCACAAGTAGACTTATGTCATGACTGATGTTCAGTTAATGGCATAACCTACCTTTTATAACCTTTAATATAATTTTTTAGGGGATGATAGTAGGCTGCGTTCCATCATAAGCTGGGAGATACAGTACACTTTTTCACACCACGCTTATTTATGGTAGCTTAATAAGGTAGATAATTTAAGGTAGATTTAGATAATTAGCAGTAGATCAGTTAGCTGATAGCTCAAAACATACTGTCCCCATCAACAACACTATAAATATACAAAGTGTGGTCGAGTAGCCAAAAATTCCTAATAACTGTACAACTACAAGTAAAACACAACTAAAATTATAACTCAAGTAAAAGTATTAATATAAAAGTTACTAAAATGATAAACTAATAAAACAGGAAATAATAAAACTACATGAGTAGTAACTTTGTGAAATAATAAATCCAGAGAAATACTAACAATAAACTAAAATATGCATAAAAGTAGGGTTAAAGTGTCCATAGTCACAGATTTACCATTAACAATTACATACCAACATAATTAATTAACATTTAATAGAAATAGAGGAATGCCTTCAAATGTAGCAAAGATAAAGTAAATTTCTGAAATGTATTGCAAATAAAGTAGCAAGATTTGGTGGCTTAGTGGTTAGCACTGTTGCCCGAAATCGATTCCCGAGCAAGGGTCATTCTGTGTGAAATTTGCATGTTCTTTCTGTATTTGCGTAGGTTTACTCCAGGAACTCATGAACGTTGATTGGTGATTCTAAATTGCCTGTAAGAGTGAGTGTGAGTCTTTGTGTGGCTCTGTGTAGATTAGACCAAATTCGAGAAAGGGAGGTATAGAAGCTGAAGAAATTCATAAAATATAATCATTCCCACCAACCTTTGTAAATATCAAAGCTACTTTAGTGTAATATAAGTATTTAAATATGACAGTAGATCACTGCAGCATTCATCATCAGTTTAGTTCAGACACAGTTTAATTATTCTTAACACTCAAAAATATGCCACTGCAATTAACTCATAAATATGTCAAGTGATTTATTAATGAATGACACATTCTATGTTTTTCTCTTTTATACCTCTGGTTTGTTATTGTAAAACAGCTTCAAAACAGTTTGTTTCTGTAATTACTGACTTTATCTGACATTCCTACAGCTATAATTTTAGCCTCAACTTATGTCAGCGCTTCTGTTTAACAAATAATAATTCTTGCAATTCGAGTGTTGTGGAATAAATTCATTGTGTTAATAGCTTACGAATAATTTTAGCATATAAAGCATGATGGAAAAGGATTTCAAGCCACATCAAATATCGGACAATGCAGTGAGTCACTCACTTTATTTCTACATCTTTCTGCAACTTTGGTGTGACATTAAAGTGCTATTGTAATGGCAGATTGATGCTCATGTGTCAAAAACGCAATAATTACCTTACCTAACACACATGTCCCTAAATACTCATTCAAAAAAAATAGATAAATACACACACACACACATACACATCATCTCACACACATCATCTTACTTGGTAGAGTAGATGTTAAGAGTTAAAAAATTTAACATTACTTTTTATTTCACACAACGCCACAAACTAATGTACACAGACATCACACACAGGCAAAACAGATTGACAGATAGAGATCGCTGCTGTCGCTGTTGGTCTGTAGGCTGAAGATAAGGCAGCGTTGGAAATCTCATTGAAAATCTAGGTCAGTGAAGTTTAACTATGGAAGAAAAACTACTTGTGTTTTCACGGGGGGAAAAAATATGTCACCACATCCCCAAGCTGCTCCATATTGTCAATAAATGATTCCAAATCATCTTAGTTAAACATCTGAATAGAAAAATAATCTGTAAAAAATCTATGCAAATAATTAAACATTTATATCCTATTAGGAAGATGAAGATTCTGTAAACTATAAAACTATAAAAATAACAACATTCTTGACATTTTTAGCATTGAGAAAAATAATCCAGATCTATATAGTAATAAAAATGTTGTTTTTTTAAACAAGTGTATAAATAAGAAAGGTAGAAAAGAAAAGGGGAGAGAGAAAAAAATAGAGGGAGAAAGTAAGTAAGTAAGAAAAAAATAAAGAAAGAAAGAAAGAAAGAAACTGTTTGTTACTAAAACAAACTTTCTTTAATACTATGTTTAATGATTGAATCAATCAATGCTCTTTGCTAGCTTCACGTTAAAATCTGATTCCTGCACATTATTTCTTTCTGTGGGCTGTAGCTGCATTATTTTACGAATCCTGATTGCAAATGATGAACAATAAGTATTGTTGATGAGGCAGTAAAAGCAGCTGCTGTCTGGCTGTCACTCACTACATTTTAAATAGCTAACTTAACAATCGTGTCAATCCAGCACAAACAAAAACTGTCCAGAGTTTTCTACTAGCCACTAGTCCACAGCCTAACACTAGAAATATAGAGAAAATAAGTGTTGCTCTTTCAAAATAAATAATCCACTGCCCGCCAGATTCGAGCAGCGGGTTAAAACAATCTATATATTATTACATCAGGCTTTCTGTTGTCTTCACTGATAACTGCAATGTCTAAAAGCTAAAATAACAGTCCAGAAAAAGCACCATCCAGAAACACACAAAAGTGAACGGATGACTTACAGTCAGGACAAAAACATCGGGCTTTGGGTTGTATGTATATAGGCTGGGATAAAAACACTTGTTTGTGTTATTTAAGTGCCTGAGGCTATGCTACGAAGAATTCAGACCAGTGCCTCCTTTTGTTTTATTTCCTGCTACCATTCCAAAGAAAAAAATCGGTCTTTAAAATGAACTTTAATAAAACCTTTTTAAGACACAGAAAACTGTTGCTAAAAAAATTAAAATTACTTTGGACTTAGTAATTTAAAAAAAGGTTTTTTTTAAACTTAGTTAAGTTTATTTTTTTATAAAGTGTAATATTTCACTATGTCCTCTCATTTCCTCTCTCTCTCTCTGTCTTTCATTTTTACTTCCTCTTTTTCTCTAACACATTATTTGATTATTTAAGCAAGATCAGACGTAAATATGGAACACATCCGAAGTCTTCCCAGGAGCTATGTGCTTAAAAATCATGGAATTTATTTAGGGGTGAATAAATATCCAGGTAATCATTCGTATTTGTTGCATGGTTGCCTCACAACAAAACGGTCCCGGGCTCGATTCCGGGGCAAGGGTTCTTTGTGTTTCAGTTTATTATCAGGCATGAGGTAATGTAATGGTGGTGCTGGGGTGGGGGTTAGGGGCTATTGGGTAGGGGGTTCGAGTTGAGGTTATATAATGGTTGTGTGGGGTTTGAAGTAGCATAAGCATGGTATTCAATATAGGGTTGAGGCAGGGTAAGAGTTATGGTTATGTATATGGTGTTAGGGTTGAGTTCATAGGTAAGATATTAGGTAAGGTAGGGTGGGTAAGGGCTTGGTTTTTAAAGGTTTAAATGGATTTTCTAATAATTAGCAATGTCCCTTTTGTTTCAAACTCATTTATGAGATGCAAGTCACTGTGTCCGAATGAGGTGCAGGATGATTTCAGCCACCAGGACCCCTGATCTTCGCTAACACAGCTAAATGACATCATTAATTAATGCTTAACTATTACTGTTTTTACAGCTACAAATAAATTAATTAAATGTTTAAGTCTGATAATTTTATGCTTTACTACAACCTTTGACAAGCATGTATTTCAGGTGATTTGAATATGTGAAAAGTATACAACACAAAAACTGTGAAAAGCAGAGAATTTGATTTCTTGTACGTAGATCTTTTTTCATAGAAATAAAGATCTGTTACTGACTGAGATCTGTTACTGAGCTGAATCACATTTACAATACACATCATTGCACTATGATAAGGTGAGCCTTAGGAATATTATTGCTATTCTTAAATGTCTCAGGATGCAGAATTTCGATCATTAGAACAAATTCTTTCATTAAATCATGCTACTCAAAAAAAAGGTACTAGGTAAATCAAAGGCCGGTGAGGGGGTTAGCATAAGCAAAAAAGTGTAACCAAAGCATGCAGTCTTAACATTAAAATAACATTACCCAGCAACCAGTCTTAACATTTTGTCCAAAGTCTACCTCATTATTCTGTATAGCCATAATCTGTCTTCATTAGACAGATAAAACTGTTATGTACCTTCTTTCTCTACGTTTTCTCTCTGTGCTTAAAGTGTCTCTAAGTGATTCATTATGGTACTAACATTTTGCACTTGTTCCTCCCCGCAACGGCAAGGTAACAACACTGACGTTGTGCGGACTTTCACTTCTGCATTTGTCTAACGTTCTGTGTGTTTTTTCTCTGTGTGTGCGTGTGTGTGCGTGTGTGGCTGTATCAGGTGCTATGGCCAATCATCTCATCTCAAACGCTCTGCTGCGACCGCACGGTTCAAACAACCCCTATAACACATTAGTGGGGGACTCAACCGTGTATAACAACCCCACTCTGAGCATGTACAACACACAAGGTGTGCTGGTCCTTTTTATATACCTTGAATAACTGGCTAACTCTAGGGGGTGTTAGTGCATGAGACATGTGGGTGTGTATATGGGCGGGGCTTGGTTTCTACCCTGGCATTTTTCCGTAATTTTATTTGCTCCAATCAAGAGATTTTCTCAGGGAAGCATCACACAGCAGTTTGCAGATCAATCAATTAATCACTTACCTTTGGATTCACACACAACATTTGAGTTAAATGGGTGGGATTGTAATTTACCCATTGCCACTTGCGATATTTACCTACCAATTTCAACACTGAAGTGTTTGTTCAATGTCGAGCTTGCAAAAGCATCTGCAGTGTGTACGCGTTCCTGCAGAGATCTCAGTGGGAGGCCTGACACTTTTCTACTGCAGCGCCGCATGATGCTGTCACGTCGGCTTCTCTTTTTATTACTCTTTCACTCCCTCATCCGGTCTGAAATCTCCCATTTTCTTTTCTTTTTTGTTTATTGTAGGTATTTTTATACAACATAATAGATTATAGAAACTTCCCACAGACACTAAATAAAGTCATATGAACTGAGATTAACGGAGACAAAATAAAGAATATTTTGTTTTCCGGAATCTGGAAAAAGCTTTGTCACAACCTTGAACTTTAATATCAATAAAAGCCTTGAAAATATGAGAAGAACTCAAGGTAGTGCTAATGTGCCACTTTAGCCTGATCAATAATTCTGCTCTATATATTTTTATTGTGCCGCTTTTTCTTGGATTCGAATAGACGGGAAGGTTTAGCAAGGTCATAGCACTTAACAAGGCCTTCTTGAACTACACACTTTTTTTAGTCATTATTTGCTTCTTGTATTTTAGTGTGTCCTCGTGTGTCATGCATGTCCTTTATTAACCTGTCACTGAAGGCTTACATCTGCTTTCTTTCCTTCCCTTTCTTATTTCTCCATGCTGTCCGTTAAGACCCCTACAGAGAGACAAGTATGGGAGTCAAGCTAAATATTGCTTATCAAATGTAATTGTCCTTGTATTTTCTTCTTTTATATGTTTTTATGCTTTTTTAGTGCTGATTAAATCTATGGTCTGATCTACTTTGAGCTACTTTGAAAAAAAAAATATTTTTTTTATCAATTTAAATGCTTCTTGCATTTAATACTGCCATACAACACTGTCATTTTCTTCCAGTCTTTAATTTAAATATTTAAAAGAAAGACATGTGGATAAAAGCGAGTAAAAATACTCTCGTCTACAAAACCTGCTCCCACTTTATCTCCTCTGATAATTCAGAAAAAGTTCTGTAAGCTTCAGTTGCTCCATGTCTTTGTTTTTCGCGCAAGAGAGCTGAGATGCCTTCATCCCCTCTCCCTCTTTCACCTTTGTCCTTATTAAGCACTATTAAGCACTGAAAATTAGAATATTGTATTCTAAAAATCATAATCTTCAGTATTAATAAATTGCACTTTTGCCCCGTTAATGGTAGACAGGATGATGTAGTGCTAAATAAGGGCAAAAATGGTTTTTGATTAGTTGATTGGAGCCTGATTGGTAGACTGGGTTCATACTATGAGGATCAGCATGGCTGTGCTTTAACTGTGTGTGTGTTTGCGTGTGGGTGTGTTTTGTTTTCAGTCTCACTTTATAGTTTAGCAGATAATTTTTCTTTCAATGTTTACAAAGTGAATATAATGATTTTTGAAATCAGACTTCCTCTGTTCAGGATCGAACTTTCATGACAGTTTAATTATTTTATTTGTATCCATACTGTATATGTATATACTGTATATGTTCATATCCTTGTTAAAATCTGTAGTAAAGCATTGTGTTTGATTTATTTTTCCAAAACCTCTTCTCTTTTAGAGGGAATCTTGAACAATGCCCGGGATACAAGTGTCATGGATACTCTACCACTGAATGGTAACCATGGCAACAGCTATGGCTTGGCGGGTGCTGATTACCTAAGTGAGTGCGTGCAAATGATGGAGCGCGGCGGCTTCGGTATCCCACATGCCGCGCACCCGCACACCCCGCTGGAGAAACGCATACTCCAAGAGCTCACCTCCAACTACCTGCCCCCCTACCTAAACAACCATGAACGCAACAACCTTGTCAACAAGCTCGTCAACAACGTCAGCAACATCAGCAACGTCACTCACGTGAGCAATATCACTAACATGAGTAATGTCAGTAACATGAGCAACCTGGCCAACCTGGCTAATATGAGTAATCTCAGTAACATGAATAATAACGGAACCGTGGGCGGTGGGCGGGGGAAAGACGCATCGGCTCCCTCTCTCAGCCTCACACTGGACCTTGACGACTCCCCAGCCTTCATCCCAGATGAGGTCCTGGGTCTTGAGTTAATCCGTGACGAGTCTGACACCCCATTATTGCCACAGCAAAGACCTACCAATCATTCACAACCTCGTCCTTCTTTTGGCTCCACCTCCTCTTCTTCTCGACGACGCCTCCCGCAGGAAAACAGTGAGAGTTTTTTTCCCTTGCTGACCGAAGAGCAGGGCAATGAAACACCCTCACCAAGAAGAGACTTAGTCAGCCAGGAGCGATCTGACACACATACGTTGCCACGCAGTGGAGGAGGAGGAGCCGGCGATGAGGCACACGATCCCACAGAGAGTGATGATGTGTACTATAAGAGCATGCCCAACCTCGGGTCTAAGAACCATCTGCACCAGCTGCACTCTTACTACCACCTAGGTCGAGGTAGCAGCGATGGCTTCATCGGTCCCACCAACAAGGATGAAGCTCCGCCCACCGAAACCCCACAAGAGCCTGCCCAGCTCGTCACCAGCCTATAGACAACCACACAACCAACACACTCACAAGATCTTGCTTAAACACACATACCAACATGACGTGGAGATTATTTCCTGTCATTCCTCATATCATTTTCTTCGCTTTCCGTACAGGTTAATCGTCTGCAGTCATACACATTTCTTTTAAGTGTTCTCATGAAAAGAAAAAAAGTAACAAAAAGAATAAAACTGCAGATTTTTTTCTTGTATTCTAAATGAACAATTAGATCAGAGGATGTTAATCGTCTGATTTCAGACGTGACCCAAAGGAGGATTATTTTCCCTGATTCTTTCAATTTTTTCCCCACAGACAGAAAGAGACCGTCTATTCCCATGTTATTTAGTGGGTTAAACAAAAAAGGAAGAAAAGAGACTTCCTAATGGATTTACAATACAATTAACTGAATCACTGAGGCCGGTCACAGACTTTGTGCCAAGTTAATAAATCAGACGGTGGGAGAAAATGCTAAAAAACTATTTTAGTACACTTCTTTAACTGACATTCGCTTTTTAAATGTTTCTCTTTCCTGTGCGATGAGTCCGGTACAGTTGTCCAAACAATGTGGCGTAAAAAATGTGCATTTTTTTTAGCATTGTTGCAGAGGATGACTTTGCTATAGGGCACTTTTTTGGCGTATTAATAACAACTATTCAAAAGAAAGAGGATTAGGACCGAATATCACAGAGAATTCTACAATATTTCTATGTAAATGTACACTTACTAGCATTACAGTCTGCAGTTGCTTTTTTCAGTTCTTCTGTAAATGCGTGGTGATTTAGAATCACTTTTGTTCTTTTCCTGAGTTTCTGCTCTCAGTCCGGGCTACAGTTCTGCTCTCACTCTTAATTCCATCGATTGATTTTGTACATTTCTGTTTAACCGCCAATAAACAGAAGAACAGAAATAAAAAAAAAATTTATGGCCATTTCAAGAATGCAATCAGATTTTTTGAACCCTAAGAATTTGAACAACTATGTCTTTTTAAATTTGAAGATTCCTTTATTGTGTAGATAAAAGTGATATCATGTGAGTCATGATGCCATTCTTTGTGGCCTGTGGTACAAATTTTCTTTAAAATCGACATCCAGAGAGTAAAAGTGCGGAGGGAAAACAGGAAGGAGGAGGAAGACTCCAGCAATGCTGATGGTGAAGACTTGCTTTGCTGACATTTTTATGCACTAGGCACTGTATTAAACAATGGGAGAATGTTTGACTTATTAAAGCTCAATATTTGCAGTGAGAAGATGAAAATCCCTTGTGTTTCATTTTAGCTCAGTGATAAATAGCTTATTTCTTTCTTTTTGATGAAGCAGCAGTCTCAAATGGTAAAAGTTATACCATATAAATTTTACCGCATTTAATTAATTTTTTTCTGCTTTACATTTTGATTTTCTTAATCAACCTGAATCCATTGACCTCCTGACTAATATTTGTTGTACCAGTGAAACTTGTTTGCCAACAAATAAATAACTGCTTAAGACTGATGTTATTCGATGGAGTGCTGTTATGTGGGTGGATTGTCTCATCTCTTTTCTGCCTGAGAGATTTCAAACAAATGGCAAGAAAAAAATCTCTGGAGAGCACTTAATTTGAAAAAAAAAGAGAGAAAGGCTAATCTGCCAGTAGTTAATAACCAGTTACAAGTGCATTAGACTCATCACACAATGTGTGTGATTGAATCCAGAGGGGGGAAAAAACTAGAAAAACTATGAGCAGCACAGTGTCTGAAAAAGATTAGTGTCTGTTCTCTTTGAAGCTCCTTCACTGAATCCAAATGATTTTTTTTGTCAATCAAGTTGCAAATGAAAGATTTCCACAGACCTGCACAGGAATTTTCTGTCCTCTAACTGCATGCAAAAAATGTTAGTTTTTCCCATCTACAATATACACATTTTTTCTGCTACTGCCTGCAAAATCTCTCTGATACACATTAAAGTTTTATTTTTAACACTTCCAAAACTCTGTTTAAAACCAAGTTTAATCCATTTGAATGCTAAACTTAAATCTATAGCACTAGGTTATTCAGGTAAGGAGGTCAGGGATGCAGTCAGCATTTAAGTTTATCCCAAAGATGCTCAGTGGCATTAAGATCAGGACTATGTGACACAACATGCAGTGAAGAAATAATGCAATGTTTTGGCAATATAGTGTAAATTGCTCTGGTTAGGAAAAACAAAGTGACTGTATATATGTAAAAACAAAATATCTACAAAAAACTACACATATTGAAATCACATAACTTGTATGTATATTCTCTTTAATTATATTCTCTTTCTCTGCTCTTTTTTTTCAGTGCCAACACTATCCCAGGAGCAATGCGGTTGTGTTGATTCCATTGTGTCGTGAATTTATGTTTACTTTTTAAATGTCGTTGTGTTATGTACTGCTGGGTTATTTTATTTTTATTGAAAAAATACATCAGAATACAATGTAAGTGCGACGTAAAATGGATTATATGGAAATGCCAAGTATTGGGGATAATTTTATTTAAACCGTCCTGAAGGATAAACTCAACTCTCAACTACAGTTTACTGGAATTTAAAAAAATTATATTTTAAACAACTTGCGTGTATCAGTCCTAGTCTAGTTTTGGCATTTTTCCACCATGCAAATGCCTTCATGGCAGTCGGCCTGCTTTTATACTTCTACGTTTTCCTTCATACAAAAAATTTCCTCATATATCTTGTGTTCACTATCCTATCAAGTACCCTTGAGCAACCCCCTTTTTAGTAATTTTGTCCTTCATAGCAAGAGATTTGTTCTGTCGGGAACAAGTTTCAGCAGGCTTGTTAAGTTCATTTTCAAGAGTTTTTAAAGGACTAAAATTTTAATTATTATTGTCCCTACAACTTTTTAATTCTGTATTTTTGTGTATTGCTTTAAGCAGTTTCAATGAAAGGGTACAAGAAGCTCAAGTAGTTTCTGGTCTCTATCTCTCTCTCTCTCTTTCACACTCTCTTTCCAAAGTACAGATACCCTGCTGACAAGGACACATTATTCTGTTTCTCTTCATGTATCTTCCTCAGGCTGTCTTTTCGTCTCCTTTGCATCCACTCTGTGGCTCTAATGCAACCAAACAGCATTAATTGCAGAGATGGCATGTAACCTTTTTCGACTTGCCCCATCACTGTCCGTTCTGTCAGGATGCCTCAAGCTGTTGATAAAAGCCTGTCTCCTTTGTCTGATATATAAATTATATGTTGTTCCTCCCTGTTTGAAAGGAGCAGATGATCCCCGGCTGAGGTCATATCGTTATGCCACACTTGACACACTTTGATTCAGCTATTGTGGCATCTGCTTTCTGCACTACCCAGATTTAACTAACTGTTAATGCAATTTTTTTTGACTGTAGTGATAGCGGGCTCTAAAAGTGAGCACAGTGCCTTCAATCAGAAATCAATTTTGTGTTGGTGTCTCAGTATTTGTGTCCAACATGCTGACATTTCTGATTGGCTGTTTTTCTATTTTTGAATAAGCTATTTGCCAAAAATGCCTCATTCATGTCTTAAATATTAATATGTTCAATTTAAAGATGAAATAGTTGACTTGACAACCACAATTCCTAATGTAGACTTCTAAAAAAAGCAACAGACCCAGCGCTAATAAATGCTTCTTGGTTGACACTGTTTTTATCTCTCTTCTTATCTACTGTGTGACCCTTGAAGCACCAATCACCACTTTTAATCTTGAAATTAAAGAGTGACAGGGGGAATGTTGAGTGTCCCATTTTAACACCCTCTTTTGATAGATAGATAAATGTGTAGTTTGCGCACATTATAGCGTAATTCTTTGTGTGTGTTTGTGTGCCTGTAATTCTGATTGTGGCAATTGGCTGTTTCAATTAAATACGTGGACATGGGCCGAGGACAGAGCACAGATAATATCGACTCATCACAGTGGAGGCCCACAGGCATGTCAAGGACAGCGATGTGTTTTCATGCAGCAAGGCCTATGTTGAGAATCTATCACGAAGAAATCTTTGGCAGGTCATATTACTGCAGAGCTCAACAGATAACATTCAAGCTTCTTTGCAGAATTTCTAGTTTTTACATTGACTAGATCTGTAAAATAGATAAAATGTTAAGATTGTTTTTGGAGTTTATAATATGCTTTATTAGCAGATACTGTAAGAATTTGTAGTTTTGTATTTTGTTTACCATGTTTATTCACCCCCTCTATGGACTGCCACCTTATCGTGGTGAAGGGGTTTGAGTGCCCGAAG
>JAOTQW010000026.1:2627750-2642293 GCA_026260075.1 Sisor rabdophorus
ATCTATCTATCTATCTATCTATCTATCTATCTATCTATCTATCTATCTAATCATTTTTCCATATCATAAAAAAACAAGCTTTTCTCATTAAAACAGTTATTGTTACAGAATTTATTTAAACAGAAGAAAACGCTATACATTAAACCCATTTAATGCACCCATCTTAATAATGGAAACAGAACATTGTTTAATCTGGTTATGTTAATGAATAGTCTGACACTTAATTAGCTTTTTCTTTAAAAACAATAATGAAATTGGGTGTATTGTTTAAAAATTTGCAGTCAACATTCTTTTCAAAGCTGCTGTTACAGATAATGAAATAAGAAAATAATAAAAACATTTATTTTGATAACATTCATTCATTTATTTATTTTCTATACCTACTTATTAGTTAACTTTTGAGCTCTCATCTCTCCATCCATGTGTTTGTAACAGAGATTTAGTTACCTTTACCCATGTGATGTGAGTGCTAATTAACTATATATTTACAGTTTTATAGTGCATCAGGTATGCTTATACCACTATTCTATTATTTTTTATATTATAGACTAGTCTGGATTTAAAGATGGCTACTGATTTAGCACATCTGAGCTCTTCTGGAAACTGATTTCATCTGCGGGCTGCTAAATAGTTAAAAGAAGATTCTCCTTGTTTAGATCATAGATTCAATTTTCAGGATCACCGCACTGCCACTTGTAGTTCCTGCAGCAAAACTCTCAACCCTCCTTCTTGATAGTGGCTTCTGCCAAATGGCAGAAATGGAAAGGCACAGCTGAAACTCACTATTTTTGTATTTTTATTAATAAAAGTTATTCAAGGTTCAACAACATTCCTTATAAGAAGAAACTGATCATCAATTTAACACTTTTGACTTACTGTCCAGACTACATGCTTTAAATTTGAAGTTACACTTACTGTCCTAAAATATATGTTTTAACTGATAAAACAAAGTAGGCAAAGTGGTAAAATATGCGTGGCATATCAAACAGAATTTTTAATGATCCTTTCACTTTCTTTTGTAAGCGTGATTTGCATCAAAACGTCAAGCAGCTGAGGCTTTTTTTGACAGAATACAGTGAGAAGAGAAGGACAGACAGCCCAGGCTACTTGTCACATTTTCTTTCTCATAACTGAAAGACAAATTTTATTTGTACTAATATAAAGACTTGAATATGATTATTTCTTGTGTCAAAATCATGCCCATAATCCACTAACCAACAAAAGCAGTCAGATAGCGAAAATAGCACTATGTTGAATGCCAGGGGCTGTTCTGCAGTTTCATCATTAGGGGAAGTTTTGCCCTTGCTGCTGTTGGTCATTATTATTATCAACCAGTCAAAGGGGCAGTGGTGACTGAAAAAGGGCAGTGGTGGCTCAAAAGGTTAAGTTGTTGAGCCGGGGCCGGATTCAAGCCCCATCACCTCTAAGGAAGGCCAGAAAGCCCCACCACCACCACCAAGTCTGCCACAGTTGGGACCTTGAGTAATACCCTTAACCCTTCCTACTACACCAGTGCTGAATCAACCCGACCTGCCAAGGTGAGAAAACATTACACTATGTGACAAATAAAATTAAAATTTGGAATCAGCTATGCTATTGAATCTGAAGTACTCATACGTCTCACAAGTTATTGGATCACATTGTCCTAGACTAAATAAATGTTAATGTTAACAACAAATTTTAATTAATGGGATACATTAATGCAGAATAAACATTTTACAAAATAATAGAAAAAAATGCAAGTGAATTTTTTAACATTGTCTCTCAACTCTAAATTGTTTAGCATCTAACAAAGGCTTCTCATCCAACCTCTGATCACATTTTTTTTAACTTTGTGAAAAAGTATAGTTCTGGTTATACTAGAAAATTTGTCAGAAAACATCATATTAAATCACATTTAACCTGATTCACTTGTGTGCGAGGCATATGCATTACATATCAAGTTCCTTCAAGCTCTCGTGTGTATATCACAATAAAAATAGTTATTTATTCCTCACTGTACCTAAGAATAGCACTGGGCAAGATTAGTCATCCTGATTAGACATTAGTCAGCCTTCAAACTGTGATTTGATTAGAAAACTAGAGTGAATCATAAAAATGAGGCACAAATATTAACTAAGCCAAACCTTTTTCTGAGTTCTAGAAGTTCAACGAAGTTCTACAAAAAAGCAATTCCCTATGAATGGTAGCTATGATATATGGTATTATTATTAGTATAGTAATAGAAGGAAGGATAAAAATTACTTACAAATAAACAAGGTACAACTGGGGAGACAGAGAGAGAGAGAGAGAGAGAGAGAGGTTTCTGCATAGATGTTCATGCACTTTTGATGGAAAATAATAGTCACTTTTAATGATTATAAAAAAAATACTACACTATTATGATACTGTAATTATACTAAATATCTTTTACTACCAAGGTATCATCAGACACCTTGATGGCATGTCCTTGTGGCATTCTGTCAGTTCCTCTGTTGGTTTCCTGTTAGTTCTTTTGTTGGCTATTTTCAGAGATGCCAATGATATGAGATGAATAAAGGCACCCTGTATTCACATTCTAGACGATTTAAGACAAAACATGCAGCAGTGACAGTAGTTATTTGCATTGTTCATAAAACAAGTCTAACGGAGATATAAAAACTCCTGATGCTGTTTTTCATTGATTAAATTGAGAAAATTTGGTTTTGCTGCAGGGTGAAGGATGAACAATAAGAAAGTAGTTTAAAGTTCAAAGATGTTAGTTAAACAACAGGGGGCAACATGTCTTTAGTGGTTAGCACTGTTACTTTACAGCAAAGAGGTTTCAGGTTTTTATGTCATGCAGGTGACTTTCTGTGTTGGAGTTTGTTCTGGTGGTTTACTTTGGGTCCTCCAGTTTCCTTCATGATTATACAGTTGATTAGTGATTTAAATTGCCCATAGGAGTGAGTGTGTGCTGGTTGTTCTGTATGTGGACCTGCAATAGACTGGTGATCTGTCGATGGGGATCACTGCCTTTCAGCCAATCACCCTTTTACTGCAGGGATAGACTTCAAAATAACAGATATGTCATAACACATCTTACACATAGACAACACTTTTCTTCACATAAGTCATTAAAAATAATATATTTGAAATTGAAGAAACATTTTTGGTATTAATTCTGCAAATTGGAATTTTGTGGAACAGTCTGAGGCACTATCAAGGAATGTGCTCAATCTGTGGATTGGATATAACAGTAACTGTTGAGATTTGGTCTCTATTTTTGACTGTTTTAAAGATAGCATAACTAACTTTTTTTTTCGTTTATTATTATTATTATTTTTATGGCTGTTTTGTAGTATTATAAAAATCTTTTTGTTTGTGGGATTTGGGGAATTTTAATAAATCCAATTGTGAAGTGTAGGACATTATCTCAAGCTAAAGCAGTTACAAATTTTTATTTGTATATCGATCAGGTTTTTCTCTACTTTTACATTCCATATCAGCAGATGTGAAGCATTCATGAAGCAGAAAACATTACAGCATTTGGCAGAAGCCCCTATCCAAAGCGACTTACAACTGAGCAAATTGGGATTAAGGGCCTTACTCAGGAGCCCACAGTGGTGGCTTGGTGGTGCTATGAATCGAACCCTGGTCTTTCTGGTATCAGTCCAACACTTTAACCACTTAGGCCATCCCTTGCTCACAGGCCTCTTTGTCATGCTGATTCATGAACCCATATTAACAACTCAGAGTCTTAACTGGCCAAAACAAGTCAAGCTTGAATGTTCTCTATAACACCTAATGATACAATGTATTATTCAGCATTTCACTTTCATCCCTTGTCCAGTAAACAACAAATCTAATATAACAACGAACAATCTCTATTATACAGTTATACAGAGTGAGTCCTCTACAATGTAAATTAACTCCAGATCTACCACTGTGATGAATATTAGTTAGTCAGTGACATTAATAGACTATTAAAATGTTGGGGGGTGTTTGTGTGGGAGAGGTTATGGGATCAATAAAATTTTCTATTGTTACTTATTATTGAATCCAATTATATTTTAATGACCAGCTCGTTCTCCAGATTCTCCAGATAGTGTGTGACAAGAGAGTGCGAGATCCTGATACACCAGTCAGAAGATGCCTTTCTGCGAACTTTTTTAATCGTTTTCTCTGAAAAGAACACCAAAGAAGGAGCAGTGTGTGCAAAATCTTGTGTATATCCTCAAGCTGCTCTCTTGTTAAGCCCTTCCACAACTCCAGCTGTCTGTCAAAATCCATAATAATGAGTTCTTCATGTCTCCTCACATCTATCTAGAAGATGGATGTAAAAAGCTCAGATGATTCATTCATACAGAATAATTAATACCGATCTGACTTGTATCTCAGAATTACGCAGTGGTATCACCCTACCCTAGGTCAACTTGCTATATTTTAAATAAGCTTCAAAAATGAACAAAAAGAAACCATCAGATATTAACTTAAACCTGTACAAAATAGTTGGTAATTGTCTGTTAAAAAAAGTTTAAAGATTTAAAGATTTTTTAAAATTTGATGCATAAAATGAGACCCAAATCTATGGGTCTGTGGGTAAATGATTTCAGATATGAAAGATTTTTTCACATCATTTTGCTTTATTGCAGTGTTTTAATTGATTTAATTGATTAACTCCTAAAAAATGATGCTGTGATTATACTTGTCAATAGCAAAATTCAACCAGCAAAAAACTAATCACAATAGTGATTGGTGGAAGTCAAACTAGCCATCAAAGACAACAGATTTTAGTGTAGGATTATAGGAATATTTTAGGATTTTAAAATTGAAAAACGACACATTGTAAAACCGACTTAGCTCTGATCTTAAATATATCATACACCAGTTCCTAGAGTTTGAGCACAATATTGAAACAATGCACCATGTCACAAAGCAAAAGTAATTTCAGACAGACTTTATGAACACCATTCTTCTGTTTCTGGAAATCTATCCAAATAAACAGCAGGGGAGTATGTACAACCACAGGCATTCATTATAAAAGTGCAGGAAAAGTGTGATAGAACTATTGATGCAACATAGACAAGCATCTCAAAGAAATGTTACCAATTTCTTTTATCCCATTTCCTATCTGAGGTCAAGGCAACCCTGAGCAAAAAAAATTCAAGCTTCGACATCCTTGAGCATGAGTTTTTGAAATGCTGCTGAACTCTGACATGTCTAAAACTTTACTACAAATCTGCTTTTTTAATGGTAAAAATTCCAAATTTTTTGGTAGTTTCAGATTTATTTCAAAATTATTTGACCTGAACTATTGAAAGAATTTTATAAGAGAATTACAGCTAGACATTTTTTTCTGCTTGTAAAAAACAATAAAGCTTAATCACTAATGCAGTTAAATTGACCTGTATAATTGAAGCACTCACACAGCTGCAGTTCAAATGTTTCAAACAACACTTCAATAACCCTATTGTTGTGAGTGGGTCAGGAGCAGTAGATTGTGCAACTACAACTGCACAATCCCTCTAAAATCATCCAGAGAATATAAAAAGGGCAATATAAAAATGAGTATACATATACCAATCAGTGTGGAGGATCATACCAATACATCACCTAAACTTTTCAACAAAAATCACAGCCAGTCAAACCATTCCCCCAAATCAAACCATTTCCCCAAAAACAAATTTGCATTATGTAAACTTCCAGCATGCATGCTGTAGCAGTTTGGATGTAATTCTGTGATTTTAGCGCAACCTTCGAAAGATCTTTTAAATATTTTTTTTCACCCACAGCAATTTCAATAATAGCACAACAATCCTGTCATTCACCCAATCTACATGTGTTATTATTATTATCAATTATATATATTAATTATCTATTATTAATTATTGCTAGTTATGCTGGTGATATGGTACATTTAAATGCTTTGGCAATGCCAATGACGCAACTGTACCGCATTAGTGTTCTGTGTGTGTTTGGGATCCAATGTGATGTGGAACCTAAATCCTTTTGGGGCACCCTGCTAGCTAAAGGAGGTCCCTTACAACCTGTCCTGCCACACTTGATACAGAGCTTCTGAGAGCGGAACAATTGGGAGAAAATGCATAGAAATGTTTGGCATATTAGCACATGTTTCACTCTCATTCCTTTACCCATATGATTCCTAAACTGGTAACAGTCTGTGCTGAGCTCCAAGCCCTGAATACAAGCGAGAATGGCATCTTGATGCTGCTAGCTTGCCAGTTGTGTATGTAGTTGGGCAGTGTGGTGACATAATTGTTAGCATGCTCACCCCACAGCAAAGGGGTTTTGTGTTCGATTTCCGGGCAAGGGGACTTTTTTTTTGCAGAGGTTGCATGTTCTCCCTGGGCTTGCCTGGTTTAATTCAGACGCTCTGATCTCCTCTGACAGTCCAAAAATATGTACATTAGGCTGATTGGTGACTCTAACTTTCCCATAGGAGTGAGTGTGTGTGATTGTTTATTTATGTGTGGCCCTGCAATGGATTGTCGACCTCTCACCCTATGTGCACTGGGATAGGCTCCAGCAGACCCCCGTGCCCCAGATTTAGTAAATAAGTGCGTATAGAAGATGAATGAATGAAAGTATGTAGTTAAGAAGAAGTCACGAAGTAGCCAGTACAGCATCTATGCTGTAATATAATGGATATGTGAATTTGTGTAGTCATTTTATTATATTTATTAGTACTTTTATAGTATAATTGTTAAATTAAAGATTACCCATCTTTATTTTGACTGTCTGTGACAAACCTCTCCAAACCTCTTTACCTCAGAAAAATTAGAAAATTATCCAGACTGCAAGTTTCAGTAATATACTCTTGTCTCAGCTTTATCTATCTGAACTACTCTTGCCTTTTTGTCTGGGCCTAAATGTGAATGTATGCCATTGTGTGATAATAGCACAAATTCACTTGCCTTTAGGGAGGACACTTTGACATCTAAGAGACATCATGAGTCTCATATATTCTGGTTTTCTCCAGTGTTATTGCTCTCATCACTTTTGCATGACTCTGCTGTTAGGATGAAGAATGAAACCCTGAGAAATCGCTGACCGCCTCCTAACCTGTAGAAATGTCTCTGGGGTATGCGTGTGCGCCTGTGCAGCTTATTTGTAATCGATTTGATGCGTGCAGCTGCACCTCCCTTGATGCCACACAACATCCCACATCTGCCCAAGCCCATGATCTTGCTTATATTCATGTTTCTTATTCCTTTTATGCCTCTGTTTCAATACTGTTTAATAGAACAGTTGATACCAAAAAGAAAACCGGAGTACCGGAGGAAACCCACGCAGTCACAGGAAAAACATGCAAACACGGCACTATGCTAATCACCGCGCTGTGCCTCTCCAATTTACTAAAAGTAAACAACACAAATTTTGTTTAAAAAAGATATTTCACACAAAACAATTAACTATTATCCCCCCCCCCGCTCTGCAGAACAACTAGCATTGCTCGACTCGTCCTTCCGTCTTTAAAGAATGAGGTTAGAACATTGCGTTAAACGTTGGCAGAACATTGACATTGCACTTATTGACATTTATTTATCTTAAACCACATACTGTTGACCTCACTTTTCTCTCTAATATTAAAAAAATCATCTGCCACTCATAATTATAAGAGATACAGGGTGCCTTTATCCACTAGGACACCAGAGGTCAGCCTAAGGATTTCATTTTTATGTAGGCTATGTGCTCTATGTTCTCTATGTTTCTATTTTTAATTCTAGTACAAGTTGCTTTGTTCTTTGTAGTTTCTTTAGCCTAGTTTGGTTTCAACTCTAGCCTTTTTGTTTTGATGGGTCTTTGTCATTTCTCCTTAAATACCTTCTGCACTTGCATCCAACCTCTACATTCCCTGACAATAAGTGCCTGCTGTCACAGTAACACAAATGGCTTTCTTCTGTCATGTGTGAAATAGAGCATCAAGACAGCTTTCTTTTCAGGTGACTTAAGAAAAAAAAACAAATTGACAAGCACATCTCTATGAAGTTTAATCCAACCAAGAAAAAGTAAAATCCTACCAATTTTGTGTGCTCCAGTACATGGTGTCTGAGGTGAAACTAAGTATGCTGCTAATCTATGTCTGCCATAAATCCTTTATTGTCATAATTACATGGTACAATTATTACCCAAGTGTGCTTATTAAAGATCATATTACTGCTTAATGGAAAAGGATTCTACTTCTGGATTCACTTTCCAGAAGTATTTTACTAGGATTTAGGGCATGGGTCCCAAACATATTCAGTGGGTTGAGGTCAGAGCTCGACTTCTTCTGCTCTGAACTTGCCATGCCATTATTATGTATATAGTTTTGTAGCTGGTACCATTAGGATGCTGGTAAAAGTATAATGCCCTTTAGTTTCAGTTATGTAATATCTCAGATCTTTAGCTTCCCAATAGATTCACAGGAATTGTGAGTAGGCAATTTATTTTTTTCTGAACACTCAAACAACCCTATGTACAGAATTTGTCACTGAATAGTGCATTAGGGTGCAAATTTGGAGACAACCAGTAAAAAAATGTTGGATCTATTTTTTCTTTGTAACACAGACAAAAAATTAATAATTCATAAAGGTTCTGTTTAGTAAAATACATTTAATCAAAATACAATTGCTGCGATGGACTGGCGTTCTGTCCTGGGTGTACCCCCGCGCTGGGATAGGCTCCAGCAGACCACCGTGACCCTGTAAAGTTTCGGGGAGAAGCGGGTAGAAGATGAATGAATGAATGAAAAATACAATTGCTATTTAAAAGATTTTAAAATGCATTGCCTATGACAATAAAACATGGTGGTATCTGTAACGAAAGTAATTTCTTGTTATTTTGGAACAGTTACTTTGGAAAGAAAAGATAATATATATATATATAAAGAAAAAAAATATATATACACATTCATTCATCCACCGATTTATTTTTGAACTCTGGGTCACGGGGGTCTGCTGGAGTCTATCCCAGCAATCATAGGACGAATGGCAAAGGGAGACACCCGGGGCAGGTTGCCAGTCCATCACAGAGCCACACACACACTCACACTGACTCTTTTTTGAATCACCAATTAAACTAATGCACATGTTTTTTGAATTACAAATTAAACTAATGCACATGTTTTTACTGTGGGAAGAATCCGGAGTACATAATTAGAAAATACAGAAATTTAAAAAGGAATTATAAATGTTTTATGAAGAATCTCCTGCAAAGATAAAGCAATTAGTCTCCCTTGCCAGTGCGGTAGAGAATTCCTCTTCACTTCAGCTTGACCTATTTTTCACATCACATTTGGATATTAAATTGTGTCAATAATTTCATGCTTCTTCTTATGTATAGCTATACTCTTTTTCATTAACTGGGCTTTATTGCACAAGCAATCTACATAAATTACAATGCTCTTGACTTGTGTAATGTTTTTACCTTTTGCCAATGGCTGGCTAGCACCAGTGATTCTCCATTCGAGTTTACTTTGCTTTATTTTGACATCCTCCTTCTGTGTAACACACTCCAGCAGAAGGCTGCATTGTTGTTTTTGTTTCCACACTTTATTGCTTTGTGATTTTATTTTCGATGAAGTATTTGTCTGTCTTGTCTGTTATCTGTTCCCCTTTTTATTAATTTATTACCAGAAAAATGTATATTATATAATGATGTAATTATTTCCTTTCTGAGTTTTTAAAATAAATTTATAGAATGTCATCTAATATATTTTATATTTACTGACTGCTTTGTAGGTGTACTATGTAAAGACAGTTTATAACTGTCATGAGAGAAAAGGGTAATGCTCCACTTTTTTGTGGTTTGAGTGTATATCTTGTGCTATTGATAAAGGATTTTTTGCCCAATAATGAAATGTGTTTCCTTGTAAAGGAGTGTTTATAATTGGATAGAAATGTTCATAGATAAATTTCTATAGCACCCCTTACACTTTATCTCCCCTCACCATTGTCCTATTAATCAAGGTGAAAAATGCCCCCCAAAAAACATGAAAAAGCATGAAAAACAATGACGTTAAGACCATTTTTAATTATATTTATTATATTATTTGCTGTTCTTGTTAGATGCTTACTGCATTTCCGCACATACACTTTCTGTGTCAGTAAATTTTATATGTATATAATAAAGTTTATATATTCATCTTTTATACCCGTTTATTTCTGAACCCAGGTTCACAGGGGTCTGCTGGAACCTATCCCACCGCAAATATGGCAAGAGGCAGGGGGTTCAACCTGGACCGGTCGACAGTCCAGCACAGGGCCACATACAGAAAACCACACACTTACATTCACTCCTATGGGCAATTTAGAGTCACCAATCAACCTAATCTACATGTTTTTGGACTGTAGGAGGAAAGTGAAGTACACGGAGGAAACCCACACAATCTGGGGAGGGGGGGTTAGAGGGATAGATAAACGGATGGATAAAAGGATGGATGTTTTAAAAAAGCAGACAAAAGCATGACAAAAGATACTTACAAATAGAAATAAAGACGTAAATGAAAGTTGATGGGTTTTTTTTTCTTTTCCCCATATCCCATAAGCCTGTTTTCTGAAGTATGTCTGTCATCACTAAATTATACATATGATGTTCTTCTTTTAGTAGAGCTAAAAGAAAACTTCTATGACACAATTTAATGTCATTCCTAAGGCTGTATGACATTAAAACAATCCTCTTTGATTTTTTTTGCCTTTAATTCTCTTTCTTGCACGCTGTCACTCATATTTGTGTCACAGGTTTCAGCATAGCTGTCGTTTTAAATCAATTAATGATGTATTCCTTATAGTGGAATTGAAGCTTAGAGGGTTTTTTCATAAACAGTAATAATAAAAATGAGTTCTACTAAAGAAAATTTCAACATTAAAAAATGTTATGCTATCAACTGAAATATATTTGAAAAATTGTTTTTGTCTACAATTTTGCCTACAACTGGAAGAAAAGTTCATGATAGCAGAATTTCTTGTAAAAGTGTTTTTTTAAATGACGTAAAGAATCCCATTATTAATTTTTGCATCATGATTAGCATTGTGAAAATTGTGTAACTGCAGAGTAGAGAGCAACTATATATAGTGTATTAAATAAAGATATGTAAATAGTATTATGATACTTGGTATCTGTGATATCTGAATATATTCGAATTTTGTTACAGACACGCATGTTTTCATTGTTCTCTCTCTTCCGAGTAACACATACCTGCAGCACATTCTCCTAATTACACTGTCACACAATAAAGAGCACTCACCTTCACTTACTCATTGTCTGCTCTTACACAAGAAAGAAGGACTATATCGCTTATCCCTGTCATTTCCTTCCAGCTCCATGCTTAAACTGTATGTTCAGAATTCTGTTAATCCAAGCTTTAAAAAGACTAAGCAGACTCGTCACATTTCAGGCGTGTTTGTAATGTTTCCTAATGATTCCTAATTGCTGAGTTTACCAATAATTATCTAAATTCTTTTTAAACTTCAAAACTTTGTTTAAAATTGCCTCCTGGTTTCACAGTTCAGAAATAAAAAAAACTCTGTTTGACTCTAATCATTGTTCTGAGTCTAATTCTCGTTACAGTGCTTTTATCTTTCTTTTATGATCATTGGTTCCTTTAGTGCCACACTAGAGTACGAAAATCGGAATTGGCTTACCTAATACATGTAGTGGAAATTCAGCCAAAATGACTTTAGACACAGACTTTGAATATTAATTAATTCATCTTCCATACCAGCTTATTCCCGGTCACAGGGGTCTGCTGGAGCTTATCCCAGTGCAAATAGTGCGAAGGGCAGTGGTTGCACACTGGACAGGTCACCAGTCCATCACGAGGCCACACACACACACACTTCTATGAGCAATCCACATAATGCACATGCTTTTGGACTGTGGGAGGAAAAAAGACTGTGGAAGGGAACCGGAGAACATGCAAACTCTTTACAGAAAGACCCAGTGCCAGTGATTTAAATTCAGGACCTTCTTGTTATGAGGCAACCCTGCTAACCACTATGCCACCGCGCCACCACCCCATGCCCGCAATCTGAATTTAAAACATAATTAATTTGCAGCTGTGATTTACAAAAGTGAAATAAATAACAAACAAGTGAAGATCAAGTAATCAAACATTTCAAAAGGATTTGTAGCACCAAATTTTCTTGTTAAAATATATTATTTAAAATAAGCCAAAATCAAAATATCTTAGATGAACATAAAGTCAAAATTAAATAAGATAATTAAAAAGATTTTACACAATATAAAGAGTGTATGGCCTTGAATTATTGATGTGCCAAAATGGAATGCCAAGAAATGGTTATGACTTAGTAATGGTTATGACTTAGCATGAGGGTCAAATAATTATTTTGAAATTATTATTAATAATAATAGATTAAAACCACCCATATATTTTAGTTTTCTGGTCGTCCAACGGTGTAAACATGTCTTTAAGTAACTGCCAGACAGTCAGAAGAAAATGGTGGCCTTTTAAAGCTTTTGTAAGGTTATGTATGCGAAAGAGTAATGTGAAAGATGAATGAGATTCATATTTCAGATGAAGCATATATTAGGCTTTCCAATTGACAGTCGTTAACTGTCAGCGCACATTTGGGAGAGGCAGGTGTGCACCCTGAACAGGTTGCCACCAATCGCAGGGCCACACATAGACAAAAAACACAATCACAGCTATGGGCAATTTATAGTCATCAATCAACCTAATCTACATGTTTTTGGACTGTGGCAGGAAACCAAAGTACCCGAGAAAACCCACGCAAGCTTGGGGAGACCATGCAAACTATGCACTCAAAAAGACCCTGAAATCAAACACACAATCTTCTTGCTGTGAGGCGAACGTGCCAAACACTACACCACTGTGCGTTTTTTTTTTACGACTCATTCTACATGTTGCCATAATTACAATTATATTCTTGTTTTTAATATGAGTTCTTTCTACTTGTTTGGCATCCTTACAGAGGCAAAATAATTATCTTATCCTCAAAATAATTATCTTATGATCAGTAAGTCAAGCCATAAACTTTATTCTGTTTTCTTAAAATAGTAAGGATTTTTCTTTCTGCTGCAAATCAGTGTGCAGAACATTTGTATGAACTCTGATCTCAAGTTTAGGCTTGGGGAATTTTTTTTTTAATTTTGATTATCTTGTACTTTTAAATGTACAAGTTCCATCTAGAACCTCTTTATCTCATACTCTCATACTTGTAATCCCCAAATTGATTATCTAGTACTTTCCCTCTCGTTAGTCATATTTTTAACATATTATTGTGTATGCTCGTAAATTCCACCTTTAACTGAATTTTCTTGTATGCTTACTCTTGTAAGTCCCACCTTCATCTTGATTTTGCCATACTCCAAAAATACACAGCGTTATGTTAATTATTCCATGGCTCACACTTTATTATTTCTTTTTTCTTTGGTAGCACATCACAGATGTAACTAATTTTTGTCATTTTACATTCATATGTCCAGGTGCAACATACTAATTATCCTATATCTGCAATTTATTTATCCTGTAGCCAAACTTTAGTAAGTTACAGATTCAATTTTAATATATTATATTTGCAACTTAATTATCTTGTACTTTTAGGAAAGTAAGTTACAATGTCAGTTATCCCATACTCACACATTAGTAATTCCCAGTTACTTAAGCAACAATTATCATGTTCTTTTAATATATGTAGTCATGGTCATGCTTGTCACATTTGATTATTGTAATTTATTGCAACAGTGTTAGTAATTTGTACAGCATATCTATATATTATCAAATTCTATATATGTATTTACTATTTATATCAAACTTACAGATAATAAACAATCAAATTTTATTTAAAAGCCAAACTCTCCCCTACTGTATAATGATTTTAACACCTTCCATATTTTCTTTCAAGACCTTTTAGACACACCTAGTCATGTCTGGCAACTAAATGAATAGCTTTTACATTTGTTTACTTCCTCCCACACTGTTATTTCCCTTTCTCTTTTCTTCTTTCTCTCTCTTAGAACTGGCATTTAGAGATGGAATTCGTTGTAGCTTCTTTGAAAGTCTCAGAAAACCTGATGTAAACTAAAATAAATCCAATAGGACAAAAATGCAGCCATGCACTGGGTACGAGACAGCATATTTGAATCTTGTTTAGTTGAAATAGATATGAGGAGTTTCAAACAACCACTCAGAGCTGTAATGGCTGCTTTTCTTTTAGACATTGTGTGTGTGGGTTGTTTTTTTTGCCTCTCGATGTCTAGAAGGAATGAAGGTCAATATGCAGTAATATTTTATTGCTAAAGTGCTGCTTCTAGACCACTGTGGTTTTATTTTTAATTTTCTTCAGTTACTAAGGTCAGGGTTTTCTTACAGTTTTGGTTATAAAGAATGATATAAAATTTGCACAACTAAATATAAATGTTACTTGATAGATGTTTAGTGTTAATGCAAAATCAGCTGTGCAAAAATCTAAGATGAAATTACTATAATTACTGCATTAGGCGGCGCGGTGGCGCAGTGTTAGCACCGTTGCCACACAGCAAAAAGGTCCTGGGTTCGAATCCCGGGCACAGGGTTTTTCTGTGCGGAGTTTGCATGT
>JAOTQW010000026.1:2681855-2694835 GCA_026260075.1 Sisor rabdophorus
TCACTCCTATGGCCAATTTAGAGTCACCAATCAACCTAATGCACATGTTTTTGGAGTGGGGGAGGAAACCGGTAACCTATTCAAACTCCGCACAGAAAGACCCTAAGCCTGGGATTTGAACCCTAACCACTACGCCACCGCGCGGCCCACAAAACTTTATTTACATACAAATGTCATTTATACTTCATATGTCCTATTGCAATATTGTCCTCATAGGCAACATGTACCTTTTGGGATATTTGTCCACACCCCATCTTTATCACACACCATCATCCACACACTGCAGAAGCAGAGTCCATCTCAGTTCTTTTCTCACATGTACACTAACAATTCTGATTCCCAATGAGAGTTCAACTTTCTGCCCAGTCTGACCTAGTCTTGTATAGTTGCCTATGTAGTCTCCATTTGGTTTCCTTCCCTTTAATGTAGAAATCCTATTAATGACATCATGCTCAAAGTTCTAATCTCTATTTCCATTAAAAGGCAGAAAACAAGTGTAGATAAAAATATACAATAATAAAATAAAGAAATAAAGGAAAATTAGAGCAATAGCTAGCTAATCACCTCTGCATTTGGATTTTTATACAATAGAGGAAAGTGGAATAGGTAGACTGATGTTGCAACCATGTAATAAAACAGCACCCTCCTTAGCTTTACTTTTACCTAACTTTTTATTAAACTACTCTCTTTATGGATAGCATATCAAATAATGTATATTTTTTACATTTTAACTTTCATTTTTAGGTATGGGGGTATCTCTGTTGGAGCTATAAACTCCCAGGTTAAACTCAACGAATCTGAGATCACTGCACTTGTGTCAGACCTCAAGACAATCTTTAACTCATCACAGGTAAATACCCACTAGTTTTAGACCTTATATCTGACCAGCAGCATTAATCTGAGATGTAATTTATGCAAAAGGTTAGAACAGGTAGCAACACTAAAGAAAATAGGAGGTTCTAGCTTAGTGGCTAAAGAGATGGACTGCTAACTGGAAGATTGTGGGATTGATTCCCAGCACTGCCAAGTGTCCATTGCTGAGTCCTTAAGCAAGGCTATTAACCACCAATCGTTCAGTTGTATAAATGTAAGGTACACTGGATAAGGGTGTTACTAACAAAGTGGCACATAGAAATAATTGCTTTAAAAAACTAGGCTAAACTAAACAAAACTTTGAAGCAAAAGTATAATCAGTTTGGTCTAAGATTAGGTCCATATCATGACAAAATATTTCAGGGTTATAGAGTTTAGCAAAATCTGTAAATTAACTAATCTAATCTAAGTAAATATTCCTGTAAATCTGTCAATATTGAATACACTTCTATATTTTACACAGTAAAATATAGAAGTGATAAAGTGATAAAGCTAAGTTTTACTCCTATTATGTACCTGATATTGAAGGTTGGCTTTAATGATATGTTAGGGAGTGGTAGCACAGTGGTTAATGTGTTGGTCTGCTAACTTAAAGAATGGGGTTCGAATCCCAGCAAGTTTATGTGGTGCCACTTTTGGGCCTCTGAAAAGGTTTTAATTACAAGTATGTTGCACTGGTTAAGGACATCTGCCAAATGAATAAATAAATATTGTAAAAAAAATACACAGTGATGGAAGAAATTAAAGTTTTTGCACAATGCATTGTTTAATATTTTATATATCTCTTTAAAAGTAATGCTTATTTAGCTGTATGCTAATAACAAAATAATCGACTAAATTAGAATTAGGAGTCAAAAAATACACAATAAAATTATCCACAAACACTTGGACTCAGTTTCTATTAAAAGTAGGAACAGTTATGTTGCCTTGATGGACCCACAGATAGGATTGAATTTAGGATTTTTGTGATATCTGCAGAGTATATTGATTTTATTATCCTTTTTGGCTTTCTGCATGCAATTTTGTAGTTCTGTAATCCAACTACAATTATGTAGGCAAATGAGTAAAATATTCACCTCTACAGTAAAAAAAATCAATATCCAGTCTATGTATCTTCCTGCCTTTCTTTCTCCCATTCCTACTTTCTCCCTATCTTATTACAGAGGCAGAACGTGTCACAACACCTTAAGTAGTTTTCTGTAAAAAGCAATCATGTGTACTTAACAAACTGCAATCATTGTGTGGCAGAAATTACAGATAAAGGCATTTTGATAAATTGACTCCTGAGATTTTTTAACTAGGGGTCACTGAATAGGTTTATGAGTTATGTTTTATTCATAGGCAGGTAAAAGTGAAAGCGGTTTCACTGATTTTCAATGTCCGGTCTCACACTCTCCTAGCTCATGTTCCTGCTCCCCATTCAGCTCCCAGTGAATTCCTACCATTAGCATTTAAATCAGTGTTTCTGTATTTGTGTTTAAAAATGATATAAACCTCTTAAAAACCTTTTTAAAATATAAACATGTCTCTGTATTGCCAGAACAACCTAACCGAGCAGTTCTTCCAGGACTTTGAGATGTTACTGATTAATTTGGGAACGAAGGACAATGTAAAAGTAAGGCATATCTTTGCAACTAACCTTTATTGTTATTATTACTATTATTAACCTTTCCTGTGTTATGTGTCATGTTACTTTCTAGAGATTTTTTTGGAGATCACTGAAGAGAGTTAAGCATCAGCACACACTTACCGAGGGTGTGTAATGTAGCATTAGAGCAAAGCGGGAGGTTGGGCCGAACTTGACAGAGCAACACTAATTAGAGCTGTTATGCCAGTGGGAGCTGTGGTCCCCTCTCCCCCCATCCCTTAGTTTGCCTGGTCAATTAGCAGTCGTTCTTTTCCTATTGTCTCACAACGTCTGCTGATAATGACCGAGACACTGAAAGCATTATGAGCAATTTAGTCTTAATGATGAGTAAAAACGCATGGGATATTAATTAGTATTGATTGTCTTTTTTTGCTGTGTATGTTCGTATTTGCTAGGTTTGGTTCTATAACCAGGGCTGGCATGCAATAGCAGCATTTTTAAACGTAGCCACGAATGCCATTCTGCGAGGGAATCTACCAGCCGGGGTGCAGCCTAAATTGTACGGCATTTCAGCCTTCAACCATCCGCTAAACCTCACCAAACAGCAGCTCACAGCTAACTTGTGAGTATTTAGCCAATGTGGGTCTTTCTTATTGTTAGACCCACATTGTGTAATATAAATGTAAATATACAGTAATAAAGTGAATACTTAGGTAATTATGGACTCAGGTATGTCACGTTTGTAGTGGTTTCCTATAGGGCTGGTACCAGAGCTCAGCCAAGTGTGGCACCTTAGGAGTCATTCGCAGAAAGTAGAGCCTGCAAAGTTACCAACATGTTTCAAGAATTGTTTATAGATAATGCTGCTTTTCCCAGCTTTGTATTTTTGTAATTATATAATTATTTTAACTAAATAAAAATTGGCAACCACATTATTTAACAGACCCACTTACTGAGCTGGCAAAAAGTTAATGTACATATTAAGTTGTTGACCATTCAGTCAGTTAAATCATGCGGTTGCCATTTTCTCTTCACATGCACAATTATTTTTCATGGTTCTTTTAAGCTTGCCTGAAGTAACAGTTCATTGTGGCTTCATTTCTATACAATTCTGCTATGTCACAACATTTGTTACCATTTAAACTTGCATAAAAAAAATTTTCACCAAGTTCTTGAATTGATGATAGAAAATTCAGACTGCTGCACAAAAATCTTCTCCAGCTCATCCCAAAAAATCTAAATCATAGTCTGTGACCAATCCATGAAAATGAAATTTCTAATCCACTCTTTAACAATTTAAACCCGATGAATCCTGGCATTTTTATCTGCCATGCTGTCATGTCTATGCTGTCAGCGTAGAAAAATGAGAAAAATTATTGATGGAATAGCCTGGTCATTCAATAAATTCTGGTTGTCAGCTGATCTTATGCTCATGTAGCCAGCTTACATGATCTCTTAAAACTGAACGATATTTGTTATCTGCATTTAAACCATAAACAGCAAAACAACCCAAGGAAGACATATTGACTGCATCAATCTGTGCAATAAACGAAGACAATGTGATTATTAAGTTTGTTGCTTCACTAAATTTAAACGATCGCAAAACGATAATGTCTTTAGGTGAAGAAATGCTGAAAGAGTAAAGGAGCCAAGACACATTTATGGTAAGTTATGATATATGGCTGTTAGTGTTGACGCTATGCACCACCGTCACTTATTCAATAACGTTCGACTAGCACAGTTGAAAATCTGATCTGTTTGCTTACTCAGCACATGTTAATGCACATATCTGATTCACACCATATGAGGCCTGAATCTAAAAATATAGAAATCCATGTGCTTTTTTCCTGCCTACACTTTCATGAGTCAAATCCCATCTGTGCAACACTGAAGGAGAAAAACTGAATTTGATCACTTTAGAAATGCAGTGTTATATGCAGCATCTGACTTTTTAGGATTTCTGATTGGTTAATCTGTTAAAGAAACACCATTAAAAATGTTTAGCTATTCAAGAAATTCTATATATTAGTGTTTATTGTTTAGCCAATTGAATTGTACCATTAAATCATGCAGGCTCTGTCAAATAAGCATGTTTTTTTTTCAAAGGCCTTTACAAAATTTTTCTATTATGTAACTGCATGGTGAATATTTATTAAATCAAAAGCTCCTGAAACTTTCACTGTGGCCAACAGACACTACTGATTATGATTGTTTAGTCAGTGTTCACTAACCTCTTGTTCCTTGCTTTTAAACATGACATTGTATGTGATCGAGTATGTGTTTCACGCTGGTTATTAGTAAATTAATGCCTCTGTTCTTTGCCCAATGTTCAAGGTTACCTCATTGGTGCCCAAATAAAGATATCCTGATGCAAAGCATATTAAGGTGTATTAAAGCATAACGCTGTCTTGTGGCCTGATTGCGTCCGACCTTTATGATAAATGCAGTTCCACATTAGTACAGGGAGCTTATTTAATATAGTTATAGCCCTCTAGGTAGTGTGTGTGTGTGTGTGTGTGGTGTGTGTGTGTGTGTGTGTGGGGGGGGGGGGTTGTGTGAAAGAGAGGGAGAGTTTGAGAGTGCTTGGGCATACTTTCATGCTTAATTGCACCCACCTTGCAAGGGTGTGTTGAAGCTGTGTGTGTTTTGAATGAAGATGGATCATTAGGAATAAAGGGTCAGTGTCGGAGACAAAGATGGAGTACTGACTTGTTGCATAACCACAGGGAATGAACAAGCTCTCACACATCCACACACAAGCAACTTAGGTTAAGGCTGTATTTCATCATATAAGCTAATAGGAATTTGGATAACACTTTCACTACCTATTGACTAATGATGACTGAACTAGCATGGCAGCATAGTGTCCCCATTCATCTATATGTGTTGGCAAATTTATTTCTATACAGTGACTGGTCGCATAACATTTTGGACCTTGTTTATAAGTATCCTTAAATGCAGCTCTTAACTTAAGGCTTCCAATTTATGGTTAGTTAGAAATAATAGAACTGTTCAACCATCACTGTAACACAAAATGGCCATGTGTGTTGGACCAGTGAGGGAAAGGCAAGGTGTGAGTCAGAAAGAAAGAAATCTGTTTCAGAGCTACAGCAGTGGGAGGTCATAACAGATGGAGTGTGAAAGCTGAGGTAGTCAGGTTATATCCTATAGCAGCTTATTTCCTTTAAAGCTAAAAATGTTTCCATGTTGAAAAGGTCTCAAAGTGGAGAGAATATGCTTTAAAATACCTGTCATACTAATGGAAAAGTATATATAACACAAGAAAAAGCACTAAATGAGGTCAGGTGTTATTCCAGGGTCTCTGTGTTACTCGGATCGCACATAAAACTCACCCTGAAGCAGTTGTTACAGGAATAAAGATTTAGATCAAGCAAACCAGTGGGATGTACAGGAAACCAGAATTAAAAGTAACAGAAGAAGAAGCTTATATTTCAAATATATATTATAACAGTCTTCACACATTTCAGCTTAGGAAGGTGGGGTCGGATAAGGAGGTCAGCAATGATACAGCACCTTTAAATGAAAGCCTATGGACCTTGCTCAAAGACCCAATATTGGTATTTTGGCAGTGCCCTACCTTCCATCTAAAATATAAAGTCTCAGCCATTTGAATCACCTCTGTTTTCACTTATATTCTAGGTTAGGCTTGAATCCTGGATGGTCAGTGACCAGCAGAGTTATGCTACAACACACTTGCCTGTAGTTAACAGGCACACCTGGCTAGACCTTGTTTTGCTAGTTAAGGTGTGTTTGTTTGGAGATAAACTTTATATGCCTCTAGTATGTCTTTAGTAACCTGTCTTTTAGATAATGTGAATTCAGGACTCATGATCAGTATTAAGCATGCCGTAAAGATGCCTATAAGATCATTTTAAATAAAGCAGCAGTTTTTAGAAGAAATCCCACAGTATTCTGCACATATTAAGACATTTAGGCTATAAGTTTGGGAGCAAAATGTGGCCAGTACTTGTTATACTGCGTATTCAAATAAAGTCAACTGCCTGATTTTAGTTACTATTTAAAAAAAGGAAATTGGTTTAAAATGGTTAAAGATGTACAATAGATGACTGTTTTCATAAACATTTTTGGTCTGCTGAAAGTATCTACTGCAGTCGACTACGGAATTCTGAAAGATGATATGGTGTGATTAAATTTTAGTGTATTTTGATAGTAACTCATGGCTTATGTAGTTTGTATACCTTCACAAATAAGCTTGACTACAGCAACAGTGTGTAATCAGGTTAAATTTCTATGTTTGATATTTTAGTACCGTTACTAACTGTTAAGTTTACTTATCAATAAATAACAATGTGTTATAGTAATGTATCTCTGGTCATATGGTCTGTGTTTAGCAGGCATGAGTTTGGACAGCAATTTGCAAGATGTCAAGATGTTATGCTGCATACTTAATCAACATTAATTGCATAATGTCATTCTAAGAGAGATAATTCTGTCTAGGGAAACCTAGGCATAGAAATATTATGCATAAATAAAGTTCATAAACTTGTAAGCAAATCTCGACTAAAAGAAAGTTCAATTTTTAATTTTTTAAGATGTCTTTTCTTTCAAAACTATTTTGGAAGTGGGTGGACTTATATCAGACACATCTGGAACATTCCCTGTTGTTTGCACTTCAACTACTTTGTTCTAAGAGGCAGGGTTAAAGCTCAGTACAAGTTGGGATGGAAGTTAGGGTTGTGTGCAGGATCTTTGTAAAGGATCTTTGTCTTTGTTGTTGATGATAAATGTTTAAAAAAAGTATCCATGTGTCTGAGAGTGTGTTTTTCTATGCAGGATGTCAAGCTCTACAGATGTGGTGGTGGCGATCTGTGTGATTTTCGCCATGTCCTTTATCCCTGCCAGCTTTGTCCTCTTTCTCATTCAAGAGCGTGTCAGTAAAGCTAAACACCTGCAATTTGTCAGTGGAGTCAATCCTGCTGTATACTGGGTGGCCAACTTTACCTGGGACATGGTAAACACACTGAAATACAAACAAGAAAATGTGTCTTTATTTCTCTGTGAAGTGTTCAATCACAGTATTTCCAATTATTTGTGTTTGGCTCATTTTTAAACATAGAACATCATTGCCTAAATGTTTAAATTAAAACCTAAGTATCATTCAGACATAAAACGAAAATGACAGGTGACATTTTCTAGGTATAGTGGTCTAAGAAACCTAGGTTATAAATAATCAAGCTAGTGTGCATTAATTTTAGATTAATGCAATTTTTTTTTCAACCATCCTACTATTTTTGTAGGAGTCCTAGTAAATTTTCTAAAAGTAGAGCTGGACCAGTCCTAATCTTAAGTTCCCTTGGTGCTGCCAATTTGACTAATAATTGTTAATTTATGATTATTTACACACTACAAATCTAAAACACCCATTAATAATTTCTTCGTTGTAGGCATTCTTTTCTGGATACTGATTGGTTGAGATAATTAATTTCTTTTCTTCTCTTTTTTAATTTTTTTCTCTGATCATATTCAGGGCTGTAATTTAAAAAGCATATTTCATTATCCATAGTACCAAAAACAATAATAGGATATATACACGGTTGTGCATTTCTTGAAATGCTGTAGAAGATGTAAATCATAACTTATACATATCAGGAGTCTCTAGCATCTGCCATGTAATGTTCAGTAAATACCACAGGACATTCTTAAGTACAGGAAATACTAATTGTTTGACACTTTTTATAGCTTTAGTATAAACATTATCTACAAATAGTATTCAATTGATTAGCCAGGTAATAATCTATAATCTTAATTACCATGCTTTTTTTCCATTAAACAAAACAGACCAAAAACTTTTTGGGTTATGAATTATACTTCATTAATCTGTTCTATATGTAAGGGCTTATTGGCATGCTGAGAGAAAATTAAGGAGAAGCACTAACAAAGCTAATTAGAAGCTTTTTAGGGGATTTCACATTTGTTGCATTAAAACGACCATTAGTATTTTCCATATTGTATTGGTTAGTTCCCACATTTCTTGGAATAATGGTTGATGGAGTTCTTCTGTCTCCTGTACTTTTTTTATTAAATGAGTTACAATATGTCGCCTGATTCTGTTTTGTTTTCTTTCAGTGTAATTATGTCGTCCCATGTTTCATCGTCATTGTCATCTTCCTTTCCTTTCAACAAAAAGCCTATGTTTCAGCTCAGAACCTGCCTGCACTTATACTGCTGCTGGTCCTCTATGGGTGAGTCATTTCTATTTGGTCATTTACATCAGAAACGCAATATGCTGAAACATTAATCCACGATGAAGTTAAATAACCAATTCATCAAAAAATGTTAAAGCTAAATAATGCATAATGTTCCGCAGAAACCAAGGGTTCGTCTGCCAATTATTTATTCTATAATTTTCTACGTTAGGAAAATATAAGTAAAAGTGTATTAACTCGTTGTACATCTTACCATATATATCACCAATTCTTTCACTTAAAAAATGCCACAGAATGCCTAGACAGTTCTTCTACCTCACCTATGTTACTTGAATTTGAATCCTTCTGAATCACTTTCAAACTGATTTGAGTTACATGAGTTTTTGTATTACGAATGTTTTTGTCATTCAAAATGTTTTTGGAGTTCACTCACTGAATCTATTTAATTCACATAATCATAAAAAATGTCTTACACATGCACACACACACACTGAGTCCCTTAGATCCGACTAAGACTGACAGATCTGCTAAATCCAAAATCACTGACAAATGAAGGAAATAATCCAATCCAAGTAGTATTTTTACAAATGTTTATTTCTGACTGTATTTCCCTGGGTGCCATTACACTCCTTGCTTTTCGCATTATCTGTGTTTTAGGTGGGCAATCACCCCGATGATGTACCCTGCTTCATTTGTGTTCAGCATTCCCAGCACGGCATATGTGGTTCTTACCTGCATTAATCTCTTTATTGGCATTAACGGCAGCATCGCTACTTTTGTCATGGAGCTGTTTAATGACCCGGTGAGGTGCAAATCCAAAGAAACCTAAATCATTCAGTAAGGGAAAGAAACAGAAAGAGAGAGAGAGAGAGTAACCAAGGCTAACAAATCATTGTAGTAATCAATATAACTTTTTAGTCATGACAACAAAAAGAAACTTCCATAAAAATCTTCCATCTAAAAATCCATTCAAACCTAAAGTTATAGACCTGGTGAAAAAACATATGTGTTCTCCAAAATATATTTAGAAAAAAAGGACACAGACATAAATGAACATAAACTAGGGTGGCAACTGCATAAAAATAAACATTTTTCAAAAAATTTCAAAAATCTCAATAATTGAGCCAGAGAACAACTGTAAATAATATATAAGAAATATATAAAACAAAGTTTGAGGCCCCAGAATTTATTCTTGAAGAGGAACAGATCCAGCACCAGTATACGACTTGCATTCACTCAAAGCAACAAACAGGTTTTTTGTAATTCTAAAAGATTAGTGCAATATCCATAAAATGAAAGATACAAATACTCTAAGCAAGTAAACTAGTGAGGCAGCCAGAATCAAAAGGAAATAGCACCAGCTACACTGTAATAAACCTTGTTATATAAACCTGTGGGCGGCGCGGTGGCATAGTGGCTCCGTCGCCTCACAACAAGAAGGTCCTGGGTTCGAATCCCAGGCTTTCTGTACGGAGTTTGCATGTTCTTCCCATGCTTGGGTGGGTTCCTCCGGAAAATCATTAATTACTGGTGTAGTGTAACAGTATCTGTTGTTTGAGCTTCCTGACTTAAATCTGTGAGTATTTGCTTTAAAAACTGAATCGTTTAGTATATTCAACCAAAAGTCTAATAATCAAAAGTATACAGATTAAATTCATGTAATAGATGGTACGGTAGACTTTTTAATATTATTTTTTAATTAATTTAAATAAACACCACCTGTTCCTACAGTCTGTCACTGGTGCAGTGTTTAAATGGCTTTGGTTGCAAGCATGCACATGGTGTACTAGTTGACGTAATAGCCTCTGGACAATCTGAACATTTTAAGTGTAGAACCTAAAGCAGTATTGATTTCGGATGCTTTACATTTATTACACATTTTTTATAAAAAAATTATTTGTAATAACTAGCCAATAATTTTTTTTTTATTTTTATAACTGTGCTTAAATACCCTACAAGCAGTATCCCTGAGCAGTTCAACATGTCTTAGTTCTTTGGAACGTGTTCAACCCCCTATCTTTTCTCTGTATGTGTTTTTGTGTGTGTGTGAGAAAGCGTATGCGAGAGAGGGGGGAAAATATATAGATATAGATTTATGAAAGAGCATGCTATTCATAAATAATTACATTAGCATAAGTTTTCATTTGCCACTTTATAATAGAGTAGGATTCACAAGTAGGCCAGTAACAGCACTATATTATAAAGAATCTTCTCTGCTACCATCAGTGGAAAGTTCTTATCTTTAGAGTCAAATTAAATTGAGGTGATATTATGTTGTAAGGCATCACAGGTAATAATATATCCCCTGCTAAACAAAAATCTCATTTTTCAGTGGTGGTGGTAGTGTTGTGTTTTCTAAATAAAGAAGCTTTTTAGTAGCAAAGCTATTTCTTGTTGAACAAGTAGTGCAGTAATGATTTTCTTCTTTCGCTGTTAATAACCAGCTTTTTGGTGCATTACTGTCAGATTTTGATGTCTTGAACCAATTACTGTGCTGAACACGAGCAGTTTATAACTGTAACTTAGCTTTCTACATTACAAAAATTATACCAGTCCAAATTGCGTAGTGTTTATACCAGAAATAGAAATATAAACTCTGCAAATTGCATTTAATATGATGCATTTATTTTTGTTTTGACATGATCAAAAGAAACCAAATTGCAGAATCCACATTACAGAAAAAGCCATCTAATACTGGCCAAATCTAAGAAAGAAGAAATAATTGTCTTTCTGCTTCGGTGAAACTGACATAACGAAATAACTGCATTCATAATAAAATGTCCACCAATGTCTTGGGCAAGTGTATTTCACACTTGCAAAAAAGAGATCCTTAAAAGAGTTCTTATATTTTCCAAATCCCTTGCGGTAAGATGTCTTAGTGGTAACAGAGACACTGTGTGTGTGTGTTTGTATAAGTGTGAACAAAGACAAAGTAGCGTAGAAAGTACTAGAGGAAATATGAATCACCTGAGTGCCTGAGAGACTTGTGCACTGGAGATGATTTATGAGTCTAGGACAGGGCTTTGAGGAAAGTGGCCTGGGTTTTTCAGTGGAGTCTGATGCCCCTCTGCATGCTTGGCCTTTTGAGGGAGCAGAGTGTAGATGGAATTTGATGTTTCTGGCATTAGCCGCAGCATTTGTGTTGACTTCTGTATCCGTTAACATCTTCATCTGTTTCATAGTGAAAAAACATGCCCAGATGTCAGGGTTTTTCATTTTTGTTTATATAAATCTGTATGATTTATGCCTGTATCTGGATAATGTGTTGGCCTCACAACAAGAAGGTCCCAGGGTTTACTCTGGGTACTCTGGTTTCCTCCCACAGTCCAAAAAAGTGTACATTAGGTTGATTAGTGATTTAAATTGCCCATAGGAATAAGTGTGAGTGTGTGTGGTTGTTCGTCTCTGTGTGGGTCTGCAATAGACTGGAAACCTGTCCAACAGGTACCCCTGCCTTTGGATGAAGGAATGAATGAATGCCTGTATTTCAATCAGTTTATGCAACTGATATTCCATTTGACTGCTAATAGGATTTAAGGGCAGTGGAATAGAAAATGTTTTTTTAAGTTGGTAAAGATAAAGTCTTTTTGGAAATAGATTAGGAAGTGGTGTTGCTTTTTAACAGAAACGTATTTAGGTGTTAATTAAAGACATTAAAAATACAGTGTGAAAATGTTTTTTTTGAAAGTTTCCTGCCGAAATCCTCAGTAATTAATATAAATTTCCACCTCAAAATGGTAAACAAAGTTTAAAGGTACTTTCTTTCTCACTCACTCACACATTTGTAGTCTTTCTCTGTCCATCTTCCTAATGAAAAGAACAATGGCACCATGTTATTTACAACATTGCATTGTAGCAATCAGGCTTAACAGAAACAGACTAATGGTTTAGGAAAGATATGTTGATCTCGCTTTGTTAAATTCTCTCTCTCTCTCTTACACAAAGTGTGCGCTGAGATGCAGAATATCAGTAGGCTGATCGAGTAAATTAACTTGTCCACAACTATTTTTTTTTTAATTTAATTAGAAATGGGGCAGCATAGTGATGTAGTGGTTAGCAGTTCGCCTCACAGCAAGGAAGTCCTGGGTTCGATTCCCGGGCGAGAGGTCTTTTTGCGCAGAGTTTGCATGTTTTCCCCAGGTTTACTCTGGGCACTCCTGTTTCCTCCCACAGTCCAAAAACATGTACATTTGGTTTACTGGTGATTCTAAACTACTAGCGCACCCCTCACTGGCTTCCAGTAGCTGCTCGCATCAGATTCAAAACGCTGATGCTTGCCTACAAAACCAAAAACGGAGCAGCACCGTCCTACCTTCAAACACTAATCACTT
>JAOTQW010000026.1:2694935-2706582 GCA_026260075.1 Sisor rabdophorus
TCTATTTGCCTGTCTGTATTTGTATCCTGTCTGTTTGTCCGTCTCTATAGATTTATCTGTATGTGTTTGTGTAATAAATCTATGCAATCTGGACAAATATTTTACATGTTTTTTGGGGGGGTTTTTTGCTAACCTAACCACAGTGATTAAGGTTCATGTTAATCCTTGGTTTAAAATAGAGAAAACAAACAACATTACTAAATAATGTAGCAGTCTTATTATCAGATTGCATGAAGTGCACAGAAAAATGCTCTCTCTCTCCCTCTTTCTCTCTCTCTCTCTCTCTCTCTCTGCAGGTGTACTCGGGTAAGAAGATCCCAGCAGTAGACAGGATAACTATGGGTGTTCCGGCTGCTGAGGTCAGTCAAAAATCTAGCAGTGCTAATGAATCCTTCATCAGCGTGTGTCTGTTGATAGTATGTCAATAATAGAAACTGGCTCCTATGTTGGTGTTTGTGCTTGTGATAGTGCTTCGGCCTGCTGGGGATAAACGGGGCAGGAAAAACCACAACTTTTAAAATGCTGACTGGAGACATTCAACCCTCGGGTGGAGATGCCTTCCTTGGTAAACACAGGTAAACATAATAAACTGTACATAGAATCACCGTAGTGACTCTCATTACAACCTGCATATTCTGCCAAAAAAATAGTCTAGACTAATGAGATTCCAAACACTAAGAATCAAAACTCAATAGCAAATCTTTGAAAATACAAACAAGTCCTCATTTATTTAATTTATTTATTATATATATTTTAATTTAAAAAAAGTTTTATTGTCAAAAAGCCATATAGCAGAAGAAAACACAGAGCTATAGAATAAATTGTAGCTTAAAATGCAAGTGTAAAAACTAGTGCAAAACAGACAATACAGAACAAAACACCATACAGGTACATTAGCTTGCACTGAACAGGTCATAAAGAATGTGCAAATAGACAAAGAGATTTGCAAGTAAGTAGCAACATTATTGTGCATTCTATCGTGTCCATGTTCCTTTTTTCTGTCAGGTTTAAAACATAAATCTATCTATCTTAGTCATTTATTTTGTCTGTCTTTCTAGATAGATGTCTGTCTGTCTGTCTACTTGTCTATCTTTTTATCTATATATCTATATATTAGTCTGTCTTTTAATCTATCTATCTGTCAATATCTTTGTTTATATGGCATGCAATTAATTATTAACAGATCATAAAGAATGTGCAAATAGACATGCAAGTAAGCAGCAAGATTAATGTGTAGTCTACTTACATTTACAGCATTTGGCCACTGAGCAATTGAGGGTTAAGGGCTTTGCTCAGGAACCCACAGTTGTGGCTTGGTGGTGCTGGGAATCGAACCCCAGTCTTTCTGGTATCAGTCCAACACCTTAACCACTAGGCCACCCCTTCTCCCCATGATTGCTTGCACATGCTCCTACTGCACCACCATCTTCAATCATCTGTTAGACTGTTTATTTGTCTGTCTATCTGCATGTCTACCTATCTGTTTGCCTATATAATAATTCTATGTATCGCTTAACACATTTGTGGTAAACTCTAATAATTTGCAGCTCATTAGTTAGGATGTTGGGTTCAATTTCTAGCCACCACCTATATCTGAATCCAGTCTTGTAACTTATAAGTCGCTGTAAATGAGTATGATTCCTGTTTACATCAGGTAAATTGATGGTTTTTTTTCTAATCGGATAGCTATCTGATTTGATAATATAGTTTTACTATTTACACTTGGCCACATACATGCATCTCATCGACACACTGTCATCTGACGTTCTATACCCTTGGAAAATTCAAATATTTACACTGACCTGGATTGGCATTTGCAAAATGCTGTTTAAAAAGAAAATGAGAACGCTTTCAGCAAAGCTTATGCTACAAAAGGCATTGATAATTACAGTAAGTGCAACATATTCACTATGAGCAATGAATGCACTGTAATGACTGTAATTACATATTACAGTGAGATAACATATAAGAAACAACACAGGATCAATTCAAATTGACCAATCACAGTGGTGTTTTTATTTCACAAAGCTTTTCAAAATGTGCGCAGCAATAGTAGCTTTTAGCTTTGCATTTTTGATGCAGCAACTTTACCCCTCCACCCCACTTTGGCTTGCATTGCACTGGTTTTATAAGATATTAAATAATGTATTTTGTAACAATAATTGTAGGAGATTATGACAGAGCTTGTTTAAGGCTAAATTTATTCCTCCATCCAAACATCACATCTAAGCTAAAATAAATAAACAGAATACAGTGGGATGGAGAGATTTTTTAGACAATGGTGCAAAGGAATAACGAATTAAACACACAAAGTGAAAACTTGTTTGATGTTAGTTACCAATTCATTTTTTGCTGCTGCTTTTATATGAATATACTACAAAAGATATTGAAAATTAAGGTCACAGCCAATCAAAAGAAAATTATTTTTAAAATAATTAATTTAACACCGTCATGCATATGATCTATTTCTGAAAGTATTGAAATATGAGGTTCAGACATTTTTACTATTTACACACAGAAACACACACTTCTGTAAAATTGGGTGCGCCTACATGAAATTATTCAAGGAAATGGGAAGGAAAGGGTAGAAAAAAGGTAGGACAAAAAAGAGAACAAGAGAGTGGGAGAGAGAGAGAGGGAAGGAAGGAAGGAAGGAAGGAAGGAAGGAAGGAAAAAAGGAAGGAAGGAAGGAATGTAAGAAGGGAGAATAAAAAGATGAAAAATACAGTGGTTAAAAGGAAAGAAGGGAAGGAAGAAGAAGTTAAAAGAGAAAAGAATAGAAAGAGTAAGGATGAAGGAAATTTTGAAAGAGAGGATGGAATAAGCATTTCACGTTATGCTGTACTGTGTATAAGTATTTAATTCAACTTCTATACCCGCTTATTCCCTAACTTTAAATCACTGGGAACTGCTAGAGCCTATCTCAGCGAACATAGAGTAAAAACGCAGGGGTAGACCCTGGACAGGTCACCAGTCCATCGTAGGGCCACACATAGATGAACAACCACACACACTTACTCCTATGGGTAATTTGGAATAACCAATATACCTTATGTACATGTTTTTGGATTGTGGGAGGAAATCAGAGAACCCGGAGTGAACCCACGAGAGAACATGCAAAGTGCGCACAGAGAGACAAGATGTGTAAATGAATAGAAAATAATGATTGCGCAGGTTAATAAATTGATTAATTAATCAATAGATGGATTTGGTAAATAATTTTATGACTAGAACATTGTTTTCTACTCCATTAATCTCCCTCTCACACTCTCTCTTTCTTCCTTTTTTCTCTCGCTCTCTCTTTCTAACTCTCTCTTCAGCATTCGGACAGAGATGAACCAGGTCCATCAGAACATGGGATATTGTCCTCAGTTTGATGCTATTGATGACCTCCTAACAGGACGAGAGCATCTGGAGTTCTATGCACGCCTCAGGGGGGTTCCAGAGAAAGAGGTCACCATGGTAACCATGGACACATACACACACGCATTTGCTTTCCCTGTCCACCTTTTTTAGTGGACAAAGGTGTATGCACTCATCTTTAATGCATAAACCCATGGAATAGAAGCTGCTAAATATTTCAAAGCAAAACGTGTGTGTGTGCATGTGTGTGTGTAAATGTGTGTGAATGTGTGCGTGCGTGCGTGTGTGTGTGTGTGTGTGTGAGCGAGAGAGAGAGAGAGATAGAGAGAGAGAGAGAGAGAGGGAGAGATTTTGTGCTCCCAGTATGGCAGCCTTTGATCCTGCAGCCAGTCTTGCCTGGGCAAAATGCCTGCTGGCACTTATACACTCTCTAACATTCTTTCTCACATACACACAGTGGGGTGTCTTTATATGCCCGACTTTTCAGTTTGACCCTTTGTCCCTTTCAAGGACTTAACATTCACTAAAGTCTTTACTGCCCTGTGGCAGAACAAAGATAGAAGAGGACACACACACTCACTTACGCAAACATTTAACAAAATATCAAGAAGGCACACATTTTCTAGAGTTTTAGGATATTTACCATATATAGAACACAGTATTAAATGTAATTACATTGAATATTACAGTATAAATATTGCTTGATAGTATACCAACTATAAAGTACTTAAGGGACCATACATTAACTAGTGAACTAATGTATACTTTGAAAAAAAGTTGAATACCGGCCGGAGCCATGGATAAGTGGTTTAAGGCACCAGCACCCACATGCACAAGTAGTTGCACTCCCGGGATTGATTCCCGACCTTATTACATTCTAATATGACCTGTTCCTCTATCTCGCCTGTTTCATGTCTCCTATAAATAAATCATAATAAAATATAAATAAATAAATGTCAACTTATATTTAATATTGTTTTTATATACAACTGTTTTTAAAACTTAGTAAATATAGTGGCTTAGGCAAAATGTGTTGATATTACTAATATTATATTGTAATGTATTTATTTAATTATTAATTTATTTATTCAACTTCTATACCCATGGTCTACACCCTGGACAAGTTGCCAGTCAATCACAGGGCCAAACATAAACGAACAACCACACACACTCACACTTACTCCTATGGGCAATTTAGAAACACTAATCAACCTGTTGTACATGTTTTTGGACTGTGGGAGAGAACTGAAGTACCCAGAGAAAACATACGCAAGTGCTGCGAGAACATGCAAACTCCGCACAGATAGAACCCTTGCCGAGACTCTGGACCAGGACCTTCTTGCTGTGAGACGACCATGCTAACCACTTCATTACCGCACCACCCTATTATTTATTCAGTAATTTATTAAAAAACCAAGAACTCTCATGCTAAAATGTTATCTAAAACATTTATTTAACATGAAAATGTAATAAAATAGATGGTAGCTTAGTGTTTAATGTGCTAGTGTGCTAATCAGAACACAGTAGTTACAGCATTACCAATATTGTCTCTGCTTGACCTCTAAGGCTTAAAAACAAAAAAATAAAAAATAAATAAAAAAAGAACATTGTTGTGGTTAAGAACATCAGTTAAATTGTAAAAAAAATAAATGTAAAAATAAAACATAAAAAGATCTGATTCTAGAAAAAGAAGTTGGTCTGCTATGGAATAAAGGAATATTCAGTTTTAATACATTGCATGGGGTGGCACGTCACCTCACAGCAAGAATTTCCTGATTTCGTTTTATGTGCAAGGGGTTTCCTCCCACACTCCAAAAACATGTACATTAGGTTGATTGGTACTTTAAATTGCCCATAGGAGTGTGTCTGTGTGTGTGTGTGTGTGTGTGTATGTATGTGGCCCTGTAATAGACTGGCAACCTGTCCAGGGTATACCCCTCCCTCCTTTCGCCCTTAGCGGGCCGGGATAGGCTTCAGCAGACCACCGTTAAAGAATAAAAAGTTTAAAATATATGCTGCATATTTTTTATAGCGCTGTGGTAAGCAAATCATTATTACCAATTTTAAAATTTTATTCATCTGAATAACAAAATATTCATTTATTCATTTATCTTCTATACCTGCTTATTCCCAAATTTGGGGTCATGAGGGTCTGCTGGAGCCTATCCCAGCGCACATTGGGCAAGAGTCAGGGGTACACCCTGGACAGGTCGCCAATCCATCGCAGGGCCACAGACACATTCATTCCTATGGGCAACTTAGAGTCACCAATTAACCTAATGCACATGCTTTTGGACTGTGGGAAGAAACCGGAGTAGCCGAGAAAACCCACGCAAGCACGGGGAAAGCATGCAAACTCCGCACAGAAAGACCCCAAGTCGGGATTCGGACACAGGACCTTCTTGTTGTGAGGCGACCGTGCTAAGCACTACCCCTACAAAATATTACAAATCAAATTAATTGCTATGAAGATGTCCTTTTGACTAACTAATCACATTGTAGAATTTGGTTTGAACTATAAATAAACTTACATTACTAAATGTATAGTATATAAAAGCTGCTTTGAAAATGATAATTTTACTGTATTTTATTATCAATTACCGTAAATTTATTTTCTTTCTTCATCCGGCTCTTTTCATGTCATAGGTAGCGGAGTGGGGGATACAAAAACTGGGTCTTGTGAAATACTCCAATAAATCTGCAGGTACCTACAGCGGTGGGAACAAGCGCAAACTGTCTACTGCCATGGCTCTGATTGGCTGCCCTCCACTCGTCTTTCTGGTAAGACACACTATTGCTATTTGCTTTTACTATTTACTGCAGTATGTCCTTGTAAAAGTGTATGCTATATAATATCTTTTACTAGTGAAATCCTTTCATCAAACCCACATACAGACACGAAATTAGGATTGAACTTAAAGGGAAATTATGTACTAAAAATTAATTTAATTTGTTTAAATATAAATGTAAAGCTCACTGCATGGATTTAAATCTCATTTGGCCCTGTAGGCTGACAAAATTATTATATAAAGAAACTCAGCATTATTTCATAAAAGATGTTTGGACAAGGTAAAACACGTTTAGTAAGCATTTTAGTCTATACCAATTGGGTGCTCAGGGCCTTGCTTAAAAGCCCACAGTGGTGGCTTGGTAATGTTGGGAATTGACCCTTGTTCTTTTGCGTATCAGTCCAACACTTTAACCACTACGCCACCTCTTCCCCTTAGGCATTCTCTAGGAAAAATCTATCATTAGAAATTAGTCCTGCAGCTAAATATCAGGCAGCCATTAGAGAGTTGTTGTCCCTTTTTCAGTCCCTTTCACACAAAATAATAGCACCTGGCGTATTAACATTTTGTCCCTGTCTCGTGTAAGGTTTATTTTTTTACTCGTTTTTTATGCTACTCTGTAAGTTGTCACTTGCTTCCATTTTAAATACAAATTAAAAATGAATGGCAAATAAACAAATTAAAGATAATATCTAAATGTACTAAATTTGTGCTCCTGTGGCATGCACTTTAGATATTTGAAATGAAATGGTGGTATAAAATGGGTGAACAATAAAAAAGTGGAGTAGCTTGGAAGTAACCCCAAATTGGCATGTTTAGTAAATAGGTTTAGTAATTACAATGAATTAGCTAATATATATATATATTCATTCATTCATCCATAAATTTATCTTCCAACCTGCTTATTCTGTAGCTAGACGTCACTGTGGTCTGCCGGAGCCTATCCCAGCGCACCTAGGGCAAACGCCAATCCATCGCAAAAGACGAACAACCACACACACTAACTCCTTTGGGCAATTTAAAGTCACCAATCAATGTTTTTGACTGTGGGAGCTAACCGGAATACCCTGAGGAAATCAACGCAAGCACAGGGAAAACATGCAAACTCCACACAGAAACTTTCTAGATGTCTTATTATGTATTCACATGTATTCACAAAATTTACGCTACACAATACACAATATGATGACATGATGTTATGATGATAATGTTTACTTTGGGTCGGTTGAAACTCCCACAGTCAGAATGGTTAATCTAAGTTGCCCACAGTCTCTCATAGTGAAAGTGAGTGTGGGGCTATGTGATTGACCAGTGACCAGCCCTGGGAATAGCCCTTCTGCCTTTTACACTTCAGAGAGCTGGGATAGGCTACAGCAGACCCACATGACCCCTAATTAGGAAAAAAAGGATAGAAGATGAATGAATGACTGAATGATTTACAGTTTAATAAATAACCAAATAAAAGCCGTTCACTGCAAGAAGATGAATAAATGCAGTTATTAGTAACACATAATAAATGTATGTGAACAAACTTCAGTACTGTGTCTCCTGCAGCAAAGATAATAGGTTAGCTTTGGCACTGTAAAGATAATCTCCTGTGTGAGAAGGGGGTGCTTTGTGAGGTTTTTGGGTAATATTGCTCTTTACGAATTTTTGCATACGGAGAACCTGTTTGTGTCCCAAGTCTAGTCCCTGAAAGCCTGTAGAATGTTAGTTGTGGGTTTTTCTTTCATAACTATAATGTTTAAACTAAAATCAAGATTAAAACCCGCAAGGCTTTTCATCATAAACTTTACATTTTTGTTTTGGAAGTTTGAAGGCAGTTCTGGCAGTTTAATCTGTGTCCAGTCTTGTGTAGCCATACTTTCAGACTGACAACAGAAAGTATGCAAACATTCTGCGTTTGCAATAGCTAGTTTGTGATGCATCATAAGGTACCTCAGTCAAACATCTGTATGTCTTACTAAAAAAAACCTCACATACCAGCTTTTAATCTCATTTAACACTAAGCTAACTTTGTCAATTAGCTGTTGTTGGGTTGTTTCCAGGCAGACCGTTAAACAAGACACACAGACATCTCCCAAATATCCTGTACATTTCAATCAGTGAACAACTTAGAAGCCTCAGAAACCTCAGTTTCCAGTGTGCAGAACGCATCAGTAGTTAATAAGAAGGACGTCTGAGGCTGAGAATAAATCTGTGTGCTCTTAAACCATTTATCTGTATTTAAGGATGAGCCAACCACAGGGATGGATCCTAAAGCTCGCCGTTTCTTGTGGGACTGCATCCTTAGTGTGATCAAGGAAGGACGTTCAGTTATCCTTACCTCACACAGGTGCCTCTTATAAAACTTCACACATGCACACCTTGCACAAGTGTTTCTCATTATGACCTATTCACATGTGATTAATATTAGTTCTTCATTCTTAATTGTAGGTAATCAGTCCCTAGTTTTTTCTGTTTTTGTTCACTGGTCTGTGTGTGTGCATCTGTGTATGTGTGTGTATGTGTGTGTATATCCCTCGTGGTAATCTGGTTGTAATGGATCTCAAGGGAGGTACAGGGCAGATATAATCACTTTTCTCTTTCATATGTCACCAGGCCTAATCACCCATAACACAACCAGGTGTCCAGCACAAACACACACACACACACATAATTGTGTCATTAGTAAATGTCTGACAGTTGCACACCTTAAATACCAGCTAACGAATAAATCCCCACATCATTTTGACACATTAATAACATGCATATATTTATTTTTCCAGTATGGAAGAGTGCGAGGCTCTTTGCACTCGGATGGCTATTATGGTAAACGGACAGTTCAAATGTTTTGGCAGCATACAACATCTAAAGAGCAGGTATGTGTGTTTGTGTGTGTGTGTGTGTGTTAGATAGACCTCCTGAGGTCATATCTTCTTCTAATGCCTGTATATCCAAAATAAAAGTTACAACACTACATTACAACACTAAAAGTTACAACACTAACATTACATTCCATCTTCTACCGTTTATTCGGAACCGGATCGCCAGTGGCAGCAGTCTAAGCAGGGATGCTCAGACATCCCTCTCCCCAGACACTTCTTTCAGCTCTTCTTGGAAGAATACCAAGTCGTTCCCAGGACAGCCGAGAGACATTGTTTCTCCATCATGTCCTAGGTCTTCCCCAGGGGCTCCTACCGGTGGGACATGCCCAAAACACCTTAACATCCTGAACAGATGCCCAAGCCACCTTAGCTGGCTTTTTCTCTATGAGGAGGAGCAGCAGCTCTACTTTGAGCTCCTCCCGGATGACAGAGCTACTCACCCTCTAAGGGAGCACCCAGCCACTCTACTGAGAAAACTCATTTCGAAGGTCTGTATCCAGAATCTCATAGATCTCATCAAATTTCATCGATCCGCCTGTCAATCTCATGCTCCATTTTCCCCTCACTCATGAACAAAACCCTCAGATACTTAAAGATCACTCCAACCAACATGAGGGGGACAAGCCACCCTTTCCCGACTAAGAACCATGGCCTTGGATTTGGGGGTGCTGATTCTCATTCCAGCCACTTCACACTCGGCTGTAAACTGCCCCAGTGCATGTTGAAGGTCCTGGCTTGAAGAAGCCAACAGGATAACATCATCTGAAAAAAAGCAAGGATGAGATTCTGTGGTCTCCAAACCTGCCAGAGTCCAACATGCACTGGGAACAATTACTGAATTACTGACGGAATACAAACCTAACTCTTGCTCCGTTGTACAAGACCTTGATCCCATATTCTCAAAGCACCCCCTCACAGGATACCACGAAGGACACAGTCAAATGCCTTCTTCAGATGCACAAAATGCATGTTGACTGGTTAGGCAAAATCCAGCAGCCTGAAGAGGGTATAAAGCTGACCCAGTTTTTCACGGCCGTAACAAAAACTGCATTGTTCCTCCTGAATCTGAGGTTCGACTATTGGCGAATCCTCCTCTCCAGTACTTTGGCATAAACTTCCGCCGTTAGTTGAAACACACCCTCCAGTCCCCTCTCCCAAAAATAGGAACCAACACTCTGATCTGCCAGTCCAGAGGTACTGTTTCCAAACCGCTGCATGATGCTGCAGAGGCGTGTCAGCAAAGACAGCCCCACAACATTTATAAACTTCAGATTCTCAGGGCTGATCTTATCCACTCTTGGTCCTTTGCCACCCATGAGCTTACTACCTGCCTTAATAACTTTAGCTTGGGTAATGGATGAGTCCACCTGCGAGCCCCCAGCCTCCACTTCCTTATTAGAAGAGGTGTTGGTAGTGGTGTTAATGTTATTAAGGAGATACACTAAGTACTTCTTTTACTGCCCCACAATGTCCCCAGTCAAAGTCAGCAGGTTTCCATCTCCACTGTAAACAGTGGAGGCAGGGCTCTGCTTTCCTCTCCTGTGGTGTCGGTTTGCCAGAATCTCTGTAAGGCTGTTCGAAAATCCTTCTCCATGGCCTCACTGAACTCTTCCCAGACTCAGGATTTTGCCCACACAACCACCTAAACCTGGTGTTAGTTCTGGACAAACCGTGACTAGCACAAAAGTTCAACAACAGAACCCCACTAGGGCTAAGATCAGGGGGCCCGTTCCTCCCAATCATGCCATTCCAGGTATCGCTGTCACTGCCTATTAGGCATTAAATTCCCCCAGTAAATTGACATAATCCCAAGTCAGAGCACTTTCAAGCCTCCCTCCAAGAGACCCCAAGAAGGTCAGGTATTCTGCACTGCCATTCGGCCCATAAGCAACAGTGAGAGACCTATCCCTAAACTGACAGCACATGGAAGCCACCCTCTTGTCCAGTGGGGTAAACTCAAACACATGGAAACTATGCTGGGAGGCTATAAGCATGCCCACACCAGCCGAGCTTCTCACCAAGGGCAACTACAGAGTGGTGAAGAGTCCAAGCTCTCCTGAGAAGGCCCCCGTTTTCGACTGATGGCCAATCCACAATGTACCAGCCCTTTACAATCCCTCCCGGCCACCAGGCACTCGCACTCAAGGGTGGGGCCCCGGTTGTGTCATGACAGTCAACGTCATAGACCATGATATTTTTTTCCCCCAGTAAGGGGCAGTTGGACTGCTCTTGGTTTTGGTTTGAAACTGTGTTGTTTTCCCACAGGAATAAAGGAATGAATACATGACAGCTTTTTCCTCTGGCTAATCTGTTCTGTTTTTCATTTTTATCTGATCTGCTTATTTTCACCTTTTATCTTTTTCTTGTTGCTGGATGTCCGAAGATCAGATTGCAAACAGTTTGTGCTAAGAAATAAGAAATTTTGGGCTAGATTTTGCATGCAGTGTGAACATAGAAAAAGCTACAACTTCCATTGAGCTTTTAGTAGTTCATTCAATTTCAACTACAAATACAAACTACAAATAAAACAGACATGGATGGAAAATCTTAAATGAATTGGTTCTTACAGTTTTATTTTATCTATCTATCTATCTATCTATCTATCTATCTATCTATCTATCTATCTAT
>JAOTQW010000026.1:2757189-2771088 GCA_026260075.1 Sisor rabdophorus
CAGAAAGACCCCAAGCCCGGGATTCGAACCCAGGACCTTCTTGTTGTGAGGCAGCGGTGCTAACCACTGCGCCACTGCGCCGCCTATTGAAAATATGTTATAGCTAATTAAAATGTACAAACCACCCGAACCAAACACAAAGTTGAAGAATTAAAGTTTTTTTCTTTAATTAACCTATCCAGAGTAAAAGGTTGTTTTGAGAAACATTCATTATGGAGGTATATTTTCCATTATCTCATTGACAAATCCAAAATGATGCTGAAATCAACTACTTATATGCATGCACAAAAAAATAAAGGTGTTTGCTTATGCCATTTTTTTCTCTAAAACCATATTAAGTAGAGGGCTTTATATTCTCAGAAGCTCTTTTTCTACATTTAAAAGCATTGCTGACTGATTTATGAGTAATCTTATTTCACACATTTGTTGCCCTGGCTACTAGCAGGAGTGGTAATGAGCAGAACTCGTATCTGTCACAGTAGGGGATCATTATGAAGCTCATGTGAAGAAAAACACTCATAATCATTGGATAATCAGGACTAAATGTTACTTTACAGATGTTCATATTTGGGACAAAGGAGACTGCATGTTGCATGGAGAAAAATGTATAAACAAAATCCTATCTAAAACATGGGGGTTGGGGAAGGAGGTGGCCTATTTTTGGTCTTGAAATCTATGCAATTGTTCAATGAGGCATGTAATGTATTTCTTGTGACATTGAAATATTTAATGTTTTTTTGTAATATTACATTTAGGTTAACAAGGAGGGGAAGACTCAAAAATGGATTTAGTCAACACGCTCATGATATCAAGTGGTTATGATTGGTTGATTAAAATGTTGATTCAGGATCAACACCACATACAGATTCACTACTTGCTTAGTTAATTTATTTCTAATTAACTATGTAGGTTTTATTTAAAAAATATATTAATATACAGAGGTAACAGAATTAAAACTCTAGTTTTATTAGTTGAATCGTGGTGTCCAGAACAATCATTGTGCAGAAATAATTTTTCTATAAGTAATTTCTCCAAAATAATTAATATAAATGATAGAAAATCGAATACTATTTGTTGTTATGCGATCTTAAATTACACTGTTTTTACAGGAAAAGGCGCAACAAAATATGCACAAATTGACATCACTGCAACAGAGACTGCACACAGAGTCGGCACCCAGCATGCATTAGGGCGAGAGGCGGGACTTCAGAAACTGGAACAGCGAAAAAAAGGAGGGGCACCACAGTGATAACATCAGTAATCATTTAAACAACTGTAATTTCATAACCCATACCACAATCACAGCAATATACAGAAAAAAAGAAGAGAGTGTGCTGGACAGGTGTCTCAGACAATAAGGACTGTGAACAATTAACTAGCAACCGTGGGACATCATAGGTCCACCTTAAACTCTTCAACTCAACTTACCCTCAGAATCAAAGGCCAAACTGAACGAGTGGCATAAAGACAAGACTGAACTGAGGCCAGTTTCATTAGCTGGTATTCAGACAGTGATAGTGTTGATTTTGTTGTGCGTGTGGGTGAGTGGGTTAAAGTGTGAGCATTGGAACTGAGAGGACAGACTGTGTGAACATGGATGGTTGTGGATGAGTCACCACATACTCAGAGTGCCTACAGCTAGATAGCTCTTATTAATTTGCTTTAATATTTAAATTTTATCACACACATCTATCACATTTTTAACCACATATCAGAGCAGTTAACAACACACGCAGAACATTTTCTACAGATGAAAACAGCCTAAGGCAGCATACTTGATGTGTTTACAGAGACATAAGGTATCTCCTTTAACTAGTATTCTGTTTGTTCTTTTTTTATGAAAATAACTATAGCTATTATCTCAAGTGCTAATATTGCATTTTCGGCTATATTGCATCGTTACAGCTAAATACATTTACAAGTGTATACTACCACATGTAAATAAGTGGGTGTGGCAATTACATGCGGCATAGAGCTAAACCAGGACTCACAAAGTAGCTAGTTGTGTCTTAGTCGGGCTACCAAAGCGTATCCCCTCCCCCAGTTCGTAAGAAAGAAATATATATTTTTTTGCATTCTTTTAGAAAAAAGGTTGTGCAAGTAGTTAGATTTTAGGCATTCAGAGGCAACTATCAATATGTGAGGTATTAAAATCACATAAAAAACTTGAATAAGAGACAACAGTGCAGATTTATTTTTAAAAAATTGTCAGTGACGCCCCGGATGCACAACAATTTCTCTGACATAGTGTTGTCAATTATTACTGTTCTTATGGAATACATGAACCTCTCACATAGTAATAAGAATTGTAAAAAAATGCTGTCTTCCTAATTAAGATATTCAGTTGGATCTAAAATAATATACAATATTTCTATTTTCATATTTAAAAGTTTTTATCACATTTCTCAGGTGGCTTTTATTTTATACCTGTGAAAAGATGTTATTTAAGAAAAGTTTATATTTATTTTTGTCCAGCTATAAAACTGACCTACAGTGAAAATTGTTGTTATTCATTCAATTATCTTTTATACCCGCTTATTCCCTAATTCTGGGTAATAGGGGTCTGCTGGAGTCGATCCCACATAGGGCGAGAGGCAGGGGTACACCCCTGACAGGTTGCCAGTCCATTGCAGGGACACATTCACTCCTATGAGTAATTTAGAGTCACCAATCAATGTGTGGTACATGTTTTTGGACTGTGGAAAGAAAACCGAAGTACCTGGAGGCAACCTACCAAAGCGCAACATGCAAACTCCGCACAGAAAGACCCCATGCCCTGGAATCGAACCCAGGACCTTCTTGTTGTGAGGCCACAGTGCTAACCAGAGTGCCACTGTACACCCAATTGTTGTTATATAACAAGGTTAATCCAAGTTTTTATTTAATTTCATAGCATTCATCATAGCATAATTTTTATTGTTCTTATTTAATATGTACAGCTCTTTTTGTTGATTAACAATGATAGCTGGATTTTTAATTAGAAGATCAGGTTGATACCTAGCACCAGTTACCACTGCTGGGCCCCTAAGCAAGGCCCAAAATGTCCAATTGCTCAGTTGTAAAAAATTTATTTATGTCAGTCGCAATAGATAAAGCTGTCTATCAAATGCCAAAATTTTAAATTAATTAATTTTATCGTGAAATATATTGTTAGCGAGAAATAAAATTAATTATACCATAAAATAGAATTTGGGTCATAGAGCCCACCTTTATTTGTGGCTAAGAAAGGTGGTAATGTATTGTTGTTTTTTTTGTATGTATGTATGTATGTATGTATGTATGTAGGGTACATGGTGCGTAGAATTTACACTACATTTCCAAAAGTTTGTGGTCACATGAGCATCCTAATCGCATGCTATTTTAAACATCTCATTCCAGATTTATACCCGCTTTGCTATTAGATTAAGCTCCACTCTTCTAGTAAAATTTTCCACAATTGAATTGTGAAAAATCTTTTTATTCAGCTACAACAGTATTGGTGAGAACAGACATTAATATCAGGTTAAGATGTCTGGGGTTCAGTAGGTATTCCAGTTCATCCCAAAGGTGTTTAGTTGTTTTTAAACTTTGTGCCAAAAAAACTTTTTTTTCCACTAGTAACACAGCATGTGATAATAGAGCTCAGGGTCTTTGTGCTCAGGGTCATTGTCATGCTGCAACAGCTGCACTTTGGAGTCTTTTAGTTTCAGTGAAGGAATAATGTAATTGTAACAACATACAAAAACATTCTGGACAGCTGTGTGCCTCCATTTTTCTAGCTACAGTTTGGAAAGAAACCACATATGAATCTGATGGTGAGGTGACCACAAACTTTACAATATAGTGTACAATGTTGGGCATTATTAACTATTTTGACAAATTTAACAATTTTTTAAAATAATATATTTTCTTTTCTCTGTTGAGCTGTTACTTTATAGTACAAATAAAATCCAAAATTGGCTTTCTTAGCATTTATCATGTTTTTTTTTTACTCTGAACTTACTCAATGTTGATAGTACTGACAGTTACATAGGATAATTGCTGTATTTTTCATAACTGTTACACATCTGGCATTTATATGCTGATTGGATCCCCAATGAAGAACCTCAGAAAGTTTGGGTCATGCTAAAATATTATTAAGTCTATTTAGAAAAATCTCACACCTTTACAAAACAATGTTAGTTTTACGCCTCTAGCATTTATATGCTGATCAGTTCTCTCATGTGTGCCCCAAGAAACTGTAGCTGACCATGGTAACTAATGGTCATAGAAATCAGAACAACCTGTTGATGTAACTGTTGGTCTTTTCACTCTAGTGTGATAGAAGGAAGAAACCTTGCAAGGAGTCAACATGAAACCCATTCTCATTTGGATGATAGACAGGTAAACAGAATTATGGGTCACAGTGTATGTGTAAACAATTAAAGTTGTAATTCCCTAGTCACCATGGCAATGTGATGATTATCAATCGACTGGATACAAGGAAGGGCAAGGCAGATACAGAATCCAGAAAGTGAGACAAAATAAAGAGAAAGAGAGCGAAGAATAAGAGAACAGTTATATATAGCCACAGTCTCTGTGTTTGTAGTGAAATAGGTGAAGAGTTAAGGCAGGGACTAACTATAACAGCACAACTTAAAGGAGAGCCAAAAGGTAGGCACAGATGTGAGGGTTTCCTGATATGTAAAGCAACCAGTGACTCCCAATATCCAAACATCTAAGTGATTAAATGAGTATGAAAGACAGCATCTAAACATACCAGATCACCATAATACTCAACATCCATGAGTCCCCAAGTTCTGCTCCTTTATCTAAAAGGTCTTATAGTAAAATGCCTAGTTAAATAAATAAGTTTTAGCTTAGACTTAAATTCTAAGGCTGTCTAATTTTTTGACATAAACTGGAACTGGAATTCCATAACTTTTGGGTCTTGTACGCAAAATCTCTGCACCCTGCTTTAGTTTTATTAACATTCGGTACTGACAGAAATTACCTGTAATTAATAGTAATTCCCTTTTTGACTTTATCCTAGATGTTTAGGAGGTGAGATCTGCTAGTCTAAAGACCCAGATAAACAGTGAATCAATGTTTTCTGTTTCTTACAGCATTATAATTTTTTGTACTATTTCTATTGTAATTAAGTTTTGGGTAAGTCGTAGATGTGTTAGGGAAGTAACAACATTTTAGTTTTATTTTGCTGAAATAAACAAAATTATTAAAGTCTATAATGAGACTCTAATGTCTAAATCGATAAAACAATGCAAACTTGAGCTATATTTTTAATGTGGACCCGAAATAGAGATGGTTTAATTGGATGTGAAATATTAAGATCCAAATACCATAAACAAGACCAGGCGTTAGAAAAACAAAATACATCCTGAATGATAGGAATACTCCGCTCTTATGATAGTGTATAAATCTCAATGATTTGCAAATCTTCTTCTTAAATGGACTTCTCAGAACAAAAAAATGTGTGTGTGTGCGCAAGACAGAAATGTGAGTCACATGCAATATATAAATAAGACAGCTGCTTCTGGCTACTTTATCTTTTTTGAAAGCATTTTTTTTATTTGCAATACACCTTTTATCCATAGTGGCTTACAGTTATCACATTTATACATAGAACTGAGCTGTCAAGGGCCTGGCTCAAGGGCCCAGCAGTGGCAGTTTGGTGTTCCCTGAAAATTAACTCATGACCAACTCAACACCTCAACCAACAGGTTATCAATTGTGATATTAGCACAGGAAGAAAATCTAACATTATCATTGAAGTACATTTTTTTAAATTATAAATTAAAACTGGGTGGCGCAGTGGCATAGTGATTAGCACCGTCGCCTCACAACAAGAATGGGTTCGAATCCTGGGCCCTATCTTTCTGTGCAGAGTTTGCATGTTCTCCCTGCACTTGCGTGGGAGTCCAAAAACATTTGCATAAGGTTGATTGGTGATTCTAAAATGCCCATAGGAGTGAGTGTGAATGCGTGTAGTTGTGTGTGTGTATGTGTGTGTGTGTGGGTAGCCCTGCGATGGACTGGCAACCTGTCTAGGGTGTACCCCTCCCTTTCGCCCTATTTGAGCTGGGATAGGCTCCAACAGAACTCCGTGAGCCCAGGTTTGGGAATAAGCAGGTATAAAAGATGAATAAATGAATAAATAAATAAATAAATGAATGAATGAATAAATTAAAACTTGTGTATGAATTGAACCTGGATCTTCTAGGTATCAGACAAAAACCTTACCACCAAGCCATCATTTCCCCTAGTTATTTATTAAATTAATGACAAACAATCAGAAATGGTGGGTGACGTAGTGGTAAGCATGGTCACCTCACAACAAGAAGGTGCCGGGCAAGAGGTCTTTCTGTGCGGAATTTGCATGTTCTCCACTCACAAGCATAAGACTGATGTGTATTTCTAAGTAGTCTGTAGCATAGGCATGCGAATGTGTGAGACTGTTAAATGTGGTAGGTTGGCACCTCTTCCAATGTGTTCCAGATGTTCTGTTAACCCTTGTCAAAAGTGCTATACAAATAAAATTGAATTGTGTACACCCTGAACAGGTCCATCACAGGGCCACACATAGACGAACAACCACACACATACAATCTAACTCCGGTGGGCAAATTAGAATCACTAATCATTATCACTTATGCACATGTTTAAATAAGAATTTAAACTCCGCACAGAAAGACCCCCCTGAAATCACCCCATGACCTTCTTGCTGTGAGGCGTCCATGCTAATCACTTTATTGCCGCATCCTTACTTAAAATAGCTTAAATCTTTACAAGGCATAATCTAGGTAGAACTGGCTTTCTTTGGATGCCTCAGGATTATTGACCTTTAAGTAGCTAACTGATGTCACAGGTTTCAACTTCAAGCTGATTATTTACCGAAAGTTTTTCATTCCCCCTTCTCCACGTAGGTTACCAATAAAAATTGGTAATAGCGAATGTTATAGCGAATGTGATGTCTATCCCAAAGGACTTAAGGAACAAGTTGGGGAACTTCCTACATGAGGTAGCAACATATTCAGACACCACATACTATTTAGAGATGCAAAAAAAGTTAAAAATTATTTGATTCGAAAATATGAAGATTTAGGGTGGCACGGTGGCGTAGTGGTTAGCACGTTTGCCTCACAACAAGAAGGTCCTGGGTTCGAATCCCGGGTTTGGGGTCTGAGTTTGCATCTTCTCCCCGCGCTTGTGTGGGTATCCTCCCGGTACTCCGGTTTCCTCCCACAGTCCAAAAACATTTGTGTGTGTGTAAGTGTAAGTGTGTGTGTGTCTGTGGCCCTGCGATAGATTGGTGTAGAGGGTGTACGCCCTATGTGCGCTGGGATAGGCTCCAGAAGACCCCCGTGAACCTGGATTTGGGAATAAGTGGCAAAGAAGATGAATAAATGAATAAATGAATATGAAGATTTACATAAGAATTTAGTTTTTCTATAAAATGATGATAATTGTGGTCAATAAGATTTGGGAATTATTTCTTTTAAACATTAAATTTTTTCTTTTTAATTATTCAAAAATATAGCATTTAATGTAACAGATGTATGATGATGTGATGTGACGTTCTTGTGTATATTCATTAGGAAATAAAACTTCCAGAACTTAAGAATTCTAGAACCACTGGTCTGCAAATTATTATAGAAGCCATTATGATTTTTTGATTTATGAATTTATTAATCTTTTATACCCATCTCTGAAAGGGCAAAAAGCAGGAGGTTTAATTTATTGGATTGATTGTTTCCTTTCATAGTTGGTTTGAGTGTTTTCTTTCATTTGTAAGTTTGCTTGTTTTTTTTTATTTGTTGGTTTGCTTGTTTTCTTTTTTGTTTTTAGCTTGTTTTCTTTTTTTCTTTGCTTTCTTTATTTATTGAAGTCTGTTTTTCCATCTTATGTTCTTTCATTCTTTGTAAGAAGATAGTTAAAGTTCTCATGTTAGCTTTTAAAAAAGCTACTTACCAAACATTTATTCATTCATCTTCCAACCTGCTTATCCCCTAACTTAGGGTCTTGTGGGTCTGCTGGAGTCTATCCCACCACGCATAGGGCAAGAGGCAGGGTTACACCCTGGACAGGTCATCGGTCTATTGCAGGGCCACACATAGACGAACGACCACACACTGTCTCCTATGTAGAATCACTAATCAACCTGATGTAACTCTCAACCTTCTTGCTGTGAGGCGAAAGTGCTAACCACGAAACCACTGCGCCACCCACTTTTACATTTACATTGCAGCTTAACATTCATTAATTTATTTATCCTCTAACCCGCTTATTCCCTTACTCAGGGTCACTGGGGTCTGTTGGAGCCTATCCCAGCGCACAAAAGGGCGAAAGGCAGGGCTACACCAGGTCGACTGGATCAGTCACCAGTCCATCGCAGGGCCTATAGGCAATTTAGAAGCGGTGGAAGGGGGGCTTCTCACAGAAAGACCCCGTGCCTGGGAATCAAACACAGGACTTTCTTGTTGTGAGGTGACCGTGCTAACCACTACACCGCGACGCCCTGATTCAATATCACCCTAATGATATACTTTAGGTTACATCATCAGCCCCATATTACATGCTTTATTTAGGCATTATTACATGCTTATGTATCAGACGATTTTCACCTCTGTTTAATCTGTTAGAAGAATATCACTGAAGAAGAAATGGTGGCGCATGAATTCTATATATAAAATAATACAGATTTTTTTTCTCTGCATTAAAGGGATCATTGTTTTAATCAACCTTAACATATAACATAGAAAGCAAAATACTGATATTTATATAATTAAATAATAATCAATAATCATTCATCTATTGCATCCAGTAAATATTGAGCAATTTTTACTTTGATAACAAAGTTGTCTATCACTCTATAACAGACTCACAAGAAGGTTTACAACTAATTAGTTGCCTAAATTCCCTTTAACCCAGTCATATCCTAAATTTATTTATTTTATTTTGGCCCACCTGTTATGGGTCAGAGTATAAATCTGATTCTGTCACCTTACTCTCCTACACCCTAGAGGCAAAACTAAATGTATCCATCATATGATCAGCCCTGTAAATACAGTTATGGCCTTGGCTGTGTAAATGTCTGTAACTACATTATGTAACAATAACTCAATAGGTGACCCTAAGGCACTTCTGCCCGTTTCTTTGCTTTCATGCTTTGAAGGTTGGGTTTTATTTTCATATTATGTCTGATGCTGAAGTTTTATTCGCATCTATATAACATCCAGGCTTAATAAGTGCAAGTCATTATCTGTGGGTCTACCAGCAAATCTGATTTAAAAAAGCTGCAGCATATTCAAAAGTCTCCTGCTCAGCATTGACCTACACGTCATTAGGTAAACAAATTTCCCATGTACTTTGTCAACTATACTGGCTTTCAGTACAATCACATATTGTTTTTCTTGTTTTAGCTTATAAATCAGTTTACAGCCTCAAAAACAGAAAATCCCTATAACCTGGTTACAACATCCACACCTGCTCCAGGTCTTTCTGCCCTGCTAATTCTCTTAGGCTTTTTCAGTGGCTTTAGTGTAACAAAAAGTTGCAGTACAAAAATACATATTTTATTATTATTATTATTTACTCATTCATTCATTCATCTTCTATACCCGCGCATGTCTTAAATCGGGTTCATAGAGGTCTGCTGGAGCCAATCCCAGTAAACCTATCTCTGGGTACACCCTGGGCAGGGCACCAGTCCATCGTAAGGTCACACATAGACGAACAGGTAATAAACGCACTCACACTCACTCTTATGGACATTTTAGAATTACTAATCAACCTACTGTACATGTTTTTGCACTGTGGGAGGAAACCAGAGTGCCTGGATTAAACCCACTTAAGCACAGGAAGAATATGCAAACTCTGCACTGAAAGACTCTTTGCCCAGGAATCAAACCCAGGATCTTTTTGCTGTCAGATCATGCTAACCACTAGGCCACCTTATTATTATTACTATTGTTTTCCTCTTTTTAAATCAGCGCCCATATGTCATTGCTGTGATTTCTTTAACAGATCAGATCCTGATTCTGCAAAAAGACCCATTTTATTTTACCATGACGTCAATGGTCACTCCTTGTAATGTCTACTTTGCATGATATATAAGAAATTTGCACACAAAAACCTCTTTTAGAAGGCATTTCAACTGCTTTATTGACCTCTTTGACTAACCCATTAACTAAAAACCTGAGAGGATCATTAGTGTTGTACATGCACACTATACTTACTAATAGTTACTAATGGCTTACTTATATTAGTTAAGTAATTTATTCAAATAATAAGTCTGAAACAGGTATACACACTAGAGCCTAATGCTTTTGGCTGAAAAGGTTTAAGGTGTGTGCCAAGTGATATGGAATAATGTCTAACAATATAGTAAAATGACTATTAGTAACTTATGATACTGTAAATTGTTAAAATGTCTGTGAATAATAGACTAGTTTAAAAAAACTTTAGTTGTCTGTCTTATGACATTTTAATTCGATTGCTCAGTGTGAGATCCTGATTGATTATTTCTTTAAGCAGTGCAGTATCAGCATATTTGGTGTACATCTCTTTCCATGCCATATTACATTACATATTGTTCCCAGGCAAAGAGCAACAAAATCAGCCACTAGCGCACCACTGACAAATGGCAATAGATGTTTGCACATTATGTAAGATGCATCTGGAGGGCATGATGAGATCTGTCTACACTGGAATCTAGCAAAAACTCAAAATGCATGTTTTGCAAATGAATAGATGGATGGATGGATTTTTAGATTGTTCAATGGGTAAACGTTCATAAGGTAACCTAGGTTTTGTTAAAGTTTATCAGAAAAATGATAAACTGTCTAACTTGTCTAACTTTCCACAATACTCATTGTTTCTACTATAATACTACAGAATAGCACAGACTTATGAGACAGACCTTAAAAAAACTCAGCTGAAAGGTTTATTACAATAATTGAAGAGATAATTTATATATATAATCTATATATAGTAAAAAAATTTAATAGAACAACCACTCACACTAGAACCACCAATCAACCTAATGTACTTGTTTTTGTACCGTGTAAGGAAAGCGGATTACCCGGAGAAAACCCACCCAAACTCTGCAGAGTAGGACTCCTTGCCTGGGAATCGAACCTAAGACCTTCTTGCTGTGAGGTGATGGTGCTAACCAGTACACCAACGCGCCGCCCTTAAAGAGACAATGTCAACTATTTAGTTACATCTTATATTATTAGTCATTTGCCATATAATTTTGTAACTGCATAACTACATTTTTATTTAAATGGTGTAAAATATTTGCCACCAATAAACAAGGAAACAGAAATTTAATATGAAAGATTTATGGGACATGGTTGGAAGATTGTATTACAGCACCGGTTGTTTTAATACGTGAAAATCTGGAGGCGTGTAAATAACAGCCTGATAGAATGGTATGTTTTTCTAATCTGGCAACCCTGAATTCGCGATCAGTTGCGCTTTGGAGTAACAGAGAGCTGAGTAGAAACAGGACTTCGATTCGTTTATGATTGATTTCTGTTATTTCTGATATTTTCTTCCAGCATGCAATGTTTTGTGTATAATTTTCAAAGAACGTATATGGAACTTTGTGAGGTTATACATTTTGTGATGACTTGATAAAGTAATCAAAAGAAATTTACGCGCAGCGACATGAACGCACCGGGTGGCACGGAGGCGCCCTCGGGTTACTACTTTCCCGCGTCCGCAAATTCTTCGTTGGAGTCGGAAACGCACTACTCATGGACTGCAGCGGCGGGTCTTGCGGTGCTCGTCGCCTTTCTCATCGTGTTTACGCTAGTCGGTAATGTGCTGGTTATGCTCGCAGTATTAACAAGTCGTGCGCTTCGTGCGCCGCAAAATCTGTTCCTGGTGTCTTTGGCCGCAGCGGACATCCTGGTGGCGTCGCTCGTTATGCCCTTCTCGTTGGCAAACGAGTTGATGGGATACTGGCACTTCGGGCGTGCGTGGTGTGGTGCGTACTTGGCGCTAGATGTGCTTTTCTGCACCTCTTCGATTGGGCACCTGTGCGCTATTAGCCTGGACCGCTATTGGTCAGTCACAAGTGCCGTCCAGTACAACCTGAAGCGCACACCTGGCCGCATCAAAGCTGCCATACTGGTTGTTTGGCTCATCTCCGCCCTCATATCTTCACCGCCGCTTTTTTCTGTGATGGACGACGAGTTGGCAGAAGGCACAGGGCAGTTTCCACAGTGCCAGCTTAACGACGACACTTGGTACATTTTAGCCTCCAGTTCAGCATCGTTTTTTGTGCCATGCATCATCATGATTCTTGTCTATGTGCGCATATACAGGGTGGCCAAAACAAGAACCAGAACAGCTTCAGAGAAAAAATCAAGCCTCGACACTGACACCGGTGTAACCGTTGCCACATCCGTGATGAGGATAAATGGAGAGAAAGAAAATGGACACTGTCCAGGGACACCAAGTATTAGTGCAGATCCACGACCGTTAATCGCACCAGAGCCAGAGCCCACGTCAACATTGGACACCAAAAGCTGGAAGGATAAAGATACGACGCCGAGCAGAAGCCATGAAGGTTCAAAACGGGGGTCGTCATTGGCATCATTGACATCAGAGACCAGCAGGCGGGCATCCCGTGCCAGCAGCAATACAAGGGATTTGTTCTCATCTCGACGAATGTCAAGCGGACGAAGAAAGAGCAGCAGTGACAGCAGCGTGAAGAGAAGGGCATCTCAGGTCCGCGAAAAGCGCTTTACCTTTGTTCTAGCTGTGGTGATGGGTGTCTTTGTGCTCTGCTGGTTCCCTTTCTTCTTTAGCTACAGCTTGTATGGCATGTGTCGCCAAGCATGCCACATTCCCGACCTCCTCTTCAAGTTCTTCTTCTGGATTGGTTACTGCAACAGCTCGCTTAACCCGGTCATCTACACCATCTTCAACCAGGACTTTAGAAGGGCATTCCACAAGATTCTCTGCTCACCCTGGAGGAAATCCTTCTAGAACGTAATTAATATTTCCCTAAAAATGACAACTATTAATAAAACTCTTTTGCGGAAATTACGTTAATTCTGTTTTAATTGATTACTTTTATTTGTATTATTTGTATTAAATAATCCTATAATGTTAAAAAAACATCTCTCTAAATTAGAAGCAGATCAAAAGAAGCTTTATTTACTATAGCTAATTATAAATAAATTATTAATTAGCTGCTGTCAAATCACATAACAGCATGAATCATAACGTAGCAGAATGTGTGTGTGTGTCTGCACTGCTAGTTGCATATTTACAGATGACCATGCTATGCTAAATAAAAGCTTTTTGAACCTATTTCTGGCTAAGTATTGTATATGAACTATAATACAACTGCTGTAAGTGCATTTTAAGAAAATTCTTTTTTTATCTTATTCTTTTTTTAATGCGTGAAAGTGTGTGTGTGTGTGTGTGTGTGGTTTGGCATTTGTTTAGCCATGCGTTACTCATTACCTGAAAATCCCAAACAGTATTAGAGGGACAATTGTAAAGTAAAATGTTACTGTATGGACCTCTATGTTTATTCATTTATTCATCTTTTATACTTGCTTATTCCCTAACTTGGGATCACGGGAGTCTGCTGGAGCCTATCCTAGCACACATAGGGCGAAAGGCAGGGTATACCCTGGACAGGTTGCCAGTCCATCGCAGGGCCACACACAGACATAGACAACAACACATACTCTTTAACCTAATTTTTTTGGACTGTGGTGTGGGGAAAAACAGAGTAAAACCACGTTGTAAAAATGCCCATAGTTTTAATGATTAGATACTGTGAAGAAAAAAAAATTAAAAAGGGTTTAAAAAAATCTATTGTGGGGTGGCCTAGTGGTTAAAGTGTTGGACTAATACCAGAAAGACCGGGGTTTGATTCCCAGCACCACCAAGCCA
>JAOTQW010000026.1:2815765-2831993 GCA_026260075.1 Sisor rabdophorus
CAAACTCCGCACAGAAAGACCTCGAGCCCGGGATTTGAACCCAGGACCTTCTTGTTGTGACCGTGCTAACCACTGCGCCACCTAATAATGTTGTTAATTTGCAAAGCACGTGTGTATGAAATGTGATATGAAATATTTTTGCCTTGCCTTAGTCTAATTTTTTACTTATTGACTGGTTGAAGTTGAAATTTTTCAATTTGCCCAGAAGAAGAGAGGTGAATTTCATACATTCTTTGTTTATAAGCTACTGGTGTGGTTAATTAAATTTGTGCTTTGTGAACACAGCATTGCACAAATTGTGTGTGTGCGCCCAAATAGCATGCTTTTTCAAGCAAGAGTTTGTGTTTTAGGTTTTATTTTATGCAGAGATTATCAATTTCAGCCCCATACATAGTGCAGAGAGAAGAGATAAGAATGGAAGTGAAAGAGGAAGTAAAAGAGAGACAGATAAAGACAGAGGAAGTGAAAGAGAGACAGAGCGTGAGTGTGCAAGTGGGTAACAGTGGAAGAGGAAGGAAAGATCATTGGGGGGCTGGTATGTGTAACCATTACTGTACAGGGATGATGATTGATATCATATCGAATCGTGATAAACTTTATTACAATAACAATGATACGTTCTGGACATTTTATATTTGATATGGATTAAAATCCATTGGTGTTCTGCCGTCCCCCCAGTAAAACATTTAAAAATTGTTTTATATCTTTGTCAGATCATCAACAGCCAAGCATACCATTTACAAAACTGTAAAAATCTCACCTATACATCTATTGAAAAATGTGTTCACTTAGAAAAGGATTCTAAAAATTAAAGGAAATATGAAGTCCAAATAAATTTTTATGTTGATAAATGATAAATGTCCACAGATATAGCAGAAACTGAGCTCAGAATGCAAGTCTGATGCAAACACTAACAAAAACAAAAATGCTACAATTGACTTCAATTGCCAAATGTCCACATGCCGTTTAGACACTGTCTTCAAGATAAAAGTACCCCCAACAGACAACGTCTAGCACAGGTGGTAATATTCTTTTGTGTTTATTATCATTAGTATTAACATCCTAATTTCTTAGGACTAAATATTCCATTTATTTTTGTTAAGAGATTAAACTTATAATAACCTTATTAAATATAATTAATTATCTCTGTAATTTTTTTGGCTTTAGTCACTATGATACATTTTACAAAGTGGCAGCATTTACCATTTAGATATCAAAAATATATTTTATTATTGGTGCTGAGCATATTGGTTAGTGCGGTTGCCTTACAGCAAGTAGGTCCCAGGTTCAATTTCCAAGCAAGGAGTTTGTGCTGAGTTTGCATGTTCTTCCTCTGCTTGCGTGGGTTTCCTCCAGGACATATCAAAAGAGTAAAATAGTGATGCAATCATGAAACTAGCATCATTCAGTTCTGTTTCAGTAAGATACATTAAATTGATGACCTGTCCCGGGTGTAGCCCTGCCCTATGTACGCTGGGATGGGCTCCAGCAGACCCCTGTGACAGATTAAGCGGGTATAGAAGATGAATAAATATTATTTTTGATCAATATTTAAAAATAAAAAAATTTAAATATCACCCAGCCATTTCGTGTGTGTGTATGTGTGTAGGCCCAACTAGTAAAGGACAGGAACTCGATGTTACGCTTGACAAGCATTGGCTCTGACGATGACGACGAGACCGATGGAGCTGCCGGGACAGAAAAAGTTGGCGGAGCTGGCGAAAACAGGCGTGTTCATATGACCTGGACTAAAGACAAAGCATTAGATTTGCGTGCACAAGCGCACATCCCCTCCAGCTGCAGCACACCAGAAGGCTTTAGAGACATGCTTAGTATTCGACCGTGAGTTTTACACACATTTCCACTCAATCATTGATGTGTCTATTTATTTAGCACCATGAGTATGTCCAATTTCACTGAAGACTTTTTTCTGTCTCGGCACTAAAAGACCCAGCTTTTTCTAAATAGGGCCTTTTTCCTTCACTGATAGGACAGCACAGAGATGAAAATAGGGGCGGGGGCCACAGAGCATGAGTGTTAACCTATTGTAAACCACTATATCACATCACCGGCCAAATAATATCAAGCTATGTATTTATGGCCAGGGCTCAATCGCTTGCATGACACCCCATAGCTATAGATCCCTTGTATCTCACACAAAGGAAGATTGTGCATTCTCTCACAATGTATACATAGTTGCGTATACATGTTGTGTTTTTTTCAGGCATAAGGAGATATCAATAATGTGGGGAATCGAAATAGCACTTAAACTTTCAGTAATGGGTAGATCTTCATAACACTGATCCAAATCCACATGACTTCAAAATAACCAAAGACTGATTCCTTGTCCTGTTTTATCGACCATTTCAGAATTTATTAATTTATTATACAATAATAACATACTTACAGGACTGCAGTGTTGACATCTTTTGGGGCTTTGTTTGTTTTGTAATTAATGATATGATATCACTCTTGCAGGGATCATTCCAACGTACGGCGCATGCACACAGCGGTCAAACTTAACGAGGTCATTGTCAATAAATCCCATGATGCTCGGCTGGTTTTACTCAACATGCCAGGACCACCCAAGAACTCAGATGGCGATGAAAACTGTATCCTTTCTCATGAGTCCACAGGAAATAATGCTTACATAACGGACGTCTTTACCCATAAGAAAACCAGTGGATACCAGAAAGTAAAATAAAAAAATGATTGCAGTCGGTTGGAATTTAATGACACATTTGTTGCAGCATTACATTTATTACTATTTCCAGATGTCACTTGAAAAATGTCCAAAGTGCAGCTGTTAAAAATGGGAAAGAATAAATTAAACTAATAAATCTTTGACATGTTTTTCTTTTTCCTTTTAAAAAAAATATCTATCCATATTTGTTATTAATTATATTATTCATTATAATTTTAATTTTATATAAATAACTTGATAATGTGTATGAATAATATTGTAGTAAATCCCTCATTGTTGTTTTATTCTTCCTGACTGAAAACCACAGATATGGAGTTTCTGGAGGTTCTGACCGATGGCCTAGAGCGTGTTCTATTGGTCCGGGGTGGAGGAAGTGAGGTCATCACCATTTATTCTTGACTGCCAGTAAAAATGATGTGGCTGTGAATTAACTGACTTGTCAGGCAGACTTCAGTGTGGATGATGATGATGAAGCATCATTGGCTGTGTCTGAAAACTCGCTCTGCTTAACCCCATCAAGCCTCACCCACCGTGCTGCGATCACCAGCACTCAGTGTCACCATTACCATAAGAAAGACATGACAAAAATAAGCGCAAGTAAAAGTGCAGTGTCGGACCAATTGATGAGAAAAACACATGGCACTGTGAGAAAGTGTGTGCATGTTTTGTGGATCGACTCAGGGCTCCAGTTGATAGACCTTGAATGTGCAACCGTGTTAAAACATTTGTAGGTGTAGGTTTGAATGATTGTTTGTGTTTGCCGAGCATTGATGGTGGTCTCGTCCGAAATTGCATATTCTGTAGTAAATAATAGAAGAAGGGCGGCGCGGTGGCGTAGTGGTTAACACGGTCACCAACAACAAGAAGGTCCGGGTTCCAAGAAGGACCTGGGCTTTCTGCGTGGAGTTTCTGTGCATGTTCTCCGGGCGCATGCTTGGGGTTTCCTCCCACAGTCCAAAAAACATGGGCATTACGTTGATTGGTGATTCTAAATTGCCCATAGGAGTGAGTGTGAGTGTGTGTGGTTGTGTGCGTGGCCCTGCGATGGATTGGCAACCTGTCCAGGGTGTAACCCCTGCCTCTCGCCAAATGTGCGCTGAAATAGGCTCCAGCAGACCCCTGTGACCCCAGGTCCGGGAATAAGCGGGTATAGAAGATGAAGAAATAAATGATCAGTAGAAGAAGGGATGCAAAACAAATACAGTATATAAAAAAAAAACTAACAATCCCATGAGGCCGCAGGAGGCGCCAAATGAGAAAGAGACAAAAAGAATGCTGATATGTCTGAATTTCGGTCCGTTTTCTCTTAACTATATAGAACATATTTCTTCATTCGGAAAGTACATACATTGACATTTAATACATAGTAGTATGCGGTTTCGGGCAAAGACTATGAAATACTGACTTTTTTCCCCATAGCAATAACACGCAGGATCTTGTTGCAAATTTTGTCCATGTTTTCGGCATGCTAGTTCAGTGTCGGTTCTTAACACGTCACATTGTCATCAACCTTTCCACTGATAGTTTTTGCACTCTTTTTAATGATTACATTTGTGGTTGTTGCGCTTTTCTATGTCTGCACAATACCTACCCTAAGCTGCACTTTTGAAGGAGGTTTGCAGATAGAATTTTTTTACATGGCAATGATTCCTGTGTTTAAATCCTACATCTCTGTTTCTGTTCAAAGCAAAGACCAATTTTTGTTATTACTTGTCTCTGTGGTTTTTTGTTGTTGTTGTAGTTGTTTTTTTAAACATCATTAATATTTAAATATTAAAGAGATGGTAAACTGGGAAATAAACAGATTTCAAAAAAACTGTGTTTAACTTACTTAAAGTTTAGCTAATGTTAACAAAAAAATAAAAAAAACTAAATGAAGTTAAGCACGTTTTATAACACAGTAATAAATGTACTATTACATAGGGAAAAAGTCGTAAAAAAAATAACATATACTGTAGTATGAGGGCAGCATGGTGGCGTAGGAGTTAGCACAGTTGCCTCACAACAAGAAATTTCTGGGTATGATTACTGGTCAAGGGGCCTTTCTGTGCAGAGTTTGCATGTTCTCCCTGCGCTTATATGGGTTTACTCTAGGTTCTCTGGTTTCCTCCCACAGTCCAAAAACATTTACATTAGGTTGATTTGTGACTTTAAATTGCCCATAGGAATGAACGTCAGTGTGTGTGGTTGTTTCTCTTTTTGTGGCCCTGCAATGGACTGGTGAACCTGTCTGAGGTGTACCCCTGCCTCTCGCCCTATGTGCGCTGGGACAGGCTCCAGCAGGCCCTCCGTGACCCTGAGTTAGGGAATAAGCAGGTACAGAAACTAATCCTAATGTACCTATAAATAACCTCAACCAAAAGGTATTTGACACTAGTGACTAAACAAACATACATGCACACAAATTTTCAGTGCGATTGATAGAATATGATTTTTTTAAAAAATAATAGAACTACTGTTAAATTATCATAGCAATAAAGTGCTAATTAGTAATTAAATAAATAATTTTATGTTAATGGTTAATAATCCATTATTAATGGAGTTATATAAAATAAATCCATAAATTTATGAAGAACTGTACATATATAAAGGATAGACAGAATTATTGTTACAAAAAAGATACTAAAAAAGTATCTTTTATGTATTCAATCTCTTCAACTCAGAAACTGAAAAATTCCAACCTTTCAGATGATCAACCTATGTGGTGGGTTATGAAAAATTTTTGATTAATTAATTTTCAATTACTATTAATTGTTAATTGCAACTTTTTTCATTTCATCTTCTGTACCCGCTTATTCCCGAATCCGGGGTCACATTATGAATATTTAAATTTTCTTTATTTCTATTTCTTCTTACTGTTTAGTATTTTAATGTTATTTTTATTTAGACAATAATGTTTTTGCATTAATTTCTATAAATATGTCTACAATCAAAACAGAAATCAAGAAATAACAAAAAGGATAAAATAAGCCCTCGCAGATCATATGATCACTAAAATGTTTATTTCCCGTAATTTCTAATTTTATATAAAAGCTAGATATTAAACTATTTTCAAGAGCTAAATATATAACTATTCTCTGACTTAGCATATTTTTTATTCTATAAACAATTTAAAGTTGGAATTAATTTCCAATTTTTACTGAAAGCTCAGGTGAAAGTTTCGAATTCCGGTCACGAACAAAAACCGGAACTAAACGCCGTTGTTTTACGACACATCCGTTTTTAACTGGGAAGCCGGTTGCCATGTTAGTGTATTTTTTTAAGTGAGAGTCGCTTTGGTTGGAGTTTGATGCAAAAACCGTGTCGTTTTTAGGACGACTATGGAGGTAAGAAGAGAAGTTGACAGTTACTAAATATCAATAGAGCATCTGTCGGATTCCTCATCCAACCCGACAGCTTTATTCACACTCTATTCATTTGATTGTCCTTTAAACAAGGATCTTAAACAAGCCACCAAGAAGCCCGAGCGCTCAATATCAACTTAGTTCCTTGTTCTAAGCTAGCTTATTAGCAGCTTGGGCACAAAACGAATGGATTACTGGCTATTCTTATGTTTCCAAAAGCCCCACTTTCCTTTATATTCTGTGATTTTATTAACTTCGATTGATCATCAGGTTGATCTTCAGATTACCAGAAACTTTATAAAATTCGAGTTTCCCTTAAAGACACAGCTAACTACTCAACGATCACCACCCAAATATCAAATATTCGTTTATGTTGATAAGATCATCGTGTTTGTTTTTTTAAAAGCTTCATGTAATGATTTATCTATGGTGTGTTTAATATTCAGACTTAACCTGAATTACAGTGTTAGGTGTCGTTTGTAAAAAGGTTCTTCTATTCAATTAAGTGAGATAAACAAATTGCTGTTTTAATCAGGAAATAGTGCAGTATTGGTTTGGAGTTTATTACCTGGCTCAATAAATTTTTCCACTAGTCTATGGTCTTTGTCCTAATAAAACCACTATAGTAATGTGTTCTTAGTATTGATTGACTTATTCTATAAGGCAGCTGAATTCTACATTATCTGCGTCTACAATATAAGACAAGTAGATTAGTAGGCAAATGTTTTGTTGTCAAATTATTTTTGTTTTCGTAATTATAACGATGAGGAATGACTGCAGTAGCGCTGTTGCGCAAGATTGTAAACCAGTGTTATTTACTAAGAAAAATACGTAAAGATGCAAACGAAGCTGAACCAGTGTAATTGACAGATTGATGGACTGACTGCTTTTAAATGCCAATTTTGTTTTGTCACATTCACCTTAAAAAATATAGTGAACTCTTTCTCTTATCTCACATATCGCACCTTGCTAACAAAATGTTAGGGTCCGAGTGCTGGGTCAACTATGATACAGTGCACCTGGAGCAAGAAGCGTTAAGGGTCTTAACCCTTAATCAACAGTGCCATACAGTTAGAGCCATTACTGACCCCAAAGGTTGATTGACTAATTTTTGCGTATTAATCTTTTTAATTGATTGGTTAATTTATTGATTGAATGGTTGAAGTGTTGATCAGTCGGTCGGTCGGTTGGTTGTTTCGTTGATTGATTGGAGATAATAATAATTAAAGCCCAGCCCAATTAAACTCAATCGAATAACTTGTTTTATTCTTGTTCAATTTGTTTGATAATCGTTAATTAATCTACTGTTCACATAATTTGTTACTATGTTAATCCCCTTTTGGAATCATAAATCATTGGCGCCGAATAAAAGTAAGATATGATTCCTTGTCTGGATTTTGCGCTAGTTCGGGGTTATGTTTGGCCTCGTCTGGACTGTTCTATTGCTCGCTCGAGGGGGAGTGATGCGTAATTTACATTGATGTTTACGTTTAACTTTTATGATCGAATCTCTCAGTTTGTTGCACATTTTCTATCAGGTTTTTCGATTGTGTTGATTTTTTAATAAGCGTGGGATATTGAGAGCATTAGTACACCCCCTTTGTTGTACCGTCTTCAGTAGGTCCAAATCGGTATCTCGAGCTCGATTGAGTAACCTGTGGTGCACGTATCGCAAAGAAAACCCGTTTGTGATGTGATAAGCGAAACCAACCGGTTTGGGTTCTTTATTCGCTTTAGGTTATTTTTTTAATGATTTTAATGTGTAACGAACGGTCGTGCTGGTGTGGATAATATCTAAAGCAAGGTGAAATGAGGAATTGTGTCGTAACCGGTATTTTTTTCTCCATGTGGCTGTCATTCAAATGGAATATACCTTAGCCCGTGAGCTAACTTGCTAGCTTGCACGCTTTAAACCACGCATAGCACAGGGCGTCGTTATTTTTAACCGTAGATTTGTAAATTCTGGCCGTTTGTAGTTGCCCAAGCAGCGTTTTGCTCTGCGCCGCAGTATGCGTCAGTCATGCGGGACAGCGCGAGGTGTGCGTGAGAGCGGACAGTGAGTGTATTTTACCCGGGTTATATCTGGATTTAGTCATTCTGCGGGTCATCGAATCCATTCAATTCCTCGTCCTACCTGAAAACTAGTTTAACCCGGTGGATTTCCGCAACCAAATCGGCGTTACATTTTTTTCATTAGTTTGCCAAAAATGGATCTAAATTTTTACTCAGATCTGACCGATGGAACCGGACAGCCAGGAGATCCCGAGTTCCTGGATACTCAAGCATTTAACGGATTTGATCCAGTTCAAAAGGTAATCCTTGAAGGCCGCGTGTTCGGAAGTTGGGGTTGAGTTCGAACCCTTATTTTATCCAACTTTATGTTGCGTGAAATTTGTACTTAAATATTTTATATGGGTCTTATGGATTTTAGTGATGCGTTCACGTGCGGTAATGTTTTTACTGTTCCGTTAAGATTTTTTTTGTCTCACACTTATGGAATGTAAATGCCTTTATTTTGTCACAACACAGTTACATTTTTCTCATATCCCATCTTTGTAAGTTGGATCAGAGCACTGGGTCAGCTATAATACAAAACCCCTGGATCAGGAAGTGTTAAGGGTCTTGCTCAAGGACGGGGGTTGGCTTGCGTTGAAAGTCTTCCTGATCTTTCACGTTGGTGATGGGGCTGGAACCCAGGTCTTTCGAAACACAACCTGGAGCCTTGACCATGAGTCACCACTGCCACCCCACAGCTTGACAAGTAGCCCAGTTTTATCTCAAATCAGATTTACTAAAATAATAATGAAATAGGTTACTTTAGACTTCTGTCAAGATTGTATTTTCTTGGATAATGACTCTTAATTCAATACAAGATTAGAAGGTAAAGAACATAAGAATTGCAGCAAGTCTTAAATTCCAGATGTAGCGTCGCTGATTAGAGTGCTGTGGAATTAAATGCATTCTTTATTTATAAATTTGGCATGTTAGTATTTTTATTAGCTATGTGTTTATTTACCACCCCAGTTTACTTTTTAAAAATAGCAGCCTGCAATGCTCAAAAAAACACAGTCGAGTGCATGTACAGCAAACAATTCAAATGTCTGTCTTGTGACGTTTCCACATGCGACCAACGATGGAGTCATAATGCACAAAATATGTTGTAGAGGCATAAAAGCTAGTGCCTACGAATCTATAGAATATGTGCAAGCGATTTGAGTGAAATAAGTGAAAACAGAAGGGATACAACAGAATCAAATTGTATTCTTTATCTAAATGTATAACACGGATTAGCAAACTTGGTCCTAGAGGGTTGGTGTCCTGTAGAATTTAGTGCCTTAAAAACCTGCCGTGATTAGCTTGTTATGGAGATTTTAATCAGGGTAGAAGCTAAAAAGACAACACAGACAAAGACTAACAACTTTCAGTATTAATGTTTAATCCTACGACCCCCCCCCCCCAAAAAAAAAAAAAAAAAAAAAAAAAAAAAGTATTTCAATTTTGGATCCTTTGCTTTGGATTGTTTTGCAGTTTCCCGGAGGAAGCGACAACTTTTTGCCAATCAGTGGAGAGGGACATCCTTTCCTGTCCTCCTCCGAGGTACCGCTCCACTCCACATACTCCCTTCAAATCCAGGATGCCGAGGTGCTTTTGCGTACAGAGCGTTTTACTACTTTTAATGTCCGTGTCATTGTACATAATGTCCGAACATTAGACCATATACTAGTTATTGCCTCCTCACTTTTTATCTACAGCTTGCACTTTAAATATGTATATTTAAATATGTAAATCAATTGAAACTGATATATTGTACCATAAATAATACATAATACACAAGTTATGGACAGTAAAGGGAGCCTTCTTTAATGTAAATAATTTTATTCACATGAAAGTGTAAATATACTTTACTGTGCGTGTTTAGTTAGTGTTTGCATAACAATGAAAACCACATCCAGAGTGTTTGAGCAATGCTGCCTGGTTTTTAGTACACGTATATAATTAGCAACATTGTAAATATCTGAACAATTTAAAGGTTTCCTTCAGGTTATCCTCTGCATGTGCTGCATTCTTACATATGAATGCATGGCAAGTAGCATGAAATGCAGAATATACCAGCATCAGTTTGTGTACCACATCCACTTCAAAAATAGTAATGAGACGCCAATGACACTAACCACGAAGTTCAACAAATCTAGTTCAGTCTATGTTCAGGATTTTGTAGCCATATCAGTAAAGAATTTGAATACTCAATAATTGTTTTTAATTGTTTAGTTACATTCTACTGCTTGCTAGCTAGTTTTGCCTTCCTCATGCAAACAGCTCGTTCTTTGTTTTATAAAGCAGCCCAGTCAAATTTAAGTGAACAAAGTTAACCTTTTCTTCATATAATCGTTTCAAGGACAATTTACTGTGATTTTTAAAATGCATATTTAAAAATATTTATGCTTTAGATACTTACTGTCTCATATGTGATATCATAAGGCCAGATATGTAAACGTTTACTTGTACCTGTAAAAATTATATTTTTAGTCAATTGAATGTTTTAAACGCAACACTAAATTAACACTGGTAACACTAAATTGCCCATAGGAGTGGGTGTGTATGTAATTGTTCGTCTGTGGCCCTACAATAGACTGTCCAGGGTGTATTCCTGCCTCTTGTCCTATGTGTGCTGGAATAGGCTCCTGCAGACCCCTGTAAATAGGCAGGTATAGAGGATAAATGATTTAATGAATCTTTCTCTTGCAGACTTTCCACACACCCAGTTTGGGTGACGAGGAGTTTGAGATCCCACCCATCTCACTGGATCCCGACACAGCCCTTAGCGTTTCGGATGTGGTGTCACACTTTGGGGAGCTGGGTGATGGCAGTCCTGCGCCTGTTGTCCCTGGCAATGCCGTAGTGCAGGGTGACGACCCCTCTTTTGCGTCAACCTTTGTTAATCCAGGAACACAAGGGCTTGAGCATTTGAGCCTGATGACGCAGCAGGGAGGAGGACCGATGTTGGGATCATCTCTGGGATTGGTGAGGAAAAAATAATGACCATTACAGAGCAGGTTAAGAAAGAAAGCATTTTGTGCATAAATACGAACATTTTTATAATGTATTAACATTGGATAGGTATCAATGATATACAGGTAGCTTTATCTGATCATACATATTTTTGACCATGTGATCATCTCATTGAATTTTGTAGATATAATAGTTATTAACAATGAAGAAAAGCTACATCTCTTACCCTGGGGGTAAGGACTACTCATGTATCTTGAACTAAAGTGATTTAACCTTTTCAGGATCTTGGGCATCCCATTGGCTCGCAATTCAGCAGCTCTTCCCCCATGACCATCGACGTGCCACTTCCAGACATGAACCATGGCTTGCTGGGGCACAATCCGCTTACCACTATTGACCAATCTGAGCTTAGTGCACAGCTAGGTCTCAGTTTAGGTGCTGGGACCATTCTAACACGCACACACTCCCCCGACCAGCCGCTGTCAGCTACCGGCTCGCCTTCGGAATCTTTGCAGGATGATGACATGGATGACTTTAGAAGGGTAAGTTTTTTTAGTTTGGTCGGGTTTGACCCTGACTGACACACACATCACACAGGGTTCTCTATGATGTATAAGAACTTATTATTTCAGATTTGATAGAAACTAATGTAATTTCTACTATTCTTTTTCCCTCTGGCCCAAAGAGTGTTTTGGTGGAGTCCCCTGTCTCTCTCTCTGTTTCTCCCGGTGTCATCTCTCTCTCCCCTGCTCTCTCAGAGCTGCCTGTCTCAACAATGTCCTCAATCCCCCCAACACTGTCCCGTAAAACTGCTGGTGTTGGAGGAGCTAAAAAAGGAAAGAAAAAAAAGGACCCCAACGAGCCTCAAAAGCCAGTTTCGGCTTACGCATTGTTCTTCCGCGACACACAGGCTGCTATTAAGGGGCAGAACCCTAATGCCACATTTGGGGAAGTGTCCAAGATTGTTGCCTCCATGTGGGACAGTTTGGGAGAGGAGCAGAAGCAGGTATAAAAAACATTTAGAGGTTTTAATTGTGTTTAACTTGGCTTCTTTGCCATATTTGGCTGATTTTTTTTGTTTTAAAAATATATCGTAGCTTGAAGAAATATATAAATATAATAACTTTTCTTACATGATTTATTACCACCAAAATAATTGACAAACAAAATGTATGGTAGAATTACTTATTTCATTCATTAATTAAATTGATGAATACCCCGGATTCAGGAATAAGCGGGTATAGAAGAATAAATGAATGAATACAATACATTTAGAAATAGATTTGAGTGTATATATATATATATAATGTGTATATATAAACGATATTAGATAATATTCATCAAGTCAGGGTTGACCTAATTTTTTCTGCCTCTTTTTTCACACTCAGTGATTGAATGATGTGCATTGCTGCCTTTTGTGTCAGCACAAGATATTCTTTTGGTTAAGCCAAAAATTATTTGGTCAAAGTATTTCCTTGGGTAACAGTCACTAAAAAAATACATCTGATTTTCTTTTTTGTGTTTCAGGTTTACAAGAGAAAGACTGAAGCTGCTAAAAAGGAGTATCTTAAAGCCCTGGCGGCTTACAGAGCCAGTCAGCTATCACAGGTAATATGCAGTTAGCTAGTCATATTTCCAATAATTAATTATTTGTATTATGTTACATTTACATTGATTAATATTAACTTAAACTACATATTATTCACAGCCCACTATCGAAGTGTTAGACACTGCACCGTCTCCACCACCTGCTTCTGTTGTGACCATTCCTGAGGCTCCACCCCCCCAGCCAACGCCCACACGCTCTAACCGCATCCCAGTGCATGCACCTGACAACAACACCATCACCAACATTTGCACCTCGAACATCATTATCGACTTGCCGCAAGTCACCACACGCTCTCGCACAGGGGCCCACAAGCCGGCCATTTCCTTGGCTCCGGCTGCCGTATTGACCCCGACCCTGCCTGTGGTCACAAAGATCATCATTCCCAAGCAGCAGTCAGCTCGCCTGCCACCACCCCTGCAGCAGATGCAGAACACGCCACCACCTCCCCGCCTCCAACAGATGGTGCATTCATTTACCCCACCGCCGCTCCAGGCCAAACCTCGTGGTGGAGGTGCAGTCGGCCAGGCAACCGCCCCTATTGCTGCCCTACCTCCTCCACCGCTGCAGATCAAAATCGTTCCGGCCCCTGCCCAGGTGGATATAGCTACACCTATTATTGTGGCCAGCACAACAGAGACACCCACAGAAGCTGCTACTATGGAGTTGGAAGTGACGCAGCCTGCCACCATATGTAGCACGGAAACAGAGGAAGGGGTAGGATTAAAGACCGGTTTACACCAAATTACAATAAAACTTTGAAACAGGATAGTAAACAAAAGTTCTGGTTTTCTTGAGTAAATCTTAAGATTAAGACACTGTTCAAAATCGCATTGTTTGTGGAAAACAACCAGGATGACATCAAGTGAACATTTTTCACATTTTTACTTTATTATATAATGATTATATTATAAAATATACTTCATATATTTTAATCAGAAAGTATGAATAAATTTAGGTGTACGTATTGAAGTAGTATACAATTTATCAGATTCAGCCTATGTTTGAAAACAGTTTACTGTAAGATTAACACTATTTCTAATGGAAAATTAACACAAGAGTTCATGCAGTTGCTTCTGTTGGTTTACAACATTAATTTGTTTATATTAAATGATTGATTTTAATTAAATTTTTTTCTCAGATGGAGGTGGAACTGAACAGCTCACATGAGGTGGAGCCCTCTACAGGTCCTGCCATGTGTGTGCGGGCAGGCTGCAACAATGCTCCAGTGGAAAGCAAAGACTGGGACAGAGAATACTGTAGCAATGAGTGTGTGGCCACACATTGCAGGTACAGACACTGTTAAATGCACTGTAATTCCAGCTAGCTCACATTGATCTTGGGAAATGTGAACTTTAACTAAAACACACAATTCTTACTGTAATTGCTACAGCTCTTTTGAAATACTTTAGTGCAAAATGACCTAATTTATGGCTTACTTTAGTTTTATTTGGTCTTGCAATAATTTACAAAATGGTAGATTAGAAGTCTACATAGAGCATTGTATTCACTTCAGGAAAAACACATCTTGTGCCTTTTTTTATGAAAAAATACTTTAGAGACAGCACATACTTGGGCACCTTGATACTCAAGAACAACACAGTGCCTATAACCAAAATGAACAAACAATGCAGCTTCTCTTTACGAGACTAAAAACGCTGAAAGTAATAACATTTAAGGTGCAACAGACTGGAAAATGCATTTATTCATGCACAGAATGAGCGCTAACCCAAAATTACTAGGTCTAAACTTAATAAACAGTTTAGTTCGTTACATAAACGCAGACTGTTGCACATACAGATGCTAGAGAATTTTTAATTTGTTCAAGTTAGCAAATCAACTGTGTGAGATTTTGCAATGCTTCCACCGGATAATAAAGAAAAAAAGGACAACTCCTACTATTGTCATTGTGTTGTGAGGCAATTGTGCTAACCACTATGCCACCTCGTCGTCCTCACAAATTATTAGTAACTTGAAAACCAGCTCCGATTTATAGTAACCTCATGTTCAATGTTCCTTGATTGTGACAGTGTCATCATTGTGAAATCTTGAAGTTGGTTTGAAATACATCACAGTCGACTTTTTTACATTAAATGGTTGCGGGTGTGATTTTAATTGCTCAGATCTGTTACTTGCCACAAGTGAATCTAATTACAAATTGCAGAAGCATCACACGCTCAAAGCAATTAATTTTTACAATTCTGAAGAGGTGTCAATTAATTTCTTGAGTCAATTCTTTTGTTTTGTGACAAGTTTTAGTTTTGTTTTAAGACAAAAAAAGTGCATGAATACCAATTATAACAATTTCCATGATTGTAAAATAAATATGTTGCAGTTTGATGTTATGTTTGCTTTTTTCCCTAAGCAATTTGTTTTGCTCTCTCTGTCACAGGGATGTGTTCTTAGCTTGGGGTGCGATTAGAGGACAAAACTCCACCACCGTTACTTAAATGCAGCGGACGAGGGGACGAAGACACAGAAAATAAGAATGTGGCATGTGTATTTATAGATAGGAATGACTTAGGGAGGTATTTTTATTTTCAAATCAATTGTCTATTATTTTCATCTCAAGTGATTTTAAATGGGGTACATTAACTGGTGGGCACCAGGATAAACGAATTAATAATGGAAATAGTTATTTGCTCTACCGATTAGATATGTGGTTGAGGCATACATTTAAGCACAAAAGAGTAAATTGGAATATGTAATTTCTTATCTAAATTGTCAAAAGGGGGGGTTGACTGTGTGAAGGAAATGCTTAAATTTTTGACCCATGTAAGCGTTTGTTTATTTTTGTAGGTAACTTTATAAAATTAGTTTACTATAATTTTACTTAAATCTCTCCATTTTCCAAGCTGTTAAAATGACAATATAAGAAATGTTAAACAATTTCACCCAAAGGCAATTTATTATTGATCCAGTTAAATACATCACAGCAGTGTCAGGACTGAATTTTGTTCCAAAATTTGCAGCTCTATTTTTTTTAATATGCAGAACTATTGTAAATTGCTTGTAAGGTCCTGAACAAGCAAAAAAGGTGGAATATATGTAAAGGACTCGCTCTGTTACCTACAGTTGGTATTCACAATTTTGTTTCTCACGTGGAGATTACATGTCAATTCAAATGATCATGACAAAACCTCCAAATATGAATTGATTGAGGTGTATAAGACGATTTTCTTAACAATTAGACACTGGAGACTTTGACTACGATGCATTGGAACATGAACCAATCAGTGTTTTATATTTCAGGAGGAAGGAGCAACCAGCATGTGACTATATGACACATTTCTACATCATATTCTGATTTTTTTTATTCATTCACATCAATGGATTAAACAGGTCATGTTAAATAAACATCAACCATGAATAAAATGTCTGTTGCTTTTCTATCAGTAGTAGAAATCTAAGGATATATTAATTTGTCTTAAACGTACTCCAATTAAAACTATACTTCTAATATTTTTTGCATTTTTTTATTTCAAGAAATGTTTTTAATTATTTATATATATATATATATTCTTCTCCTTTCGGCTGCTCCCATTTAGGGGTCGCCACAGCGAA
>JAOTQW010000026.1:2834236-2848401 GCA_026260075.1 Sisor rabdophorus
CACACCTCACTACTGTCCTGCTCCCCTCATACATATCCTGCACTACCCTGACATAATTCTCTGCACACAGTGGAAGCCATCTTAAACGACAGCGTTTGGCGGGAACCTTCGGAAAGGCGGGAAATTTGCTTGTAACAGAAAGGGGGGGGGGGCCTAAGCGCAAAAATGGTTTGGGGCTCTAAAACAAAATTACCGACCCAGCCGTAATTAAAATCTGTATTAATCACATAATATTAATTATATAAATATGTATATAAATATATACAATTATATTATTATTATTTTATTATAAGAAGGATTTATAAAAAAATAAACCTTTAAGTGTTGGGGCAGAAAGTGTATAAATATATTTATTATAATAGAGGATTGATCTAAGTTTTGGAGGGGGAAAAATGATGGAGTTAAAGGAAAAGAAAAAGAGGAGTAGAAACAAGAAGAAGAAGAAGAAGAAGAAGAAGAAAAAACAGTCGTAATTATGCAAGTCGCTTTGCGGATGAAGATCATACATGCGCATTTGGCGGTATTTATGCAGCCGAATTAGCGATGGCGCTAGCGTCTACCAACACCTCATTCTGGTAGCTTCGTGTAAACGAATCAAAACCAAATCAAATATTATTTTATTATTTTTTATATCGGATGCGTGTATTATTACGCTGCGTAAAAAAACGATTGATAAATAACAAATAAATAATAAAATAGCGGAAGGAATACTCCGGGGGTTTTGTTGTGAAGAGCGTGGAGAAGGAAAAATATAGTCCGGCCTGAATTGTAGCCGGTACCTGGAGTTGAAAGAAACTGAGTTGAAGACCAGAAATGACTGTTAACTTGGACAAGGAGGCTTATTATCGCCGGATTAAACGACTGTACGGCAACTGGAAGGTAAAAAAAGGGAAAAACATCCCATGTAGCTGCGTTTTGACGGTTGAGACACTGCTGTATTTAGGAGGCCTGAATTTACAATTACACCTCGGTAATAACATCGCTTTAATTTATACCAGATTAAATTCAACAAATGTTTATACTTTTAAACCGTCTTTTGTACTTGTTAAGAAAAAGCATTGTGTTCATTCAGAAGTTCAACATAGCTTGCGCCTTCGTCAGCCGATGCTAGCTTGTTCTAGCCTTTTAGCTTTTAGTAGCTTTTACTGGATTTTCTTAAGGTTCTTGAAACTGTAAGCGGATAGATTAGGATGAAATTATTTATTTTGCTGTAAATTTCCATAATTAACAAGCTTGCTATAATAAAATTTTGAAAAGTGCAATTTTGGTTTGTTAGCACAAGCTAGCGTGCTCATTTAACTTAGCAGGCTAACGCTTAGCTAGCGTGTGCAAGGTGGACAGCCAAGTGATTCACGACATGCTGGAAAACGAATAAGGAAAAATACCAGATTTGTTGAATTATATAAAGAATATAATTGTTCTAATTGACTATTCTAAACTACATTGCAGAGCTTGGACTAGGCATATGTTTAAATTCTCGCCATTAGAAACATTATTGCAGATGTTATGATTTCTCTCTCGTGATTTGTATTTTTACAGAAAGGTGAAGATGAGTTTGGGAAAGTGGATGCCATCGTTGTGTCTGTTGGAGTGGACGAGGAGATTGTGTATGCCAAGTCCACTGCCCTGGAGGTAAACTATCATCTTTACAATCATTTAAATTATTGTCAGTCAGAGAGAAATGGACATGTACAAATCTTAGGGGTTGGGGTAAACACACCGTTCACATCAATAATAAGACTGGGAGGATTTGAGTCCAGGGTGTCCAAACCTTAAAACGTTCCCTGATAAGCTTGTGGAACTGCCACTGTCATCAATGTCATGACTATCACCAGGCTGCTGTAGTATGACCAAATTTCATCCATGCTGCTGTCTATAGGATAGCTTATAGAATGTTTGTGGAGTTTATGTATAATGTAAAACTGCTATAGGATTTTATTTTTATCTTTATAGAGAGAGTGCGTGGGTTCCATATTTTACGGTTCGGTTCCAGCACTGGACTTTTTCTATTAACTCGCGCTTGCTTATTTTTGCTTTTATAATAAATTATCATCTCTGGCTCACAGGGGTCTATTGGAACCTGTGGTAGAGCACATGGGGCAAAATGCAGGGGTACACTGCCCACTTTTTTGTGGGTTGATGCACTTTAAGTTGTGATCTAATGCATCAGTTTTGATCTGCTCTATGATGTGACTCAAAGCAAATATTTATTCATTCATCTTCTATACCCCATTATTTCCTAGCTCGGTGTAACAAGGGTCTGCTGGAGCCTATCCCAGCGCACATAGGACAAGAGGCAGGGCTGCACCCAGTAGAGGTCCTCAGTCTATTGCAGGGCCACACAAAGATGAACAACCACATGCGCGCACACTCGCTCCTATGGGCAATTTAGAGTCACCAATCAACCTAATGTACATGTTTTTGGATTGGGGGAGTTGTTAATGTTATCATCATCATCATTATTATTATTAGAAGTATTATGACTGCTTCCCTGACCATGCAGTCCCCTCGGTACATGTACATCATGGATAAATTGTGTTTATAACCCACCTTTTATTTATATATATATATATATATATTTCAAAAAAAAAAAAAAAAAAAAAAATATATATATCAGAAGTGTCTATGTCATCTGTATATTGTGTATTTGACTTTCTAATGAATAAATATCCAAGTCCAGAACAGAACATTACACGCATGGGCAGCTGGTCAGTTTGGGACTCTCTTTAGAGAAAAGCTATTTACCACGTTAACATGTAAAGCATTTAGTCATTCTGTTCCACTGTAAGTTAGATCATTTATTTAAATAAATGTGATGATAGTGAGCACTTCATAACTTTAATTTTTGAATTTATTTTTAATTTTTTTTCCTTCCCACATTTTTTGTTAGTTAATTTATATGTTTATACTTTTGACATGTAATACTTGATTGTTTCTGGGTTAATAAATCTTACAGTCAATTTTTTATTTAGCTAAAATCATGATACATCACCATTAGCTCTTTACAGTGTTGTTACATACATATGACAGCAGAGGTTTGATGAAATGTAATGCATTGTAAGTGTTAGCCTTTTAAAAAGGTGGTAAGGCAGATTTTGAAGCAAATCAGTGTGTGCCAGTAAATTTTAAAATTATTTTTAATTTGTGTTTGAAAAAGCTGTCTCTTCTCCCTCTCCCCTCACAGACATGGCTGTTTGGCTATGAGCTGACAGACACTATAATGGTGTTTTGCGAGACCAAGATTATTTTCCTGGCCAGCAAGAAAAAGCTGGACTTCCTCAAACAGGTGGCGGTCACGAAAGGAAATGAGAACGCCAACGGCATTCCACCAGTCACCCTCCTGGTTCGTGAGAAGGTACAAGAACCATTCTGTTTTGTTGTCAGTGATTACACTACTCTGTTGTGTGTATGTATATTGTATATATGTGTGTGTGTATATGTACGAGAGGATGTACTGAAGCACATACTTAGTAATTTTGCACTAAATAATGTCATTTTAATTAGTGTTTATTTCAACTACTTCTATTGCCCTAGAATGAAAGTAACAAGGCCAACTTTGAGAAGATGATCGAAGCAATCCGGAGTAGTAAAGCCGGGAAGACTGTGGGCGTCTTTATCAAGGACAAATTTCCCGGCGAGTACATGAAGAGCTGGAACAACATGCTCACGGCCGAGGGCCTGGAGAGGGTGAGAGATCACAAACAGGAAGAAATTATTAAAAAGCAGAACAATTCATGAAGATAATCGTTCATTTTAGGTGGACATCAGTGCAGTGGTGGCTTATACGTTCGCTGTTAAGGAGGATGGAGAGCTGACACTGATGAAGAAAGCTGCTTCCATCACTAGTGATGTCTTTACTAAGTTTTTCAAGGAAAGGGTCATGGAGATTGTAGACGCTGATGAAGTGAGTAGCATGCTGCAAATAAGGCTTAATAGCAGTAAACTGACATCCAAATAATTGAGTCCTAATATTGCTTGTAAAGCTAAAGAAAGATGAATAATAGTAATCTGACCCCAAATCTTTAACAGAAATGAGCAGCTGTGGGTAAAGGAGTAAAGTTATTTTTTTCTGTTGAGCTTATTAATTTATTTTCATTACTTACCCATGTTAAATATTTGCTGCGTGTTTTTTTGCTGAGTATGTGATTGCAGCTAGTTTATGACATTATATGACTTAAACATTTAAAGGCAATCCTTTAAAATAACAGCAATGACATTTTAATTTATTCCTGATACAGTAGGTTGAGAGATTATATACAGATTGTTCACTCTGTAGATTAAATCAGCAGCTTTCCAACTGTGGATTAGTTCCCAAAATTATGAAGAATTTATAAAAAGGCAGGATAAGAAATATTAATAGGGATGTACTAACATTTAGAGAGAGTAAAAACGACCAAAAATATATGCTGCAATGTTCCATCAATTTTCTTCTCTGTACATGTGCCTTGTGTTGTTACCTGTGGTCCATACACACCACCTGTATGCTTATGTTTACAATTTATAAAATATAAAATGAAGTAATCTTACAAAGTTACAATAATGTCTTAAACATTTGAAAAAATGTAAATAATAATAAAAAAATACACTGCTAATAAAAAATGAAGGGAACAATAAAAATAACGCATCCTAGATCTAAATGAATAAAAATACTTCATTAAATACTTTGTACATCTCGGTACCTATTGGCAGTCAGGCTACCTCTGGCAAGCACATGACGGGCTGTTCGGCCCTCCAAATAAATGCCACCATGCTGGAGGAGGTTTAAGGCAGTTAACAGTTTACTTTACTTTTATATTTTGAAAAAAAACTGGCCCATTTCTTACCTTCAGAGTTTTATATACTTGGTTTTACAACCTACTGAACCAGCGTTAATGTATTCATTGGTAGAAACCTCAAAGCACTGTATACATCGCTTTGGATAAGAGCGTCTGATAAATGCTGTAAATCCAGAATGTTTGCCACGATGGCTCCAGTGTGCTTGGTGTGAACCTGCTTTCATCTGTGAAGAGCAACAAGCACCAGTGGCGAATTTGCCAACCTTGGTATTTTCTGGCCAAGGGTTCTGCACGGTGTTGAGCTGTTATCATAACCCCTGTCTGTGGATGTCGGGCCCTTAAACCACCCTCATGGAGTCTTTTTGAGCAGACAAATGCACATTTGTGGCCTTCTGGAGGTCATTTCGCAAGGCTTTGACAGTGCTCCCATTCCTCCTTGCACAAAGGTAGAGCTAGCTGCATAACCACTCCTTTGTTGGTGTCTTGCTAATTACCTATAATTTGTTGTCTATTCCTTTTGCACAACAGCATTTGAAATTGATTGTGTTGCTTCCTAATGGGCAATCGTAGAAGTGTGATTGACTTGGATTTACGCTGTGATGTTTAAGTGCTCCCTTTTTGTTTTTTGAGCAGTGTATAAATTACATGGTGGCTTTGTGGGTAGCTCTAATGCTTTACAGCAAGAAGGTCCCAGGTTCGAATCCTGTGCTTGTTCTCCCTGTGTTTGTGTGGGCTAAAAACATGTACATTAAAGTAATTGGTAATTTATAAGTTAATTTATAACTTATGTCACCCCTGTCACCCCAAATTAGGAAATAAGTGGGATAGAAGATAAATGAAAGAATATAAATTGCAATGAATTTTATCAGCAAGTCACTTTATAATACCAGGGTGAGATACTTAAATTAAATAAAAAGTAAAGGCTTTTTTTAATGCATTCCTTTGTTTTTTCTTATAGGAAATTTTTAGATATTTATTTAGTTTTGTACTTACTATCCAGCTTATTTTTACGTTTAACAGAAAGTAAAACACAGTAGGCTGGCGGAGTCGGTGGAAAAGGCGATTGAGGACAGAAAATATTTGGGTGGTGTTGATCCCTCGACCGTGGAGATGTGCTACCCTCCGATCATCCAGAGCGGTGGTAACTACAACCTGAAATTTAGTGTGGTCAGGTAGGTTTTTTTTTTTATTACACTTTATTTAAAATCAAGATTACAGTTATTAGGGAAACATTGGTATTTATTACATTTTCTTATCCTCAGTGACAAAAATTACATTCATTTTGGCGCAATAACATGTGCCATGGGTATTCGCTACAAGTCCTACTGCTCCAACCTTGTGCGAACACTCATGGTGGATCCGCCGCAAGAAATGCAGGACAATTACAACTTCCTTCTACAGGTTGAGGAGGAGCTACTCAAAGAGCTCAAGCATGGTGAGTGAGTGAGAGTCAAGAAAACCAACTTTGTCAAAAAATAATCTAATTATATTTTTCTTATTTATTTTCAACGCTGACCCAGTGGTGCACATCACCACAACATTTCATACCAAACATGAGGTCAAAACCCAACAGAAAAAAGCTGTATGGTAACAGAATTTAAAAAGCAGGCATAATGGAAATGATCTTGACCAATAGAGGATAGTGAAAACAATGTTTTCTCAAAAAATATTGTTGCAATTTTTGTGCTCTTGATCTGTTTGTAAATGTAGTTTTTATTTATTCTTTTTTTTAAATGCGTACATCTTGTCTGACCGTAAAGCATCCAGAACATCTGATTTGAAACCTGTGAACGATTTCCTGTTTTTACAGAGTATCAGCCTCTATTGCTCTAAAGCATTTCCGGTGTTTTCGGCCCGATTTCTTTGCTTCTGTTTACTTGCATTTGTTTCTTAAATGTTGTTGAGTTGTGCACTACTGGTCCACTGTAAATGATTTGATTTGGTGGTATTAATACTCTGTTTCAATTAAACCTAGGGGTTAAAATTTCTGATGCTTACAATGCTGTTATGGATTATGTCAAAAAAGAGAAACCAGAGCTTGTTAGCAAACTCACAAAGAATTTGGGGTGAGTTTTCTATAACCCAGATGTAGAATGCCATTCAAACATCAGATTCATATCTGGTCTGTAACACTTTCATTCCTCATCTTTTATGCAGTTTTGTCATGGGCATCGAGTTTAGGGAAGCGTCCCTGGTTTTGAATACTAAAAACCAGTATAAACTGAAGAAAGGTAAGTGTTTGTGTGTGTGTCATCTGTCCCAACAAATTTCTGTGCCACGTTTTAAATTATTTTTGGGACTTGTGCGTAGGCATGGTGTTGAGTGTGAGTCTTGGATTTGCTGATATGATAAATAGTGAGGGAAAGAAGGATGAGCAAAAGAAGTATGCGCTGTTCATTGGAGACACGGTTCTGATTAATGAGGTAAGATGCATGGATATGCAAATGCTTTAAGTAGGTACATGTATAGATTCAGTCCAGTCTGTACATAAAGTATGAATGAAAAATGGTTTTGGCATAAATTTAGTTTTTTTTTTCCAGGATGAACCAGCCATCATTCTAACACCAGTAAAAAAGAAAATCAAGAATGTTGGAATTTTCCTTAAGGTAAATGTACTACCTACTGTGTGTGTCTGTGTGTAACAAACTTGTGAAAACGTAAGCTTGCCATTTCTGTAGAATGATGATGAGGAGGATGAAGATGAAGAAGAAGATCCTGAAGAACTGCTGGGGAAAGGAGCTCGTGCTGCTCTGCTGGCTGATCGGACCAGGGTGAGTGTGTCATATGTTGCTATTTGTTATGTTAGGGGAAAAATACAGGCTTAATACACTTACAACACCGTTCATTTATTGGGCCAGAATGAGATGACTGCTGAAGAGAAGAGACGAGCCCATCAGAGGGAACTGGCCAATCAGATGAATGAAGAGGCCAAGAGACGTTTAACAGAACAGAAGGGTGAACAGCAGGTCCAGAAGTAAGATAACACATTTTTATATATTATAATAGAAGTATAGTGTAGTTGTCTTCAGGGATTCTTTAGCAGTAATGAGCAAATTTAAATTTTCAGGACCAGAAAGTCAAATGTGTCCTATAAGAACGTGTCTCAGATGCCTCACGAGAAGGACATTCGGGACATGAAGCTCTATATCGACAAGAAGTATGAGACGGTCATCATGCCAGTGTTTGGCATAGCAACTCCCTTTCACATAGCCACCATAAAGGTATTATTTACAACACATCAGTTGTAAAAAAAATAAAAATAAAATAAAATAAAAAGGTTTGGGGTGGGATTACAATAATGCAGCAGACATGCTATTAATCCCCATAGTTCTTGTTTTCATGTTACGAACAATTAAAGATTAAATTTTTCTGTCTTTATATTTATGTATATAGAACATCAGCATGTCGGTTGAAGGAGACTACACCTACCTGAGAATAAACTTCTTTGTTCCTGGCAGTTCCTTAGGAAGGCATGAGGGCAACACATTTCCGAACCCTGAAGCCACGTTTGTTAAAGAGATGTAGGAACTTTTTTACAAAAAGAATATTATTAACCCCCCCCCCTTTTTTTTTTTTTTTTTTTACAGAAGCATTTTCTATTTTGTGAAGTTCTTCTAATCACTTGTAACACTTATTTTGTGTCTTATTAGTCATTATAGATTTGAATGGAAAATAACAGAAGGCAATAACCTACATTTTAAGAACTGTGGTTATGCATTTTCATGTGTGCTTTTATTTGTTAAAAATGTGCTGTTTTCAGTGTAGTTTTTTTTAATGGTTGAATAAAGCACAAGATAAACATTAGCTTTTTATTTTACTTTTATACTATTTAACAAATTTATATTGACTTTTGTCTCCTCTCAGTACATACCGTGCATCAAATCTAAAGTCCCCCGGCGATACGTCTGTTCCCTCAACCAACCTGCAAAACGCCTTCCGTATAATCAAGGAGGTGCAGAAACGCTACAAGACACGCGAGGCTGAGGAAAAGGAGAAGGAAGGCATCGTCAAGCAAGATTCACTTGTCATTAACCTAAACCGCAGTAACCCCAAACTCAAAGACCTTTACATCAGGCCTAACATTGCCCAGAAGAGGATGCAGGGCTCATTGGAAGCACATACCAACGGTAAGATGGAGTTTTTTTTTTCTCCTTATAGTGTGTGTTTGTTGGGGCTAGGGGACTTGCATTTATCTCTTGTACAGCTAAGCAATGTTGGGTTAAGGGCCTTGCTCAGGGTCCCACATTGGTAACTTGGAGGTTCTACAAATCTAACAATTCAATAATCTTCCGATTGGCAGTACACCCTCTATCATATAGTCCCCCCATCATATAGTCCTCTGTGCAGACTAACTGGTCACATTAACATCTACCTGTTAACAGGTTTTCGTTTTACATCGGTGCGAGGTGATAAAGTGGATATTCTGTACAAAAACATCAAGCATGCCATATTCCAGCCATGTGATGGAGAGATGATCATCGTATTGCATTTCCACCTCAAGGTGCACAGTCTGTTTTAATTATAATTTTTCTTGCTTGTGCCTATTTATTAAAATGGGTTAATTGGGTTAACACTAGTAGGATATAATGGGTAAATATATTCTCCGGGCTTTTTTTGTGTCTGTGACTAGTTTTGCTAAAAGACATTATTTGTATGTATAGTATAATATGTATTTATACAATAATGTATAAATGTGCCTTGTCTATAAAACCTTTTTTTGAACAAAACCCAAAATTCTGTGTACCCGCTATTTGAAATTTGTTAATGAAATGTATTAAATATGTTTCCGAAATCTGGGTAATAGTTTCTTTACCCTTTTTTTTGGTTGTCAGAATGCCATAATGTTTGGAAAGAAACGGCACACGGATGTACAATTTTATACAGAAGTTGGAGAAATCACTACTGACCTAGGAAAGCACCAGCACATGCATGACCGAGATGACCTTTACGCCGAGCAGATGGAAAGGGAAATGAGGCACAAACTCAAGTCTGCCTTCAGAAACTTCATTGAAAAAGTTGAGACACTTACCAAGGAGGAGCTCGAGTTTGAGGTCCCTTTCCGAGATCTTGGGTGAGAAATCTGTATTAGCCCTGTAAAAAAATGTACATTCTAAACATCTTTGTATCAAACTGATTTTATTGTGTCTTTATGCAGGTTTCAGGGCGCCCCCTACAGAAGCACTTGTCTCCTGCAGCCAACATCTAGTGCACTCTGCAACGTAACCGAGTGGGTGAGTGTGAATGCCTGAAACCATTATTCTAGAATAAAAACATATAGTCTGGTATTTGGCATCTGCTGCCCATTCAGTCTGATTAAAAAAGTTTAAAAAAACTGTTATGTTGACACAAGTAACTGTGTGACAACACTGCTGGTTAGAATACTTCAATCCACATCTTAATATTTACAGTGACAAACTGTAACTAGTATTGTGGCAGAAATGTAGGATTCATATGTTTTTGGGGACACACTCAAACCTACTCCTTTGGAGCCAACTGATTTGCTACATGCTATGAATTTGCTGAATCCCACGGATCAGGTAAATTGGTACCTACGATTTTGAGTCTCTTGGGTTTTTGAGCATGTAGGAAGTTTGGTCGGCTCCTTATTCCTACAGTTAATAGCTAATAACTAAATGTAATTTTCATTTTATATTTCTCAATATTGTTGGAAACAAGAAATCTTGGGCCTCAGCTAATCAGGGTAAACAGCAGATAATGTTTCATGCATCCTGTGTCCTTGATCTGTGATCTGCTTGTTTAATCCGGATTAATTCTGCATTTACTCATCTCTGGCATTAATGTTCAACATGTATGTAGTCAGAAAATGAAATCAATTTATATTGTATTAATAAAGCTAGCTTATAACCAAAGTTTTGTTTGTTTTAACCATTTAATGCAGCTGTTACTATGTGCTTCTATATTTAGCCGCCTTTTGTAGTGACACTGGATGAAGTGGAACTTGTTCATTTCGAGCGTGTGCAGTTTCATCTAAAAAACTTTGACGTCGTTATCGTCTACAAAGACTACAATAAGAAAGTAACGATGATCAATGCCGTGCCTGTCAACTCCCTCGACCCGATTAAGGAGTGGCTTAAGTAGGTTTAAAGTAATATATTTAAAACATGTGCTAAATCAATTTAAAATATATCAAATTAAAGCTTAACCTTCTTTACAGCTCATGTGACCTCAAGTACACAGAAGGAGTTCAGTCACTGAACTGGACTAAAATTATGAAAACAATCGTTGATGACCCTGAGGGCTTTTTTGAACAGGGTGGCTGGTCCTTCCTTGACCCTGAGAGTGAGGTGAGGTTTATGGATTCGAAATCAGAAAGCATATATTTTTATTTATCTAAATATACTAGAACTATGCAATATTAAAAAAATGTGATGGCAGCAGAATGCAATACTCAATGAAATACAATATTAAAAAAATATGTAACCAACATAAGTTTCCTTAAATACATTCGGGTGTTTGAATATTTTTCTGATACAAATTGTTTTTGGTTCTGTGTTTATTAAACATGTAGCGTTTCCCCCTTTTGTTATAGCACACTTAAAACCTAAATATTTTTGTTGCAGCAGCTGCGGGTGCCTCGGCTGCTGCTGACAAAGACAGAGAGCCAATTTACTGCTTAATGCTTTACTGCAAAAGACTGCTTTATTCGGAATTTGTCATCTTATTTATTTTTTGAGTGTGAGCAATCAGTCTAGGATGATTTTTGTAATTAGCTGTATGTTGTTTTAGGGAAGTGGTGGTGAGGACGATTCAGAGTCTGAGATGGAGGACGAGACATTCAACCCTTCCGCTGATGAGGAAGAAGAGGAGGAGGAGGATAGTGATGAGGATTACTCCTCTGAAACTGAAGACTCTGGTAAATCTCACATTTATTAAAGTGAACCTTGCAATGTAGGAAACATGTTGGACCTTTTGTATTGTAACCTGAGGATGAAATTTTAAGCGTTAAACGGCTGAATGTTTGACAATATTCTGTATTTTTGAAAATATAAATGATTTTTAATGAATAAGAGAATTTAATATGTTGACATAAGGAACTTAAAAAAAAAAAAATTTTAGACTACAGTGCGTCACTGGGCAGTGAAGAGGAAAGTGGTAAAGACTGGGATGAACTAGAGGAAGAGGCCAGAAAAGGTGAGCAGTTCACTTTTACTTACATTTGCAATAATGCGCTGAAGTCTCTTGCTCTATTTTTCCACTCTTGCTTTCTCTTTATTTACCCCACTCTCGTTTTTTCCCTCACCATCATAATCTGTTTCTCTTTTAGTTTAGTTGAATTTTCTGCTTTAATTAATCCTGTAATATGACTGTGCTGTTTGCTCTTCTGTATGTTGGTTAGTGTAGAATTCACTAATAGGAATTGAGGACTCTTATGTGCTTTTTCAATTTTGTGGTTTTTGTTTAGTGGTAAATGCCTAAACCAGCAGTGGAATAAAATTGAGGTGATCCGTTGTTTTTATCGAGTATTATCTTCCGACCTGTTGCGCTCTCTCTTTTGCTCTCTGTAGCTGACAAAGAAAGTCACTATGAAGATGACGATAGTTCGAACAGGAAAAGAAAAGGCCGGTCTTCAGCTGCACCCCCCAGCAGCAAGAAAAAACGGCGGCATTAGAACAATTTCCAGGCACACTCCTCCGCACTGCCAAATTGCGGTTCCTTTAACCTTTCCCTCCTTTTCTCTCTCTATCTCTCCCTGTCTGTGTCACACACACTGTAAATAAAGGTTTGTGTCCTTTAGTCATGTTGGATATTAAGAGCTCTGCAGGGAGCAGAAAGACTCCAGGTGTATTTCTTACCTTTTATATTCCTTTTTGGCATCCTGTGTTTGTGTGCACGTTTAGAGTGCAGGTTTAGAACAGATTTTCTTGTAAATTTCCTTTTTTCCCCCCTTTTTTTTGTGTTCTTTATAGAGCGATTAGTGTTGATGGGTTTATTTCCCTTCCTCCTTCCTTTCATGTGCTTGGATAGATTTACTCCTCCCATTTGTCATTCTATTATCTCGTTTTCCCCCATGTTTTATTCGCAAAGAAACTGATTGAATAGGATGTGTATAGATTCAATTTGATTTCTGAATTAAAAGACTGGGGACAACGAGGTGGACACAGACGACCAATTCACAGACATGAAAATTTTTTTTGGTTACTATTTTCTTCCTTCTGAGTTGTTAGTCTTATATTATAAAGTCTTTTTCCCTCTTTTTTTAATAAAAAAATAAATAAAATGAGTCTTAATATTTGATCTATTGTTTATTCCTTTCAGGTAGCAGCATTATATGTATAAAGTTAATGAGGTTTTAGCCAAGAGCTTTGTGTTAGGATCTGGTTTAGAGATTTGTGGAAATAGAATTCAAGGGACTAGTCTACATTTTTTTTAAACAGCTGGTCTGCAAGAATGTTTGTGCATGGAATATTGTTTCAAAAAGGTCATTATAGCAGCTGAAACACAAGTATGCAAACCCTGATTACATCTGATATGTGACAAAACGAAAAGCAATTATTAAAAGAACAGCATAAAATTGAAGGAAAAGATGTAAAAAAATAACTAGCAAAATTTTGGATGAAGATTCTCTTCAGTGCCACCATCCGTCCTTATTCTTGTACTGTTCTTAGCAACTTTTAGTTTTTCCTCTCTTCAATTCCTTAAAATCAGTCCTGGACCTTTATACCTTTTAACCGCTGTGTGCATTTGTGGATGTTTCATTTCTCAATTTGGCCAGAACCTTTGCTGTATTCCAACAATTTAACTAATAAATTGTAAAATTAAATTTGATGACAATTTAACACAATTATGAAATGTGCTTAAAAATGTTCAGGTCATGTGTAAACTGTGTGTGTTGGATGAAAACATCCAATAATTTAAAAAACTGCGATTATACTTTTATGACCGCACTGATTTGAAGAGTTTTTTAATATAAAGTAATTGTAGGCTGGGTTTCTTAATTTTTCTTGACTATGTAAGTTTAGTAACTTCCTTAAATTTTTCATTTTATTTTGACTGCCATAATAGGAACGTTTTATGATTGCAAAGTGGTGACACTATATATGATCCGCTTGCAAAGCGGCGACACTATATATTTTTTTCTGTCACAATAAGGTAAAAAGTTTTACTGTTTAACACCAGGTGGCACCATTAACCCTTTACTTAGATCAGTTGCATAGAATGCTTACTTCTGGCTTTTTTTGTGTGTTCGTGACATTTAAAACATTTAATTTAATATTTTACTAATAAACAACTAATTGAAACATTTATTATACCATGTTTAAATTGCTATTTATATACCTACTAGGGACTCGTTTCCAGTGCATGTTGGACTCGGTCAGGGTTGCCCTTTATCACCGGTCCTGTTCATTATCTTTATGGACAGGATTTCTA
>JAOTQW010000026.1:2910153-2922486 GCA_026260075.1 Sisor rabdophorus
GGTGTACCCCCTGCCTTCCGCCCAATGTGCGCTGGGATAGGCTCCAGCAGACCCCGGATTCGGAAATAAGCGGTTAAAAAATATGAAACGAAATGATAATGGAGCTCAGGGGCTAGGTGCTCAGGGTCATAGTTATACTGGAACCGTGTTAAGGGTGCTTAGTTCGAGTGAAGAAATAATGTAATGCTGCAACATACAAAAACATTCCTGACAACTCTGTGCCTCTATATTTGCAGCAACAGTTTTGAGAGAAACAACATATAAATCTGATGGTCAGGTGACAACAAACCTTTGGCAATATAGTTTATGTAATGTCACAATCCCACATATAAAGACATTTTTACAGACACACATCCAAATACCACACACCAGGCCTAGAAAATAGGCTTTGTATTAGGGCATTTCTAAGAAAAACAAATCTAGGCTCATTGATAATTGTGGCAAAATCTGCTGAATAAATGAACATGTGTGGGTGCATCTGTGTTTCCGTATGTGTGAGTCACAGTTTATGACAGTTTGCATTTTTCTGTAATAATGACAGTATGTTTCTATTTTTGCACTGAGGCCATGCATATGAATTTAATCAATTCTTTAAAATCTGCCTGAATGCCTTTAAGATAAACATAGCCAGTTAACATTTTAGTTTAATCGCCTATCTGTCACTAAAATATCAGTAGCACCCGTTCCTGCCCTTCTACTTTCCTCTTTAATACGTTATTATTACTAATCCTTTTCTTTCTATCTTTTCACCTCGATAGACTCCCATCCCCCTTCTTCCTTTTCTCTCTTTTTCTGCTGCTCCCTCTATTACTCACTAATTTTCTTTCAATCTCTCTCTTTTGCATCGCTGCCAGTTGGCACTATGCCAGGGAATGCTGCTATCAGCTGGTAGATTGGGGCCTCATAACATGGGGGAGACAAGAAGAGAAAGAAGGAGCTAGACAGACGGAAAAAAGGAGGGGGTTGGTTAAGGGAAAAACTCGCATTTGAATAAGCAATATTTGAGTGTTAATTTTCTCATAAAAAAGGGTGGCACAAAGCATTTTCAGTTTTGTAGTAGAGGAAGCTAAACCTCTTTTGGTCCGACGGTATTAATTTCATATGAATATCGTTTGTGCCAATGCATTGTTCTGCCATGACAGATTATGTTTGTGTCTGACCAGGCCTGCCATTCTAATTAGGCTTCTTTTTGCTCGAATATGGATGAAGGAGTGATAAGGTGCTAGACAGGCTGGGGGGAGATGAAGGCAGAAGAATGATAAAGCGACATGCACAAATAATACCCGCACACAAACTTACAATATAGCAGGAAGTCACTATATGATTCTTGCATGCTACACCCTTGGTACACCAGCTTTTCATCAATTGGTTTTAAGAAGGGGAACCTTAATTAACAGTATACATCCTCAGATTATATATTTAAGCATAGCTATAGTACAGAAGCCGATGCTGACTGACATTAAAGAGATTAACAGATTTTTCAGATCTGAAATGGATATCTTACTGGACATTGCCATTAATGATAATCAAAGCTTATTATATATAGTTTATTGGGTTTTTTTCAAAGTCCTGACCAATGTTCTTACATGTGTAACAACTATAATAGCTATAATAACAGCTGTAATCAGTTTAATTAAATAATAGTAACATGGGCAGAGTTAATAGCATCCAAATTGCAGACTGTCAACCATTTTTGCTTCTTAGGTAAAGAATAGATTTTACTTTAAACCATGTATTTCAGGAAAGTAATTGCTAAGATGTCAGAAATCTTGAGTGGTGCCCTTGTTTTGTTAATATATTTTTTTAAATTGTCACATTTGAGAACTTAGAAATAGATTCTGATATAAAAACATTAATAAAGAAACCGATGCATTCCTAGTTTATTAGATCGCAGATTTACTGGATTGGCTGTTCTATATCTGTATATTCTGATACCCTAAATTGTATCTAAAGGATGAACAAGCAGCTATTCATGCAGTGTGTAACAGATGCCCTTGAGAAAATTTATATGAAAAGGCTGTGGGTGTGCTCGTGTGTCTTTGTGGGTGTGTGGGTGTTTGCCTATGTTTCTGCCTGAAATCAAGAGCTTTGATAATGGATTATACAATGCTCATGCATGTGACCTAGACCTGCTGAATTTGCTCATGGTGACGGGACAAGTTTGTACATAAAAGCATTTTTAATTCTTTCTTAATCTTAGCCTGAACTCAACTGTTTGCCTACTCCTTAATCTTACTGTTTTAACATTAATAGTCACTTTTAAGATACGTATGTTCTTTCTTTTAATACACAGTACTTAGTTTGGTAGTTGGTGGTCTATCAACAGGGATTAAAGGAGTATACAGTGCACTTAACGCAAATTATATTTGTGGGCTTAAGGCTCAATTTCTACAGACGTTGATTGCATTATACATATGCAGGCTAAATTTTTATTATTGCAAACTCTTGAAACTCTACGTCCAACATTCAGCGTTCCAAATGATTCTACCTGTTGCTAGTTTACCTAGCATTGCCTTACACACTATTCAGACACATGTCCGGGCACTGTTGGGGGAGAGGGGAAATCAGAATTATTTTAAGAGACCCATGAACTTTGGGGCTACCAGGATTTTTTTTATTAGAAAAAAACAGTACAAGCAGTAATGTAATAGGACTTATTTTAAAAAAATGTAAATTGCTAGTGATGCCCTGGCATGTATCTGCTAAGACTGACATGCTCATTAGGGTAAAATTGGTGTCAATGGCATTTTCGTTGCAATAAATTTAATAATTGTGGGCTTGTTTAAATATGTTTAAACATATAACATTTATAAAATCTAACATAGAAGAACTAAAGTAGTTTTGTGTAGAAACTGGCCTTGGACATACAAAAATTTAAATTGCATTGCATTCAGCACCCTTTACAGGTTTTCTATTGAATTAGGTTCTGAAGAGTGGCTTGGCCACTTCAGGATCCTTATTCTTGAGCCACTCCTTTGTTGCATTGGCTATGTGTTTTGGGTCATTTTTATGGTGGATTCCACCAACAATCCCATCATTTTCAACCCATTTGTGACCTATTTTCAATACCCTGGCTGTGGGAAAGAGGTTTTCACCCAAGATTTGAGTGTACATGGCCCTGTACTGGGGTGATATCTTGCATAGAGCCCCAGGCCAAGGTTGACTGGCAATTATTTTGTGTTTCTTTCATTTACAAAAAAATCCTGTCGCCTTCTTACCAAGCTGCTTGGCGATAGTCTTGTAGCCATTCCAGCCACATGTAGGGCTATAATTTTAATAATTATAATAACGTTTTTTGGTCTTGGTCATAGTGGAGAGTTTGGAATCTGTTTGAATGATTGATTCTGTGGAAAGCTAAATAAAAGACACCTGGGAGCCAGAGATTTTGCTGATTGATAAAGGATGAAAATGAGGATGATACAAATCAATGAATAACTTTTCAAAAATGTGTTTTTCTAGATGTTTTTGTTATTTTGTCTGTTGCTCTTAGAATAATTTTCTTATTAAAATATAGACTGATCATTTAATTGCCAGTAAGCAAACAAAGCAAATTAGCAGGGGTCTACACTAACAACCCCCCCCCCCCACACACACACACACACTGTATATCTGCTGTCTTCAGAAGGTCTCAACCCAAGATACTTATTTACACCCAGTATTGTTTCTACTTTTCTTTAAGTCAGTAGTGTAATTAATAAAAAGTTTGATCAGTGTTTCTTTCCTATTTAATCGAATTTTCCTTAGCTGCTTTGTGGACATGATTATTGTAAAAACACCATACAAATAAAACTGGTAATGAATCTGTTGAATACCCTCACTTCAGAGGCATGCAGCATTACATTTACAGCATTTAGCAGACACCCTTATCCAAAGTGACTTGACCTTTAACCCTTTAAACACAACTTAGCAATTGGGGGTTGAAGGGCTTGCTCGGGGGCCCCCAAGTGGTGGCCTGGTAGTGCTGGAAATCAAACCCCTGTCTTTCTGCTATTGACCAACACATTCTCACTAAGCTACCACTTAGCATAACATTAATTGTTTTTATTGGACTTGTATAGTGAATACAATTAAATGTTGAGCCCTAAAACCTGCCCCAATGTTATAAAACTGAATTAAGTAATTCGACTATAAAATATTTCATACACACATAAGCAAAATATGGACGCTCTAGATTTGTTTTTTTTAGATAGTTGTGTTTTTATTTTTATGCAATTGCTTGAAACATTTTGTAACCATTTGGGTGATTTTTTTACAGTATTTCATGCTTTATAAATGGTTAAATAAGTCAGACAGACATTGCATGGTTGATCGAAAAACAATAATGTTAAATGTTCAGTGGAAGCCATTTAATTGACCCTACTAATTTAATTGTTTATGTATCGTTAACTAAAGATTTTTCTCATTTACTATCCTGACAAAATAACTGCTCAAACAGCAAGCTTGTGGCTTTTTTTGCAATATGTGCAAAGCACTTTCCACAGACTCGGGAGGGATGTAAGAGAGGTAGTGCTACCTCTGTAGGGGAGAATGAGCAGATCTACTTCCAGCTGAGTGTTAATTGGCCAATTAAACCAATCAGAACTTTCATTAGTAAAGTAGACTTTATAGTTCCAACAGATGCAACCCTAGAACACATCTGGCTACTGTTTGCAGAGATGTGAAAAACTAAATCATAGTTACAAATGATTTTTATATTTAAACTAAATGGGTGTACAATAAAATCTTGTGTTTCATTATATCCAAAGTTTTCTATTCTTTAACTTTTTAAATACTTAAAAATTCATAAATATTTTAAATACTTACTTTCATGTATAAAAATATGCCAAGCCATTGCTTTTGAAAGCACATTTGGATGTTTGCTGAAGGACATGTATGAGCACAACTAGAGTAACGCTTGTAATGGTGTTAGTAATTTGTTCCTTGAGATGATTCATGGTTTTTATCTTTTCCTGATACACCATGCCCTTCAAATACTCAAGTGGGGTGAGATCTGATGGATCCATCAACGTAACATCTATAGTTTTATGGACTGTGGAAGGAAACCAGAGTGAACCCATCGAATCGAACCTTCTTGCTGTAAGGCAACAGTGCTAAGCACTAAGTCACTGTGCTGCCCGAGTAGAAGAATTGAACAGTTATAATACCTTGCTTAATAAAAGGTTATGAGTTCTATCACTAACAAAGTAAAAAAAATAGGCTACAAATTCCCAGGATATGTCTTATAAACCCAATTTTAAGAATAACTGACCTACACTCTTAGAAAAAATATGACTAAATTTCACCTTCAAAGCTACAAGTATCCTTATTTATATATTTCACCCAGACACAGGAATTGACAGGCAAACTGTAATTCGTTTTTAAATGAAAAGTTGTGATGACAATTAGAACCCCAGCAATAAAGACACATGCTGTTTATTTTCAAGTTGATATTATTTATACACCTGTTTTTTTTGTTTTTTTTTTAGGTCCAATCAGCCTTGTTAACTATAGGAACTCAATAAATTAACTTTGAGCAAAAGTATAAAAGTGAAAAAAGTATTATATTATTATTTAATATTATTACCCAGGTTGAGAACCCATTTTGCAGAACATCTACCCTATATAATTAATTTACTATATTTGATATAATAGAGCAATTATTAATGATATGTCATATGAATCCTAAAAGAATAATGCAAAAAAATCTGTTCCATGTGGCTTGTAGTCTTGCATTTTTTTTTTAAATCTTATTTGCCACGTCACATTTGAAAAGGTTAGCTGGAAGCCTCAGGGGGTGTAAATAATACTCCATTATTACTGTCTGGATTCTGTCACCTTCGAAAGTTAATCAGAAAAAGAGCTCTGTCTTAGACAGAAGCTGCAAATGCGTCTTTTTGACTGTTTCCCATTTTATGGCGCGGAGGGCGACATTTGATGGCACGTCCACTCGCTTATCTCGAAAGGAATTTTCACCCCGGCCTTTTGGGCGTCAATAACGCGCAACCATTTTCAGTGGCTTTTTCGCCCTTCCCTCTCGCGGCCATCTCGAATTTTTGAGAGAGAGCGGGGGGGGTTGAAGAAGCTCATTAATAAAATAAATAATGGCCTCCGAACAAACGAGTGCGCGCGCACGCATCGGGTTTAAACCAAATCACAAAACAGCATTAATGACGCGTAGTGATTTTTGGCTTCGATGCTCGTTGCACAGGATTGGGATATGTTTTTTGTGTTTTTATTTGTCTGTATCCCTTCCTGATTTCCTTTCGACAAAAGATAAAAAATGACGGGAGGGGAGGGAGAAATGGGACACGGAACGTAGAGGGAGCAGCTTAAAAAGTGCCATCACGGGATTCATCTTGAATTTCTCTGCCAATATCGGCTACAATTCATGACCCCTGCTTGGTAAACCATCAGGAACTTTTATAACTGTGGTCATAACTGTAAAGATATAACTCTATGTATGCTATACATTTTTTAAATACTAAAAATAGGATGTATTTTAGAATAGCACTTAAGGGATGCTTATTTAGCCGAAGCACAACAGGGGCATGCAGCAGCTGGAGCTCATAGCCTTGTGTAAGCTACTATAAAGAGGTGAGAACAGCCTAGAACAAGTGGTCCTGCTGAAACTGCGTGGAATCGTAGGCTGATCGAATAATTTCTTGAGTTTTAAATACAAAATCGCATCGGGTGATGCATTATAAATAATTTCGGAATCGTGCTGGTCAGCGATTTAACGACATTTACGCAATGTATAATAATTATGCGACCTCTGCTGCACTTTCATGACTCGGAATCAACATACATGAAATAAAGTGTATTAAATAATAATTAAAATAACAAATCTGCGATGAAAATTGACCTAAATGACATTCCAAAACACTTGTTTAATTGTACAATGTGCAAGTTCCAACTTAATAGTAACTATTTTCTATACATCATCCAAGACGTCCAAGTTCCAACGTTACTTCAAGACCACTTTTATACCACTTTTAACGTCTAACCAAAGAAATCGTTCCATCTTTCTCACGCGCACGAGATGAAAGTTTTTCAATGACTTTTTCTGATCATTTGTAACCTGAGCCATCGTGTATAGTTGAACTCGGAGCAAAGACAGAAGACAAGCACGCGATTTTGATGGCAAGGGCAAGGCGCACATACATGACACACACGACGATCGACTGCTGTCTTGTGCGGTTACATGTATGATGTGCCCTGTAGTGATGCGCGAACCGCCTATCACCCTGAGATGTCACATATCAACTATTATTTGAAAAAATCTAGCACGAAAACGTGGATGTTTTCTGTCTTTTAACGCGGATCAGCACAGTTCCCCGCAAAAAAAGTCGTCGTCGGTTATTTGTTGTCTTAAAAAAAAAGCCTACAGCAAAATCGCAAACTCTTCCCCCCAAAAGAGGAAAAAGGAAATTACACGCGGAACCTTTGCTAAACATATGATCGTCTAAACATTTCTAAGCGCGCGTAGTGCAAATTAGCGAATAGTTTGCAATTTATAAGATTTTTTTTGTGATGAAAGTGAGACTCAATGTACTTACGGGAGAGGCGGCGAGGAGATTAATGACAAGACACGTCATGATTACGTTTCGCTTGAATTAAATACATTACGAGTTGGGGGGGAAATGGAAATCGAGGTAGTTGTATACAAGCTTACGCCGCTTTTCCCCTCCCTCTCTTTCTCTCTTCTTCTCCTCCCCTTCTTTCTCTCTCTCTCTTGCTCTTTTTTGCATTTCCCAGAGATTCATTTATTGTGTAGTCGTGAGTAATGAAGGTTGCAAACGCAATAATAAATAGAAAAGGTTTCCATTTTTAAAGCGTCCCTCACGTGCAGAGCGACGAGTTCTTGTGCAAACTAAAAGTGTGCAAGTGAAGCTTGAACTAAAAAGCTTCTGATATCTCGATCGTCGCGTTCTGCGCACTTTGGACATGATCTGATTGTGATCTTGCAAACTTGTTATATCGATTTTATCTGCACGTTATCAGACCCGTTGTAAACCTTTAACTTTTCTATTACAAGGTAACATATCCTTCTTTCCAAAAAGCACAGTGACGTCACTGCTTAGTTCAACGTAAAAACAGCCGGTTTTCTACATAGTGTTGTTTTGCTATAGCAAGTTTTAAGACAAAGTTTTCGTTTTCTTCTTTTTAGCTCTTTTATGCTGAAGTCTTTTAAGATTCTTCCATCACGTGGTTTCGCGCAGGTGCAGTAGCGTCTCTGTTCGGTCCGCTTCAACCTGTATCCACTTTTTTTTTGAATGCCTTTATTATTTAGAAACAAAAACGATTTTTGCCAAAAGTATAAAATCAACATTAAAAATGCCAAAACTATTTTTTTTCACCTAAAAGGAAACGCTAAAATCTATTTTGTTTGTGTTATAATAAAAAATGAATGCTGTCAAAGTTACACATATATATTATAGATATTCCTTTGTTTACACATTTTTATCTTTGTATAAAGGTTTTAAAAGGGCAAACAAAACAAAGACATGTAAAAGGGCTAACATTATTTGTAATTAGTTATGTTCTGTTTCAATTAATATAATTTTGATATCATTTTCCATGAATATACATTTGTAAAATGTATATTCTGCTCTGTAGGTCTGTGGTAAGAAACTTGGCTGCAACACTGTTGTTTGTCTCTGACAATTTTCTCAGAGCCATTTTCCTTAGCCCACCTCGCAACACTTGACATGACGTTCCAAAATGGCCACCTGACTAATAAGCCCAATTCCAAATATAAAATTGGCATCTTATGTGTGGGAACATGCCCAAAATGATTTATAAATACATTATAATACTATCTAAGGCAGGTATTGACTAATATCATATTAACATGTAGAAAAACAGTATATTTTTTTTTTGTTGCTTGTCTATTGTGTTTGTGTGTGTGTGTGCGTTTGATACAGTAGCATGGCCACCCGCCCCTGACAGCTTTGATTGTTTTTTTTTCTTGCTCCGCAGCAAAAATGCACCAATTAATATGCAGAGAGTGAGTGAGATAGAGACAAACAAAATATATATTTATATATACACACACGCAGCGAGGGAGGACGGGGGCATGTGAGGGAGAACGAAAAGGGACGATTGGTAGGGAAAGATGAAATGAGAGATGATGAAGAAAAAGGCGTGAAAGGGAAAAAAGTGATAGAGTAAGGTATGGAAATGGCCAAAGTTGATCTATAGAAAGGATGCAGAAAAGAAAAAAAAAGCTGGAAGGAGAGAAGGATGGGGTAATATGTGGGGGATCAATATGTACATATTTAGTGGGAGATGGAGAGATCAATAAGGTAGGGGAAAGGATAGGGTGAGTGTATAGAGAGAGAGTGAGAAAGAGAGAGAGATGAGCGGATGGTGAAGGGGTGGAGTGATGTGGCAGTGGGCTGCTGTCGCTTTGTCGCAGTGTCAGGGGTATTGATACTGTAGTATTGCCATGACAATAGCACCACGGCGACGGCCATGACGACTCCGGGGAGCACAATGTGGCCACAAAAACTGAGGGCACTGAGGCATTACGTATAGCTGCAAGAGAAATTGTGTATGGGATGAAGAGCAGGTGCATGTTTGGACTTTTAGGGACATAATTCTTACAACATGTAGGATTAAATTCCAGTTACACAGTTTTAGATTTAGTGTTGGAGTTGCATGAAATCTGATGCCACTACATGTGTACATTCTCAAAAATAATACTCAACAACACTATACATTGTTCCCACTTTTAGGCTATTGTAATTAAAATATACCTTACTTTAATACATGGGTATAATAATATACTTGCATAAACAGACATTCACTTCATTCTCATACAGGTTTATTGATCATATGTATGATATAGACAGGTCATAGTTTTCAGCAGTATGAATGCTTTAGAAGATACAAACGGTCCCTTGTCAGCTTGGAAGTCAGTACGAGTGGCCACCCTTTTCTCCCAGTATGATCTATAGTACTCTCCCCGCGCCCCCTACCTCCTTAATATGATGTAAAAAGCTAATCGCATGCAAATGCCTGTTGTCCCGGTAACGGGGGACGAAAAATCCCTTTGATGTTTCACCCAGCTTATTCTCTCCACGTTCCCCTTTGTTCTGCCGAGTCTCGCTGCTTTGTCAACATAGCCCATCTATCCCTCACTCTTTATTTCTTTCCCTTACTATCTTCAGCTATCTCTTAAATATAATATTAATCACTCTTTCTCTCTGTAACACCAGAAAATTTTCACCCTTTTTTTTCTTAAATGTCACATAACCTTTCCTCTTTTCCTAAACATTCATTGCCCTTCTTGCCCACTCTTCAGATATCTAGTGAGAAAAAACTTCCCCGCTCTTAACCATTCCTCCATGTACAGCATCCCCCCCTTTCATTCTTTCACTCTTGTTCTCTGTCTCCCCTCTCTGTGCCTCTCTGTCTGAGCCCTCTCACCCTGTCATTACCCATCATCCCATCTACTGTCTTTTGCCCCATCCTCTCTAACCCCTTCCTGTTTCTCACTATGCTCTCCCTTTCTTTATTTGTACCCCTCCCTATGCTCATAATCCCTTTCTCCCTTAAATATCTGATCCTCTTTATTGACCACTCTGCCAGCTGCCATTTTTACTTTGCCACTAACGTTTTTTAAATATATGGCTCAAATAACAGCCCGATATGTGTGTTACAAAGCCCTACACACTAAAATAGCTGAGACAGATAACATGTTTGATCTTGTCTAGTTTTAATTCTTGAAGAAAAACAAAACAAAGATTAACATAGATCAAGGGCAAAATACATTGCAACATAGCATGCATTTATTAAATCATTAAAAGTAATAGGAGGTTTTTTGCCTTACCAAAAAATGTAAACATCAACAGTAAATTAACAGTTATACTGAGAAGCTTATAAAAGGCACCTTGTTTCTTTGGTTAATGCTCTTATTTACAGCAAGGACAATGAATCATGCCAAGGTATTTATAGTATTGAAAAGACTTGCTTGAAAAGCTCTGAATTAAGCATATTTTCCCACTGTGCAAAGTATATTTGGATTAAGTCTGGCTGTAGGTTTAGCTTCATTCCTCATGTAGCTCACATACCACATCTTATATAGAGCAACTTAATAATTCTCTTAGATCAAAGGTTTTTTTGGGAGCTCGACTGTTCCAAAATGGCTTATGTGTGCTTGATTAATGTCAGCTCTAAAGTGGGATTTCAACTCTTTTTTTTCTCAAAACTTTTTCGGAGTGTCCTGGAATCCAGTAAGTATACAAGATTAAGACTGTGTAAGGTCAAGTAGAATACAATATAATGGAATATGGGAGGGTGGGGTGCACTAATTACATAACTCAAAGATTAAAGCAAAAACTCCTAGCATTTCCTCTTATGCAAGCAAACTTTGGATTTGAATTTGGCTGGTGGAGCTGCAATGACAATCAAAGCCAGCTGGATCATAATGCAACTCATAAACAGACAAAGGAAAAATCGACTCTTTTCACACAGTGGGCGAAACCGAGCGAGAGGTGGTGGGTATGCAAATTTATATGGGAGCTATGTGAGTTCATATGCCTCTAAACATGAAACAAGCAACAACAATAAGCTGGGTAAAGCAAGCTGTTCAGCTCCCGAGACTTTATTTAATTCTAACACTACTGTATTTATAATATTGGTAAGGGAGGGTGTTTTAGGCCAAACGTGGCAACATTTACATCATGTTGTTTAGCACAATATGTAAATGCTGGCCAGTTCTGTTAATTAAGAGAAATAATAGTGGTATCGATCCACAGTGTGCAAGGCATGGCTACAAATGAGCAGCTATTCATTGTTCTGCAAATAGGATTTTGGCCTTAAAAATAGCATTCCAAGCTGTGGCTGCTCATTAACACCACCTAAAGGACAAAACCATAACATTCATTTTAAATTATTTTTTTGCATTGTGTAAAATACTAAGCTCTTCTTCTTTTGAACATAATTCTATAAAGCAAGCTGAAAGTTAATACTTGAGTACATTCTTTTTAATATCTAATTCTAATCACATAAATTGCACTATAAATAACTTGAATTAGTTGTTGTCAACAGTTTTTATTTCAAATGGTAATTAAATTATTTATAGTCCATTTAGTCCATAAAATTTTATACACAATAATTTAGCCAAATCAATAATATCGATTTGGCTGTGTACTGTAAGAGTCTGATAATGCATTAGAAACATATTGACAAAGTTTTGTGGTCACTTGTCCATCAGATTCATTTGTTTTTTAAGGTCTTATATTTATGTACTCTATTTTGCTGTAAAAATTTTCTATTAATTTAATGAATTTTTCTTTCATTCAGCTCCAACAGTATTAGTGAGATCAGACACTAATGTCAGGTAAGGAG
>JAOTQW010000026.1:2931051-2945078 GCA_026260075.1 Sisor rabdophorus
AGACCCCCGTGACCCCGGATTCGGGAATAAGCGGGTACAGAAGATGAAATGAAAATAATTAGGAAATGTGAGTGAAGTAGATAAATATTTTGTTCCTGAGGGCGAGGGTAGCAACGAAAAACTGGGATGTAAATTGTTTCTTTCTTTGAGAGGAACCAGACTCAACAGATACCTATACTAATTTGAGTGATACACAGTGTGACTACATATTTCCCTTTATATGGTTATATAAGCAACTGTAGTCACAAGACTTTAGAAAACAGCTGGAGCATTTTTATGGCACAGTGGAAGCGTCATCATCAACTGGACGAGGATCATCATATTAGTCCTCTTTTATATCCAATCAGATTAAAGATAGACCATCATAAGCTCATATAATGTGATTTTGAGTTAATTACACTTGAAATCGAAATTTTTTGTGTAATTAGAATGTTAAGTGACGCTAACTTTTATGGTTTTAAAATTGTGACGTTTAGTTAGATAAATTAAGTAAATACCACATTAGGCTTTACAGTGTTTTTCTTACAATTTTAGTCTTTCGCTTCTTCATTAGGTATTAAGAAAATGAAACACAAATTTTATTAAATTATAATAGATTCACTCTTCATCTTATTGTGTATAATTGAACATTAATTTATTCATTCATTCAACTTCTATACCTACTTATTTCCTAACTAAGGGTCACAGTAAGGCAGGAGAACACCCTGGACAGGTTGCCAGTCCACCGCAGGGCCCATAATTGCAAATTTTTGTATAGAACTTGTAGGGTAACTAATTGAACTTATATACATCTTATAAAACTAAGCAGTTGACAGTTAAAGGTCCTTCTTAAGAGAAGTAGCTTGGCACAGGTGTAATTTATACATCCAGTTCTGTCATCATATCATGTATGAATATGTTGCTACTAAATCACATTTCTGACTTTTATTCTAAAACAGACATTTATGTTGTCGCACTGATCAATTGACTAACCTCTAAATGTACTATGTAACCTGCAAAGAAATCCTGTGAGTTTTCCTTTAGGTCATAATAAATTCTCTCTGGAAAAGTAAAATAGGACTTCACACTACAGCACCAGAATTTTTAAGCACATTACAAATATTTTTTAAAATATAGAGATTCTCTAAGAGGCTACATAGAGAATTTTTCTTTTCTATTTTTCTATTGATCTGTTAATCACACATGAAACTGGGTTATTGATGACATCCCTGTCCCCTGTCTTAATTACTTCTTAATTAGAACAGCAGTGCAAAACTAATTAATTTTATGGGGTTATTAAATAAATAAATATATAACTGATTTTAACATTAAATAAAGCTCAAACAGACCATCATCTTCTCCTTTAATGTTTAATGAAGAATATACATTAATGTATTAAATAATTTAAAGATCTAGTAAAATGTATGATAGACTAAACAAGGGTATCACGTTAATCCACTAGGTTAGCTATAATTCATAAGAAAAAATATTAAAGGTTCAGGTTCAGAGCTTTTAGTCTCACCTGTGTTATGGATGGCATGTGTCCACAGCAGCTGGGCAATGTCATGCGTCCAGACTTCTCTGTCCTCAGATGTTGAGGCCTGGAGAGTGAGACAGTATTTCGTACGAGATGTCTGTCTCACCCAAACCTCAAACCTCAGACCCTCCTCTCCAATGCTTTGGGTTAAACCCATTTCTCCTGTCTAAAGCAGAGAGCCATGTTAGTATTTGCTACACCCTGGACAGGTCGTCCATCACAAGATACACACACAAATACACACACTCCTATGGACAATTTAGAATCACCAATAAATCTAATGTACATGTTTTTGGACTGTGGGAGGAATCCGTAGAACTGACTTAAACTTAACTGCTGTTAAATTGTCTAAGTAAAAATGTATTTTACAATAAAGATCTTAAAAATGAATCATTAACTGAGGAATCAAAATTTTGACATATGACATATTGAGCTATAAAAACATCCAAAACATACAACAGTCTATATTGTAAGGAGTTGGGCAAAATGATGGACTGTTCTGTCATCCCAGACAAAAATTGTCTTTGACATTATTGTTTCTTTGGCCCAATCTGAGCCTGCACAGGATAGGTAAATAGCAGCAAGACAACATAGGCGCAAGACCAGTTCCAAATTGTGAACAGTCATAGACAGTCTTTTCATGACCTTTTGTCAGATCCTAACCCTAGGAAACAGTGGAAACAGCTTTAGTTCAAGGAAGTTCCAGGCCACATTAGTAAAAGATTAATCAATAGTTTGCTGCATTTTATAGCTGAATTAAACGAGCCTAAGTCGGTGCTTGATTTTGGAAAGAATGAAAGTGAAAGAAGATGCTGTGTAAGTCTGCAAACCAGATTGCCTTCAACTTTACTGTCTCACCACACTGACATCAGTAACTGTTTTTATATTAATGTTACATGATTACTATTGGAAAAAAGTGTTGACATTAGTAACAACATTCCAACATTTCAAGAGCGTTCTGCTGAAAGTGGTCTACAACAGGTTGGAAACTAGCACTTACAACAAATCACTTACAATTTTTTATGATGTAAAATCGCAAGATTATAAGTGTTACAATCAATAACCAAAATCACATTTTATAATATCAATATGGACAATGAAGATGTTTAAGAGAGTTTTTATCATATATGGATCATTTTTAATTACATCAATTTATTAAGGTGCCACTTTAAATGGTCATACCATCTTGATTTATTCTGCTGTTCAGGTGTGATTTCAGATAACTGCACTACCTTTAATTTATCACTGTCTGATCACTTGCTGGTGTTTTTCCTCTTTACTTTTGTTTGAATAAAATCTGATTCAAACTATTACTTTTTGTAATATTGTAAACATTTATTTCTTAATCTTTGCAGACTGTTTTTCCAAATCTAGCCTTTTATGGATTTTACAGCCTGTAGTCCAGTCATGTATTTTTTCAAAACTGGTCCTAAAAATATTTTTTTAAGACAGGGTTTTGGGTGATTTTATGTCTGTAGGTTGTATTGTTTTTATAGTTTAATGTTATTGTTTCAATCTATTTTATGAGCATTGTAAGGTGTCCTTGAGTGCCATCAAAGGCATCTATAAATAAATTGCATAATAATAATAATAATAATAATAATAATAATAGAGTGGCACGTTAATGTAGTGGTTAGCACCTTTGCCTCATAGCAAGAAGGTTGTGGGTTCGATTCCTAGGTCATCTCTGGTTTACTCCTGGTACTCTGGCTTCCTCCCACAGTGCAAAAATATTAATTGTCCATAGGAGTAAATGTAAGTATGTGTGGTTATTTGTATACCTGTGTCCCTGTGATGGACTGGATACCTGTTCAGGGTGTACCCCTGACTCCCTATGTAGCAACACAACAGAATTATCTTTTTTTTAGCTAACCCTGAAATCCCCCCAAAAAAATTATGCTATAAATCAATGTGATATTGATATAGTCAATCCCAATAAAAAAATGTCATTTTCAAAATAAATTCCATTTTGTTTTCCTCATATTTGTGTTTGTTTGCATACCTTAATGCTGTTTTTAAAGGTGTATGCACTACACCCTTGGTTAGAGGGTTTGTGTTTGGTAAAAATAAGGTAATGCTGGTAGAGAAACACAGTCCTAAGGCCTGCCTTCTTTCTCCGTCCTCCAGGACAAACGTATAGTTCGCCTTGACGTACCAAATCCCCACGTTCTTCCACTGGTATCTAAAACATAAATATATATTGTTTTAAAACAGAAAAAAAGCTAAAATAGGAAAATCTTTAGAAAAAACAGCAAGCTCTGTTTCTCACTGTTCACCTAGTTAATCAGCTTGGACCAAAAATGATACATGCTGGTCAAAATAGGTGGTTACAACATAACCTAGATTTTTTTTAAATAGTAATACAAGGCACGTTTCATAATAAAATGCTGCCAGATGTGCTTTTTTTGATGTGATAGACCAAAAAGTTATAAATAGTAGGTATTATTAATTTTAATTCTCAACCAGTTCAACAGTTTTCTATATTTTATATATTGCCTTCCATATTCACAAATCCACAATATTAGTGTAATAACATTCACTTAATGCACATACGCTTTAATTACCTATTCCTACTGTATAATTATTTTATATCTCTCACCAGACAACCAGTGATGAGGTCGCTTATCCTCAGGTCCTCCCCATAGCGCTGTACATGTCTAATAATGGAGAGGGCAGAGTCAGGGCCCGGGTTTACCACTCCCATTTCTTCAAGGATCTCGCAGTAGTGCTGTAGTCGTAGAATTGGAGCATTAAGGCACTGAGGAAAGTGGATAGTAAAGGGAACAGAAGAGCTGGACAGCTTTGCCTAGAAAAAAAGCGAGGTAAGAAAGTACATTTTTTTGCGATTAATAAAAAATTTATATGATCTTAATATGTATTAATCCGAGGCCACTGACTTATAGTTAGTAATACTCCTAAATACTCCTAAAATAAACCTAAAATAACGAATATGAAAAAATGCATCACAGAATTCAGTCTTCAGTGTGCAAAGTCCTTAAGATTAAATCTGGAACAGGGTGAGAAGGTTTTTTTTAGAAATAAAAATATTTCTGGTAAATACCACAAAGATTTCTTTTCATTTGTATAAACAATGGATAAATCCACATAATGGCCTATATATTGCATCATTAGTGTGCAAGAGAACATTCACCACCTAGTGGGTACAAATGAAAATGCCAGTCTAAACGTTAACCTTCGACCAAGCTTTCTTTTAAAACTACACAATAAAACTATAAAAGCAGCGGCAAAGGAACCAGGTTTTACCAGTTAAGATATTCATCCTACCTTGAAAAATTCAGCAGCCTGATTGACCAGCAGGGAGTCTTGCTCTGGCTTCATACGGATGTAGTAGGAGTATTGCAGTAATTGATCTCTCTAAGCATCGGTGTTATCCAGTTTGGGTGTTTGTGTAAAGACAAATGAGACAAATTTCAAATAAGATGCTACATGTTACTTACTTTACCTATAATTCATTAATTTATTCGGTTGTTTATTCATTTATTCATTCATCTTCTACAGCTGCTTATTCCCTAACTTGGGGGTCACAGGGGTTTGCTGGAGCCTATCCCAAAAGGCAGTAGTACACCCTTGACAGTCCCAGTCCATCGCAGTGCCACACATAGGCGAGCAACCACAGGCACTCACTCCTGTAGGCAATTAGGAATCACCAATTAATCTAATGTACATGTTTTTGGACTGTTGGAGGAAACCGGAGAACCCAGAGAAAACCCATGCAAGCTTAGGGAAAACATTCAAACTTCTTGTTGTGAGGTGACTGTGCTAACCACTACGCCACTGCGCCGCTCACTTATAATTCCATACTAATGAAATAAACCCTTAGGTTATGGAATCCATTTTACATTTCTAGCACTATAGACCTAATGAGAGATAAACACCAGCTACTTCGGACAAATAAAGTAACCAATTAATTTGAACCTTGCAACAGCTGCATACTGAGTCAGCTTACTATCAGGATGGACTGCCATCATGGGTCATTTTGGGAATCAAATCAATCATTGTAATCAAAGCCTCATTGTCCCCCTACTCTAGTCATACTTAATGAATAAGATGGACTGCACAGTCAAAAGCAAAAACACTAAAAGGTATTATTACAGAAACAATATCTTACATATTTACTAAAGCTGTCAGTTTGCTGTAGTGTTTGAGAAAGGGCACCCTCTATAGCAGAAAGGAGGAACTGTGAATGAAAAGTTGCAAGGCTGCTCCAGTTGGAGAAGATGGAGTTAGACTTTCCTCTTAGACACACTGGCGTATCCTTACAATCCAGCAGAGGGAGGTACGTCTCTTCCACAGCCTTAAGAAGCGATACATACTGCCTTTCCGAATTAACCAGCCTACACCATTGCAGATACAATTTACTAAAAAACACAAAAAGAGAGAAATAAATTATGTAGAAGTATTGCTTCTATTATTGATAAATACTGTAGTAGTTAATAACTAAGTACTTGAGTGTAAAATGTATGAATAATACAATAATAGCATGGTCACACTACAAAATAAAGAAGAATTAGCCTAAATACTTATACTAATACTGAATACTGTTTTTAATGAATTCAGGTTTACTTGCATCATTCTTATGAAGTATACAACTACGTTGACATACTGATATATATGATACATGTGTGTGTGTATCTAAAAATGTATTTATTAACCAGAATAATTTACAAACTCATTTTTAAAACATTAACATAGTCTGATGGTCAACATTTGAATGGCCCATCTCATGTGGGTGCATTCAAGCTAGAAGGGAGTCTGGCTTTGGCTTCATACGGTTATAGTGGGAGTATTGCAGTAATTGAACTCTCTGAGCATCAGTGTTTTCCAGTTTGGGAGTTTGTTTAAAGACGAATGAGAAATTTCAAATAAGATGCTACATGTTCCTTACTTATAATTAATTGATTCATTATTTATTCATCTTCTACCTTTTGCTTATTCCCTAACTTGGGGACACAGGGGTTTGCTGGAGCCTATCCCAGCACACATCGGGCAAAAGGCAGTGGTACACACTGGACAGGTCGTCAGTTCATTGCAGTGCCACAAATAGATAAGCAACCAAAGCCACACACTCTAATCAATCTAATTTACATGTTTTTGGACTGTAAGAGGAAACCCACGCAAGCACAGGGAGAAAATGCAAACTTGCACAGAAAGACCCCTTGACCAGAAATCGAACTTCTTGTTGTGAGGTAACTTTGCTAACCACTAAGCCACCACACAGCTCACTTATAATTCCATACTAATAAAATAAAATAAAGTTTATGGAATTCAGATCATTTTACATTTCTCGCACGAATGATAAACATTTACAATGGCAGCAATTGGTAGATGCCTTTATTTAAAGGACCTTTATAAATAGAAATACCAATAGCCCAAAACACTGCTGGTTCACAAGATTTATTGCCTCAGATGCAACATAAGTGTGAATGAATAGCTGACTAAAATCACATTCTTAAAAACTATATGGTATGCAAAACTGAGCAAACATCGCAAGTAGAATTTTTAAATCCTTAGCAAATTATAGTACATGAAAAGTTCCCAGATGATGTACTGCTGTGAGGACCCATTTTTGATGTGAGGACACAATGTGAAACACTATGCCACATTTAAAGGTCAGGAAGTATGCACTTACTTAGAAGTAGTACTTACTTAAGTAATATGCAATTATAATTGTATATAACGTAAGCATCCAGATGATATATGGGCTGCCATCATGTTATTGTAGGGTATCATACATCTCTCATGCATTTCCAACCACGTTTAGTCTTGACTGTTTTTGTTATATTATTAGATATATCAAGGGCTTTCTCGCTTTAATGTTATTTGTGTACAATAACACATAAAATATAATGGTCTGCATGGCTCATTAACAAATCAATTCCGAATAAACCTTATGGGAAAATTAACTTTAGGTCATAAATATTTTAAAACAAGAGCAAAATTTTGGAACGAATCATGTTTAAGAATCAAGATTAACTGTTAAAATAAACAGTACATAGGTCCATAAAACCTTTTTGTAAATCATTTTCGTAGAATAGAATATGGAACATACAGTATACATACATAAAGTATATGCAAAATTTTATATACAGGAAAATTACATTTTGTACACTAAAATTGTTAATTTTCAATTATTATTTAAAAAAATTGCTACAAACATTGTTTAGCTGGGATTATCATCTGTTACTGCAACTAATGACAGAGCATACGCTTCCTGCAACACATCACTAGCCTGAGCTAGTCATGCAAGGTTTTTTTCTCTAAAACATTAGAATCTGTTTATTTCTACCTGGGCAGCACTGTGGTTAGCACTGATTTGTAAAAATTTGTATAGCAGGGCATGCAGAGGCATGGTGGTTGACACGGTTGCTCCAGCACTTGTGTGGGTTTACTCAGGATACACCAAAGACATCAGATAGGGTACAGGCTGGGATAGGTTCCCCGAATTAGCAAATAAGTGGGTAGAGAAAATGAATAGATTTATAAATATTTCTAGGTTACTCAGGTTTTCACTGGAGCTCAAACTATGTTTTCTTGTGCCCGTTTGAGCTCCAGTTATGAAGTGTAACAGCTCAATTGTACTATACAGAGCCCTGACCTTAACATAATTTTTAAAACATATGTATGCAGTGCTACTCTTAGTACTTTTCTGTGCCTAAATTGTAAAAGAATGAATCAATAGCATTTTTAAAAACATAGTACCGATTTTTTTTTTGGTATTTTCAAAAAACCTTTACCAATACTATTTTTGAGAAGTGGGATTATTTGTATAGATCTTGGGTTAGCTCTTGCATTTTTACCCATCTTGCTGCAGGGTTGCTTGACATGTTAACTATACTGCTAGCTGCAAATTCTCTGTACTTACTTTTGTGTTTTAATTTCAGATGTTTTATAAGATTTATCCTATTATAAGTACTTATTTCGTACCTCTTAATATTTTGGCAGAAAAAATAAATCTGCCAGCTGGTTGGTCATCATTAATTGTTAAATAATGTTAATTTGGTTTAATATTAATACGGTGTCCAGATTGCTATTTCCAGATGCAGAGCATGCAGCATTTTGTCACTGCAGCTGATTTCATTTGATTTTAGGCGATCTCACAAGAGGTTTTGTTGTTGGTATGGAATTTTTACAAATGTAAGTACAATATTAGGCTCGATACCCATGCTAGTATCTGTGCATCCTAAAAATTGTGTTTTGTTCTATTACCCAATTTGTCAGTAATTTTTCTATGGAAAATTACTGTAAGTCTATGTCTCCTCACACTCATTTCATGTTTTTTTACAGACACATACAATTTCTAAAACATGCTTACCTCTGTGCAGTAGTTCCTGGTCTCTCCACTCCTGCTTCTCTATCGGTTCGTCCAAGCAGCACATGCTGTCTGGTGAGCCCTGTATGATCTGCCACCTCCTTACTGCTGACCTCCACACCTCGGATCAACACACCCCCTCCTGCGACCCCTGCTCCACCTCTCTCCTCCCTCCACCCAGGTAATGCTGTGGCAATGCCTGCCACAAGGATAGGATCAGTAACAGTTTTTCTTCCCAGCCAGGACAGGGGGGATGAGCGGCTACTTGCAGCATGTGGAGCCTCTGCTGGCTTTATTAAAGCTGCAGCTGAACGACGGGGTGCCAGCAGGGCTTGGAGGTCAAAGCTTGGGTGACGCCTTCGAGGTGGTTTAGGGGGTAGTGGAGCTTCAGTGGGCTAGATGAGGTGAAAGGCAAGGCAAAGCTAATTTTTTTAAGGTTAGAAGAACAAGTATGCAAAAATGCAGACTACCGTAATATTTTCACTGTCCATTCTTATGCCTTTTTTTTTAAATTTCTTTTGTATTCATTCATTCATTTATCCTCTATACCCTCTTTTTTGGGGTCATGGTGGGTACAACCCGGTCACCAGTCCATCACAAGGCCACATACAGAGAACCACACACACACACATTCACTTCTATGGGCAATTTAGTATGATAGTATAGTAATGGACTGGTGACTTGTCCAAGGTGTACCTCTGCCTTTCGCCCTATGTGCGCTGGGATAGGCTCCAGCAGACCCCCCTTGACCCAAAGTTAGGGAATAAGCAAATATTTCTCCACATTTCCCTTTTTGGAATAGCAATGGTAAGCTGGGAAAGGCACATAGAATATGACAATACAAAAAGTATGGTCATCCACCTATTTCGCATGGAAACAGTAGGCTTATTACTTATACATTGGAGGCTAACTAGGCAACTCAGTAGCTTGCATGAGTTTTGCAGCGCTTGCCGTGGTTTTACGCGCATGCCCGCATGTCAGAAAAGTTCAAATGTCAGACTGGCCGCCCTGTATGTTAAGTGACAAATTTCATAGTGAGGATGGATGAAAGGCTGACGTCTTTTTTTATTTTATGCAATCCAGCAACGCTACCTTTGCACTCAATGCATTAGGAACCCTTGTATAGCGTTTTTTTTAGCTATTGTCTCAAAGCAGCTTGACACAATCAAAGATAATTATAAAAAGGGAGTGAAATAGAAATCAGTTTGTCCCAAATTGTACTTGATGCTAGCAAGCCGTGACTGTGGCAAGAAAAAAACTAATTGAGGTGAGATTTATAATTTCATTATTCAAAATTTGCTGCTTAAGCTTACTGTCAGGAATTTAGGATATCCTGTATTGTCTTTTATAATTCATCTCTACTATAATGAATTCCCATCATTGGTACCAGGTGTTGTACTGTTAGTGCCTCTAAGAATGAAGGTGTATGTCCTGTGCTTTTATACCTCACTAGCTAAATGTATTGTTAATTTTCAACTATTAACATGTGTTTTTGTTTACTATTCAACATTTCTAAATAGTTTTATTTTGTAGATTAAGCATCTACATAAACAGAAAGCCTTTTATTGTGCACTGCAACACCAACTCTAACACACATGTAAAAACTATTACTCACATTTTTCTTGCTTGGGTTTAAAAAGTTCTGCAAGAATTTTCCTCCCACTGCAGCCCCTGCAGCTCCCTCCTTTTTCTTCTCTTCACCTATCTTTAGTGTAGAGCAATTTTGTGGCCGAAACAGTGATGCCAGTGAGCCCCAGGACTGCAGACCTCCTTCCCCTCCTCCTCCTCCACACCACTCTCCAACAGCCTCTCCATCTATCTCCCACAAACCAGAGTTACTCAAGACGGGTGTTTTTGGCACCTGTGCCATGGCTACATTGGGATCCTGACCCTGGGAGGCCGGTATGCCTCGCTCAGTCTGAAGCATGCGTGTCTTGAATTGCGCTAGTGTGCGTTGGTAACGCTCCAAAGTCTGGGCCCATAGGTCTAACAAAGCACCACCACCAAGCTCAAGTGCTAAAGCTCGTGCATCTTGAAAACGTGATGGAGGGATCGGAGGCAAACAGGACAAAGGTGAGGAAGATGGGGAGTGTGGAGAGGAGGAAGAGACGACATCGCACCACTGGGAGGCCTGTAGATTAAAGAGGGATTAGTATTAGACAATTAGGGTAGGTGTAAGTGGATATATACTATATATGCAAATGTGGTACCTCGGTAAGAGTTGACAGTAGTCTCTGTGTGTTGTCCAGTTGGGTCCAGCAGTCAGACAGGCTGAAAGACATTCCTCTGACTTTCTCTTGAATGAGTGGAAGTCGCTTATGGACTGCAGGCAGACCTTTCCATTCCAGCTCTGACCAGCTATCAACCTCACCCACCACAACTTGTGTCTTACTGTGGAGTTCCTACACACACAGACCCACACACACAAACACGCACAGTTGCCGGCAACAGAACAGCTATAATTTTCTTTTAACACAAACACACTTACCATAGCAGATTCTCTGAAGCTTTTGAACTTCTGCTGTTTAAGGGACAAGCAGCTTAAGGAAAGTGGAGAATCCTTATATTCTTCCAGTTGCTCCTGCACACGATCGATTTCAGTCTCGCACTGAGGATGAAAGAGATTTGCTATCCATGAACATTTAATATCAAGAGTATAATCACTTTAACAATGTTAAAAAATATCTCGTGCACCTTATCCAGTTTGTCCACCAGAGTTGACAGCCTACTGAGTGCTTCCAAGTTATGACTTCTCTGGTTGGAAACACACACCAATCGATGGAGAAAGTCATCAACACTGTCATAGAGACTGGAGGTAGTGGCCAAGGCAGCCCTTAAATTATAAAACATCAAAATTTTAAGTAGTATTCAGTCTCAAAGACTGTTAAAGATCAAAACACTAATTTAGTCTGTGGCACATGATATATAAATACAGATGGAAAAGTAATGTTAAAGTAATAAATCACATTCTGTTTTCATTAATTTCATTTAGTCTCTATGACTACCTGCAGTCTGGTGACTTATGAGCCAATCTAGATGTTCCATTAGCCAGTCCAGCCAGCCAAGCTCCACCCCGTCTTTGTAGCTCTGTCAACCGCTGGTCTGACATAACATCTGACATCAGCTTCTTGTGCTTTTCAACACTTAGTGGTACAGACTAAAGTGAAAACAAAACCGGCAAAGGCCCCATTTGATATATAATAATTTGCAGAGTTCCCTTTACCAGAGCTGCACTGCTGATGTGAATAGCTGCATAAATAACTATAGAATATACATCTGCAAAAATATATCTAACATTCACTAGAAATTTTTGGGGCCAAAAAAATTCCTGTCTCCCTGATTTTTGAGCTATAAAATATTCCATGCATCATACAAGCATTTAAAACCAGACTAAAGGTTGCAAAAAAGATGAAAATTCAAACATATCAGGAGAATGTATATGCTTAAGTCACACAACAATTACGCACTAACTTTGTATTTAAAACACAAACTTAGTGTTTTCAGTTAGCTGTTCAACCTACATCTCCATTATTTACTGTCTTACTGCGCCACACAATGCATGTTTAGATTAACACCAAAGTATAGCAGCCATCTTGTATTATTAAAAATAAGCCTTCAAACTAGTATCACTTGGTTGCAATACAATGAACTAATGTAGAATCTGAATCTAAAAACTGAAATTTAAAAACTTTCTATATGCACTGTATACAAAAATACCCGGATTGTTTTCATTTATTCATCTTTTTTACCTTCTAATTTCCTAATTTTGTGTTAAAGGGGTCTGCTGGAGTCTATTCCATCTCTATAAGGGATGAAGGCAGAAAGGGAACACCATTTACAGGTCGTTAGTTCATCAGAAGGCCGCACACACTCCCACAAGCAATTTAAAATCACCAATCAAACTAACAACATGTTATTAGACTTTGGGAGGAAACCAGAGAGCCCAGAGTGAACTCACACCTGCAAAATTCCCACAGAAAGGCCCGGGAATTGAATTAGGGCTTCTTGCGTTAAACACAAAAGAACCATTTAGCTATCCTACCTTAACACAGTCAGGCAGTGGTTCTGCACCCATAGACTTTAGTGCAACTTCCAACAGAGAGATAACATTCTCACAGCGCTCAGTCAGCTGTTCCAGGCTCTAGATATAAGGAAACAAAACCAGGAACAGTTATTCATAGAAAAAACCCTAAATTTCTCTATTTTTCCAAAACATAAGGGAGAAAAATTGAGCAAGCTGTGTTCTTTTATCATGTATAAATATCTAACAGAAAATGATTAAAAAAAATATTCCTGTAGCACTGTAGAAACCAGTGTTAAGATATATGGTAATATTTATTGTACATGACTTTCAAACAAAATTATGTTTTGACTAATTAGACTGTGATACAAATCTTGTAAAATAATTTAATTAAATTAGTTTTTTTTTAAATAAACCAAGTGCACTGGCACTTTCTGCGTTATTTCTAACAAATGAACAGTCTCAGACTTTGTCTTTGGGTGTGCATTAAGACTTTGTTCTGGCTTCCAAATAGTAGAATAAAGATGAATTCTACCATTGGCTTTTTTTAACAGTCTAAATACAAATAGAAGAATTCTAACCAGTCTAAAGGATAACCAGTCATTATGGGAGTGTTCAAAGTCTCCATCCAGCTCTTTAGTCAGCTGTTGTCTATCCACATACTGCTGAAGGACTCCAGTTCCTTTTACTGTGTGTACCTATTAATTAAAATTAGCATGGTTACATCAAGTGTCTTCATTTATTTTAAATTATCAACATCATAATTATCATAGTAGTGTGGCACACCTCTATTCCATCTAGATTATATGAGGCTGATTCTTGTTCTTCTGCTGTAAGAATGAGAACACAGCTAAGGCCTGCTGGTACCTGAGACTGAGCACACACATGCAGGAAAAAATGTACACGCACTCACTAAATAAATTGTACACATACATTGTTTGTTTCTATACAATGTGTTATTGTAAAAATATATGCTGTCTCACCTTGAATGTCCTTAAGGAAGATAAGCAAAGCTTTGAAGGAGAAGCCTGCCTGCTGTCCACCAGCACTGTCAAGCCTTTTTCTCTGGTAGCTGGCCTGATAATTAAAAGTAATTATAAAAATAAAAGCAGCTTTTGAGCGCCTTTTTATAGGAGGATGTGCATGCCCATATATATATA